>NTHP01000015.1:2203429-2224435 GCA_003416845.1 Oplegnathus fasciatus
GGTCAGTCTCTGTCTCTCTCATCCTTTTTCTTTCATCACGTACTGGATCTCTCTGTCTGATTTGTATTGTCAGTTAGTGTCAGATGCTCCTGCTAGTCCTCTCAGCTTTCTGGCTCAGTATTAATATGTGTTTTGTTATCTGTTTTGGATATTTCTCAGCATTCAAAACACTTTGACAATCCCTCTGCTTCTGGCTTCATTCACCTGGCAGGCCTCCAATACTTTGACTGTGGTGTGTATGTATGTATGTGTGTGTGTGTGCATGTGCCAGTCCCTGTATTAAGGGAGGTATCACGACTGACAGTTTCTTTTTCCTTCCTTTCATTTGTATCCCATTATTCATTTTGTGTGTGTGTGTGTGTGTGTGTATATTAAAGGAGGCAGTAAAGACTCCTCCAGCAGTTCGATCCACAGATCCACTATCCTCTGCCCACCTTCTGACCAGCTGGGATGTGTTTGTGTGTGTGTGTGTGAGTGCGTGTGTGTGTGTGTGTGTTGGACGCCAGGCAAAGGAAAATCAATGGTATTAATTTGCGGAGGCAGTGGTGTGAGCTGAGGCAATCTGCTGCACACTGGGAGCCACGCTTTGCTCTGATTTACCGCACACACACACACAAACACACACACACACCTCCTTTCCAATTCCACCTCCCCAAATCGCACCTTCCCTCCTCTCTTCTCCTCTTTGGTTTGCATTCAGAGACAATATCAGTTTACAGTTTATGAGGCACACTGGAATGTCACGCTTCACTCGCTCGCTGCTTCTCTCTCTCTCTCTCTCTCTCTCTCGCTCTGTCTCTCTCTCTCTCACACACACACTCTCTCTCCCTCTCTAGCTCGCTTGCTTGCTCTCTTTATCGTCGTCCAGGTAATTAAAAGGCAGGCTGCTCCATGGTGGCAGGAGGGAGGAGAGGACTGCAGGGAAGGGCAGGGCAGAGTCACCACCACACACTGCCTCTGCCAGCACAGACACACACACACACACTCACACACACACACACACACACACTGTAACACTATACACCCTCTGTCTTACTATACAACATGAACCACATTGTCACAGATGGAGAAGGTAATGTGGATTTGCAGCAGTGGTGGTGACAGATTAGTCTGCACTAACTGGTCTGCAATTAGCAAAACCCTCATTTTCTTTCAAAATTACAGTTAAATAAATTATGGCTCATAACGGTTTTATTTCAGGGTTTTTTATGTCACAATTAATAAACTTGAGTAGATGCACCAGCATGCCTACTTAATGACAGAATGACTCAAACTTGACTCAAAGCACTCCCTGTGACACACACTCTAACATACTACACTTACGCAACGGTTGGGCAAAGTAGGGCTGCAGCACACACTTGAGTTTGTAGATTCCTTTCCATCTCTTATAATTCTTTTTCTTACATGTATTACATCTAATCTATGACCACATTAACATTTTTGTATTACATTCAGTTTGGGAGTACTGGTAAACTAATTTGTTGGTGTGCCCAAGGGAATTAATTAACACTAAACCTTGCAGCCGTACCAGCTCTTTACAGGCCACAACATATACTGAGTAGCAGTAAAGAAAGGATGCAGGCCTTACCTGAACCCTGATGAGTCAAATTAGTCTCCTGCGATATCGCTACACTCAAACTGGGTGGTGGGGGCTGGGCTTATTCACAGGTCAGCTCACAGTTTGATGTTTGTTTTACTTAATTTAGGTCCAGACAAAAGGAGTTTCGAGCTTTTTAGTTTCTAAAAATCCAGTCTGACTGCACCCTAAGGGTCAACAGCCACGCTTGCAGCTGCGTGACGCTGTACTAAGGCACAGTGGTGCTTTGAGCTAAATACTAACAGGAAAAATTGGAAAAGTCAGGGGATCACCAAAGTAGACTTAATCCTTTTGGACTGTCTGTACAGAATTTCATGGTAAACAATCTCATAGTTAAGATATTTCAGTCCGGACCAAAATTGTAGACTGACCAACTGACATTACCAAAATTCTAAATTGCCTATGAAAACAAAACAAATGAGTCATGTTAAAATACTAATAAATATGCTATAGGAAACCTAATTTGTCATACATAAAAGTGTACAAATATTTTACAGTAGATATTTGCTAACCCTTAAACGTGTCTACAGTGCTTATCCTTATCACCCCTAAGTCAGCTTGATGAATCCTGGACCACGTGTCCATGGAGGTTATTTTCTGTTAACGAATATATAAATAAACGAGTTCGCCTGATAAAGTTCACTGTTTTCTTGTCCTGTCTATGTGTCTGAAGGTACTGTATTACAGTCTGCATTAAGCACCGTCTCTCTCTGTCTGAGCTCAAATATAGACAGCCACCTGTCATGAACTCCAAGCTGAGTCAATTATCATGTTTTATGAGTTATTAAAACCAACATTATACACATATTTTTTCATTGTGACAACTAAACCTGCATTTGATGAACTCAGAGGGACATTTTTCATGTTTTTTATGATGTTTGATGATCTCAGTGATGGTTCCGATGAATATGTCTATCGTTTAATATAGAAGTACACATTAGGACAGCGCTGTGCGTACATTACTCACAGCTATTTATTATGGCAATTAGGATACATTTTCAGCTTAGTGGTGGATGTTTGGTACATTTACAAACTAAATGAGCTGCCAATCTCCATTATAGCATCGGTATTTATCCAGGGATTTCATTCACGTACACCAGCTGTGATAAAAGCCCCTTTGTCACAGTTATGAGATTAAACGCACACACATACATACAGTTATGAGATTTAAATACACACACAAACCGCCACACTGCGCTCTCTTTCTTTTTCCATGTGTCCAGCATCACACCAGACATGACTAATCCACTGTAGAGTGTCTTAATCCAATCAGACCTGTTGTTTGCTGAACCGAAGCACAGAGGGCCACTGCTCTGATATTGTTAAACATGTGCACACAGCATATTCTCACACAAAACATAGCCTTGCATTGGTATATGCTATATGTAACACCTAAAGTGTAGTGCTGTTTTATTGTGACTTGGATCTTATTTTATATTTTGGCCATTGTTCTATCAGTTATGTTTACATTGTCTCACCAAGTTTAAATACTGAGATCTGGGGACTTGCATAGATATAAATCCAGTGCGGCAAGAAACACGAGCATCAGAAGATTAGACAGGTTGGAAACAGATAATCTTAATCACTTTATTTTGAGGTCAAAACCAAAGTGCACCTGAAATGTAATGAGGGATGCAACGATTCAATGCCTGTATCGGTGTCGATACTGACTTCACTAAGTGGATCGGGTATCTGCTCAATAATCAAGCCCCCAGGTTAGCCAGACTTATTTGAAGAGAAAACAAAGGTGGGTAGTTAATAGTTTATAACAGTTCAAGGCCAACTTTTCGTTCAACTTTGACCTTTCATACTTCCTGTAGTTGTGCACGCACACAGCTTTTCTACTCAAAAAGGGGTTATTATTATTAGCATTATAGGTGTGTTCTCGGCTCTGCCTATAAATAAAGTGATTAAGATAATCTAGCTAAATTCTTGGCTTGTTTGCAACCTGTCTGGTCATCTGACTGCTCATTTCTTGCTACGGTAGACTTTGTTGTAGCAGTGTTGCTGTGTTGCCGCGTATACCACTACTCCTCTCTCTCCCCTCGTTTCCTGTCTGAATCTCTACTATCATCGGTCCATGAATTGCAAAAATCCCCCCAAAAAAGCTGTGAAAATAAGCCGGAATAATCCTGTAAAAATCAGCCATACAGAATATTCTGATCAACTCGTCCAATATTTTAACCCTTAAGGCTTGGCAATAACTGATTATCATAATTTATTGACTTTCACTGTGTCATTGCTTTACAGAATTCTATGAGATATTCTGTTGAGATATGAATTTCATCCATATCAGCCAACCCCATTAACCCTTTTCCTGGTTGCTGCTCTCCTGCTGCTCCCCATGACTGACATGCACGGTTGCACACAGTTTTTTTAATTGACTTCGGCTTCTGTTTTAAATAACACAAACAATGCAAAGCTGCCAGGTGGCGGTTGTGTGGCACTGAGTTATTACTCCCACACTTCCGTTTCTCACGTGGTGTTAAGACGCTTTCATTTTATCTCACAAGAGTCCTTTTTTATTTATTGTGATTCATAGCTCAACACTCATCTTTGCTTTACCTTCTCACTTCTGCCATTGTCATAAGCCCAGTCTTAGTCTTTTCTTCAGGCAACAAAAATACACACAGATCTCGCCCTGCTGTCACACAAACTAGTAATACTAAGGGCGGAAAAAACTTTGAGGAGATGAACTGGGATGGTTTTAGTTGTGTTGACTCGTCATTGACTATTTGCTGTTGTTTGCGGGGATGTGGATCGTTGATGACTGATGTTGTGTTAAAGCTTTTCTCTCTGTCATCTCAGCCAAGAAGAAAAAGAATCTTTTCTCCAGTCTGCTTTCATCTCGGAGACCTCAGACTCTTGCCTGTTATTGAATAGCTGAGGAGTCATTTTCTAGTCCTTGTGTCGGGAAGAAGAAACTCACACAAGACAAATGGTCCAATTCTACTTTAACAGGCCCATTCATATTGTAATAGAGGGCTGGAACAAAGAAAGGAGAGAGCCGGGACATTAGGAATGGCACAGTCAGCCTTACTCACTGTGTTTGACTCTGGGTGAATATATGTGTGTGTGTGTGTGTGTGTGTGTGTGTGTGTGTGTGAGTGAGTGAGAGAGGGAAAGACAGAGGGGTGTAGAGAGAGAGAGAGAGAGAGAGAGAGAGAGGTTTTTCTCTTTAATTCTCTCTGTTGGAGATGTACTACCTCAGGGATATTCTGCCATCTGATCCATTTTAGCAGTGTGGCAAACAGCCAGGGCATCTTTTCAATTACAGAGAAATGGATAGTGTGTGTGTATGTGTGTGTGTCCATTTGAGTGTGCTTGCATGGGTGTCTGAGTGTGTGTGCGTGTGTGTGTGTGTGTGTGTGTGTGTGTGTGTGTGTGTGAGAGTACAGAGGGAAAGACAAAGACACAGGAAGGCAGAGAGAGACAGGGGGAGAGCCAGGAAGAAAACAGGAAAAAAGAGAAATTTTGTGAGGAAGCATAGTGCGGAAGAGCAAAGGTGTAAGCCAAGACAGGCCTGTATTCCTTCATCGCTGGTTTGGGGCTCGTCAAGAGGGAAGAGACCAAGAGCAAGATGAGAGGAGAAGTGGGATTGGAGAGGGAGGGAGCTGGAATAAGAGGGCTTTGCCGTGGAGGGAGAAAATACTGCTCCCCCTCTGTCTCTAAGCCGAGCAATAATTTAAAGCCTCAGCCCTCTGAAGCCTTGGATCCACATTGACTGGTCATCTTAAATCAAATCAGGGCACTGGGCTAGCCGCTCAGTCTGTGTGTGTGTGTGTGTGTTTGCGTGTTGGTCCATACACACACATGCAGAGAACCTCTGGTCTACTCTGAATTATTGACGGTGGAGAATAATTGATTGGTTCACCTTCAGACCTATCAGTCTCCGTCTGAGTGCACCACCTCATATCAGCATGCCTCCTCCTGTTTTACTCTCACTCCCTCACACTCTTGCTTTACTTTTTTATTCCATTCTCTTTCTCCTATTTTTCTTAAAGGATTCCTCCAACAAAAAAATCCCAAACCAAATTTCACTTAGCAGTTGTGGAATTGAGCCACGCAAGTTAGTTTTATGTGCCTTGGTTTTGAGATATCTGCCAGTGAGACTTACTGTTGTCACCCCAATACAATGCAGATTCATTGAATTTGTTTTGAGATTTGAGGTGCTCAATGCATTGACAAATGTTAATTTGAAAAACTCAGTAGCAATGTGTCTTTCCAAAAAATGTCCTGGTTACTCAGGATAGTCCACAAACAACACTGTTAACAGTTTTCATGGAGACTATTTTCTACAAAAGAAATCGTACACGGCAGAGGTCTTAGAGGGGAATATCCTATCTTAGGAGGACTGAGTAGGAAATATGTTTTTTTTTGTTATTTGAGTGAACTAACCTGTAAGCCCCCCTCTCAATAATGCAAACCATTTCCCCTTTCTTTTTCCCTTACTTCTTATCGCGTCCTCTGTCCTCCCAGATGCTGTGACAGCCCTGCCCATGACACGCTGTGCAGCATGTGATCAGTCATGGCTAGCTATAGTGTGCCGGGACATGCATCCAATCAATAACATGATTCTGCAGGCAGGAGATGGCCATGACATACAACTGCTGCCCTGACATACATGCACATACACTAATACACACACACACACGAGCAGAGGTGCACACACACGCTGGGCTGACATACAGCCCCGCTGCTTTGACAGGGCGGAGATGAGGTGAGGATGGATGGATAGATAGATGAATGGATGGATAGGGGGGATGAAATGAAGGTAATGGAGAGAGGTGAATGGTGCAGATGCTGTTGCTGGATCACTGTCAGTGACGATGGAGTCTGTCACTCTCCATCCTGTTTTAGGCTTCACTGAGAGCTGGACTGTTTATGATAAGTCTCCAGGTATGGATTTTTACATCCTCCATAACTCTAAAGGCTATAGGACGGGGCGCCTGGTGGGTCTTACAATTTAAAACCCAACAAAATATAGAGCTCAATTACCAGCTTACTGTACAAATCTTCTAGTCACAGAAATGCTCACTGCATCTCTGGGGTTGTTTTCAAAGCCGCCACAAACCATCCCTTTCCCTCTACAGCATAAATGCCAACATGGCAGACTATAATAGCCTCTATTGAAAGCAGAGTGTGGCGCAGATGCCATATAACTATGTACTGTATCAACAACTGCATAGCCTTCTCGCTTATTATTGAAAATACAATAATCTTCTTATAGTCGGCATGCAATTCAAATAATATTTATGCTTATTACGCAGACCCTGTGCGGTTTATACAGTTTCATTTGAAACTGTTGAAATTCCCCATGCACACAAGTGATAGTGTATCACAGTGCAAACTGCACATTCTGATTCAGCATTATTTCAGCTACAAAGGCAGCGCTGCAAATCCCCTACTGGCAGTTCTCTATTCTCTTTTCTTATGTTAGTGTAAACAGCCAACACCTGCTGCTTGTTGTACCCATATCAGTGTTGTGCTGGTGGGACGCATGTAGTACTCAGGTGTGTTATGCAAATGTTTGAACCTGGATTAGACCAATGGGAGAGTTAGGATAGTGTAATCCTCTCTCCTGTACACTTCATTATCATATTCACACCACAGCAGTAGAGGCCTTGTCCTGTCTAATAATCCCTCCGACTCAGCCCATCTCAGAGAGAGAGACAGTCAGAGAGAGAGACAGTCAGAGAGAGAGAGAGAGAGAGACAGGCAGAGAGAGGCATCCTTGTAGCATCTCCTCACCCACTGCTTTCTCCTCTGAATGTGCTGACTCCATCAGAATACCTCACAGCTAAAAGAGAAGTCAATTAACCTGCATGCGTCTCGACTCGCTCCCTTGTGTGTACGGTGTGTTTGTGAATCTGTGTGTAAGTTTGTGTGCATCGAAGCTGATATGTCTGCGTTTGTCATTTGACTGACAGGCAGGGGCGTGCTAATCCTGTCGCCTTAGCTTGCACCACAGTCAGTTCACACAAACGGGGGACACAAAGGTGTTGACACAGACAGTGACAAACACACAAAGCCACACAAAAGTAAGTCCATTCCGTCTTAGCCAGGATAATTAATCATTAAATGTGTTTCTACACAGTGTTTTTTTTTTATTTTTATGAGCCTCTGCGTCACACTGTTGAGTCCCGCTGCTACCATGCTTGGCTTTTTACTGTCACATACTGGCAGAAGAACACGTCTTCTCTGTGGGGTAGAATTATTAGATGGTCCTCAGTCTCAGCTTGGCGTCTCTATGTCTTAACTGTGACAATATGGAGAGGGAGAGCGGGAGAAAGAGAATGGGTAATAGAGACAGACAGAGCAAGAGAGAGCGACTACAGTACGTGCCACCAGAGGTAATTAGCAGAGCAGCTGTTTGAGAGGGGAAAGCTATAGCCGTGACACTGCAGGAAGGAGCTGGGGGAATAATTAGCCGGTAACACCCGTCAAGCTTTCACAAAGAGGAGATGTGTTATTCTACTTCTGCTCTCCAATGAGGAATGCCAGACCTCCACGCACGGTCCAACACCTACTGACTTAACAGCCTGAAAATCCCTCTAGTTCGATTGAATAGGTTGTCACATGTGGATATGTTGTGTGTGTGTGTGTGTGTCATGTATGTGCTCCATGGGCCATATTTAGAGCATGTTAATTGGGTATTGATTGCAGTGCAGTCAGTAATGATGTATGACAATTTCAGGTGAGTCTACTGTCAGTAGAGTGCATGTTATATGTGTGTGTGTGTGTGTGCGTGTGTGTGTGCGCGCGTTCCTCCTTTTGTCAATAACCACATACCATATTCAATCAGACCTCCTCAGCGGAAAACATTCTTCTTTTCTCCCTGTACCTCGATCAATGCACTCCAGCTTAACCAGGCTACACAACCAATATGCATAACATTTTAATACAACAAAGCCATGCGACTTTGGCAAATGGCATTTTGCTCTGCTTTTGTGCCAGAATAGATTTAAAACAGCAGGGTAGTCTATAATTTATTCTTTTATTTGGCTATATCTAGTTTTAGTTAAAAGTTTGTTTTTTTGCCCTGTAGCGGTGGGTTGCAGCTTTCATGGAACCAGTATTATATACTGAGCAGAACAGTGGTGATGTGGGAGTAGTAACAGGAAAAGTGTTCATTTATTAGATAGTTAAAAAACTAAGATGTAATTAATTAGATCCGCTTTATAGACATTAAGGATTTGAATTTAAATTCAGAGATGCTTATTAGTACTTGCAAAATGCTTTAGAATCATTATATCACCAAAGACATTATCATTAAGTTATATTAAAAAGATTATTTTATATTGGCTCACTGTAAGTATTTTATAGTTATATTATAGAATTTTGTATTGGCTGGGTCTGTCATTGTCACTATCATTGTCCAATATGGCACGCTGACATACTGAGCTGCTCGCACAGCAGGACCGTATTGTCCTCCATCTGGGAAATTCTATGGTTTAAATTGAATTCAAACATATATATTTAACAGATACCATGACATTTTTACAGTGTAATAACAGTTTGCATTGCGGTCCTCTGTGTACAGCTGATGTTCCTCTACAGTCACTTTGCAGTGCAGGGAGTCATCCATGAAGACCTAACTGTACAGCAGCAAATAAAGTTACAGAAGCCATTGTCATCTGTCTACATATATCCACTGCTGTAGCCGTAACCTTGTTATGGTGCACCTAACCACAGCCATGTCATATCCCCAGTGTCACATTGCCTGCCTCAAGACACTCCCTTTTCAAAAAACACTTTTGAATCTCTCTTTTTCCTGGAGCAGCACTGGAGCTGCTGGAGTTATCAGACTAAGACCTTTTTCATGGTGAAATTGGAGAAAGAATATAATAAAATGCAAACTACAGCAGTCAAAATATAAAATGACGGACACATGCTTCTGTTTGATTTCAAGTATTTCCTCTCTGTTACACAAACATCATTTGGAAAGATGTGAAAAATATGAAAGTGAAAAATACAAAACAAAATATCTGTGTCATATATATGTCAGTCTGCTCTCTCAACTTCATTTCCACACAGACTTTTGAAAGGAAGATGTCATAAATAAAAATGGGTGGAGTTGGGTGTAATCAGTTCTCTATACTATATGGGAAACAGTATAGCATATCCATCCATCGTACTGTACATTTATTTTCTGTTTGTCATGGTTGACAGTACACTCTAAACAAAATTAAATTTGTATTTGAAGGCTGTTTATGAGGCTGTGCAAAAGTTTCCAAAACTTCATCTGACCTGCATGCGCACACTGTAGTGACTGAAGTTGTTTGCTTCCTTTTCTTTATAAACCTCACACTTTGACTTTGTGCCAAATTCAGTTTTCTTTGCAGTACACTGTCACTATGAAGATCCAAGCTTTGTCATACCCTATCCATCCTCCTCCTCCCTCTCCTCCGTCTCATTCCCCGCCTTTATTGTGGATAAGTCCCTCTCCATTTCGGCATCCAGTGTAGTCGTGAATAGACTCCATGGTGTGTTGGCTCTGCGAGAAAGCCTGTCAAGTTTGTGTCCACTGTGAGTCCCTTTTTACTGTGCTGAAGCATTTAGCAGCTGCTCTCTTTCTCCCCCCGCATTCCCTCAAAGTGGGTGAGTGTGTGTGTGTGTATTTCCGCGCCCTAAGCACTCTCTACCTAGAGATTACCCTTCATTTTGCAGTGAGCCACTAGAGCTGCTGACACAGCTACTTCGTACAGAGAAACTTTGCATATGTATTGACTCTGTGTGTGTGTGTGTGTGTGTGTGTGTGTGTGTGTCTGTCCCCATGTCTCTCTCCTGTTCCCTCCGCAGTACAGGGTAAGCTACTGTATATTGTAGATCAGCTTGCCTTTGATACTGTCACACCTCTCCATTTCATTCATTACTCTTCATATTCAGAACAGAGAGGGATTTACTTTGCATCTTACTTCGTAGCTTTAGATCTGTTAAGGTTGTTCACAAGTCCTTCAAAGCTGCGGTATCCCACCAGTGTGTGTATGTAATACAGTGGACATAAGTGTGTGTGTGTGTGTGTGAGTATGATTGTGTATGGATGATGCTATGGGACTGGTTTTATTCCCAGCGCTCTAAGACAGCAGTCAAATGGGTCATAAATATACAGGAGCATCTGTTTGAGGTTCACACACACACACACACACACACACACACACACACACACACACACACACATGCACACATTCATGCACATACACACATATGCACTGTCCCAGCAACCGGAAGGGTGTTGGCTTTTTTTCTCCCCTGACAACGCTGACACCTCCCAGTGGGAGCCTGCATCGTTATGGCAACTGGGACAGTTGGATTTGCATATTCATGAATGCTAATGAATGTGCTGGAATAGAAATTGAATGTTAAAACTTTTTTTTTTCTCGGGCCATATGCTGGACAGTGCTCAGGGAGGGACTTGAGTTCACTTTGAATTTGTTTATGCATGTTGTTAAAGGAAGGATGAAGGGAAGGGCTGAGTAGGAGGACATTTATGCTGAGTGTTTGAGTTTGTGTTTGAGTCACCAATGATACTCAGGGACAGAAACTAAGGGAGTTTGATGGTGGGGTCACAGCATGGCGCTTCCAAAAACTTTTTTTTGTTGTCGTCTTTTTGCTTGTTGTTGCTGTCAGAAACACTGAAAGTAAGAGTTGAGATGGGTCTGTAGTTTTACTGTAGCACTGCCACTGAGAGCTCGGGCCTCTTAAGTTAATTGCATGGATACTCAGTCCATTCAAACCATTTTTTGGATGATTGTGTATGGCTCTTGCGCTTACTTCTACCCAGTCATATTGTAACTTCTGATAGTTTTGTTATGTTTGAAAATGCAGAGGGAGCAGCTTCTAATACAGCTGTTGAATTATGAAAACGATCTGCAGGATGAGTCAGACCCAAGTAGATGCTGCTTCTGCTATCTGGCATGTCTCTCATGTGCCTCTGGAAAACAGCGAGAAATGCTAAGGTCAAACATTGTAATTTTAAAATCTTAACTTGATTTTGTGAAACTTTATAACAGATTCAGTGGTTAGACATGGGAAAGCAATCTGATGCAGTTCTTTCCCTCTACCCTTTTGAATCTATCTGAAGAACCTCTTATTTTTATCCCCTCTCATGTTTATCTCGCTAACACTGAACTGTGCTAACAATACTTCTGTCTCCATCCTTCTGACTCTCTCCTCTTGTCACACTGTAACCCCTTCCCTCCATCCATTCCTCCCAACACTCACTGGCGCACATGCCCACCTGACAAGACGAGCTCATCACTGGCCTGGGGCTGACTGCTGCTTTTAAAAATGCCATACTTCAGATCACACACACACACACACAGAATAATTGCAAAATGTTGTCACCTCCACTAAAATTATAATTGCCACCTTTCCAAACTTAACAGAATAGATGAAAGTACTCCTGCAAGCTTTCAATTCCTTAGTGCACGACACAGTACACAGCGTACACACACACATACACAGAGTGCAGAGAGTGAAGAGAGAGGATTCCCTAGAGATTGTTGCTCCTCAAACAGGAGACATTTACAAGTGTTCCATCTCATCAGGCCCCCTCTCTCCCCTCTCTCTCAGCTCTGCACCATCACAGAGGGAGGAATACAGGTTAAGTTGTGTGAAATCACCGTGACAGCACATGCAAATTCACCACAGCCCACCCACAATGGAACCTGTCAATCTGGAACACTGTCTCCCACCTTTTGTATAGGCGTGCCTATGTGCCTAATCAAAATGAACCTTTTTCTTGGTGCCATCAGGATACTAAAGTAGCTCTGCTTGAGGCGGTGCAGCTCCAGTCCATATCTCATCTAGCCAATCGTAGCCCCTGGGCCTTTTTGCTTGTTCATTTTGTTAGCTGTGCCACCGCATGTGTATGTATGAGATGTAATTTGCATGTTTATGCAAACCCCCTTTTCTGAACAACAACATACACATCCCTAAGAGCAGTTTCACTCAGCCGAGTTCACTTCTCACAAACAAATTATATATCCTTCCTCTTCTTGTGTGTATGTGTGTGTATGAACGTTCTTATGTTCGTACTTAGAGTATCTGCAGGATTACTTGGAATCGTGAAGCCTTTCCTGAGAGGAATTCTTGATTTCTGGCAGAAAATACATGTTGTCCTCCCTTACTGCTTATGTTTTACCTCCCCCAGTTCTAATCTCTACTCAGCATAATTGTCTAATCAAATGTATTTACAGACGCACAGTGGGCTTTCTGCCTTCCATCATTCTCTACATACAGTAATCTCTGTGTGTTGCACCACATCTCCTATTTATTGACTAAATCTCCTTGTGGATTTACACTTTGTCCATTTCCCTCACATGTTCCCTTAGTATGTCTGTGATTAACATAAAATCTGTGTTTTTTTGTCCAACACATTAACTGTCCTTCTTACCATTTTTGAGAAGGGGTCAGTCAGGGGTTGACTGTCAGCTAACATGTGCTCCTTGTTGTAACAGCATCCACTTTATCCACTGCAGTCAGATGTTGGGTAAAGGAAAACTGTGGAGTGTCGGTGTTGTAGAATAGAAGCTGCCAGGATTAATGCTGTTCCCTACAGACAGGAAGTATCAGATAGAGCTGAGGAAGTTTGGACTGAAGCCGAGTGTGTGATGTTGCACCTATTATCACACACTGTCCCACAGCGCAGTGAGAGTCACAGCTAGTCACTGCACACAGGGAAACACTGCTTATACACATGTACACACATGAGCACGCACTTTCTAACATAAGGCAAGAATATGCACAAGAACAAACGAGCACTAAGCTACATATTCTTTACACAAGTACATCTTGTTTCTTAGAATTCTTGTGAAGAATATCAAGAGTTGTATTAAATATTGGATCCTACTGTATGTTTGCCAAGGCCACACTCTCTCTATCTCTCTCTGCGTTGTGTGTGTGTGTGTGTGACCAAGTCCCCAGCCTCCTTTATTCGCCTGTTTGGTGTTTGTTGTCACAAGCCCAATTTGCATGTTGATATCAACTCATTATGATCTTTAACTGAGTTGATGAATGTAGATTATGCATCTTGGTGCTCAGCTACTTGCCGCAGTGGGCGCACATGTACATACACATGCATATGGGCACACACATATGCACACAAACACACACACTGGGATCTTAAATGAATATGTATGTCCTGCAGAGAGACAGAGGAGGACGATGAATAGTAGTGTTGTTTTACAGACTGTTTTGCTGTCTCTTCCAGTCAAAGCAGAATGAAGTAGCACAGAGAAGTGAGAGAGAATTGCAGAAAAGAAGGTGAGGGGGTCATCTGTTCTCTGTAGCATTATTCACTAGATATTACGGCTTTCTTTTCTGCTTTTTACTTCCTCACCTACTCCCAGTGGGACATGCTGCCTTCTTCTCTTTCTGTTTCCTTCTCCTCATGTATCTCAGCAGGGATAATAAGCTAATGTGATGAAACCAATGAAGACGAGTGATGGCAGCAGGGGGAAAGTTGTCAGAATTTCCAAAAGCGGAATGACCAAGAAAGGGAAAGATGAATGGCTCCCACCATTTACAACAAACTTGTTGCAGTATCATTTCTTTTTAATGGCTTTTAATAATTAAAGTAGATCCCACTTTCTACTTCCTGTGTCTACCTCTCACTCTCCGTGCCTATCACCTAATCTCTGTGTAGATGAAGTGATAAAAACCTGAGCCAGTTGGAGCAGACTGAGCAAGGAAGCTAGAGCGAGAATGAACAAGGGATGTCTGGATTTAGATGGTGTTTTTTAGGCCGCTGTGCTCTGTTACCAAGCAACAAGCAGAAAAGTCCTGAGTCACTGGCTTTCTGTGGTGAAAGCTGCTGATCTCACCAAGGTCAAGGTGAAAGGTCAACGCAGCCCTCCTTCCAAGAAAATATTGACTCAAAGCAAATAAAGCAGCTGCAGAAGACAGTCAGGAAGCACTGAAAATGTTGGAGTTTGATGCAGTCTGGCAAGGGGGGGAGTGTGTGTGTGTTTGCATGCTTTTGTACATGTTCTGTACAGTATGTGCATATACTCATGTATGTCCTTGGTGGCTATTTTGTTGTTGTGTATACATGTACGACACGCACGTGCATGTTTGTGTGCGTATGTGACCGAGTTAACCCTGTAGCATGTGAATCTGAATTATTCATAGTGTGAAAGCCCATGAGACCCTCTATCCTCAGTGTTACAAATGACTACCTTCATCCCAGTATGCGGACGCAGACTTCACGCTTCAGAATCTCGATGGCGAGGGTAGTGGTTTCATGTTTATTTTATGTTTTTACAAGTGTATAAACTTCCCAAATGCCACAAAATGTGCACTGGAATATAAATTATAGTGTCACTGTTGGACAGTCAACGTCTCCAATACAGCAGACAAAATAACAAACATTATTGTTGTTAGATCAACAATATTTTGACATTATGCAGATTTTTAAGGAGTTTTTAGGAGGCTACGGTCACAAAGCAATACATTAGAAGGTTGCAGTGGGATTGGGATCCAGCAAGCCAGACAGGACCCAACGTAAATATTATGCAGAATATATTAACTCAGTGTTTAGCATCATTGTTGCAAGAGTGGGAAAGTGGAAATCCTGCAAAAGCAGTTAGGTGCGGAATTTCAACAAGACTAATGCTGAGTTTACACCACGCGATTTTAGCCCTGATTTTCCTCTCTCTTTTTGGAGGTCACCAACAAAAGCCCATATCACAGGCAAATCGGTGCTCGATTCGACAATTGCGACAGTTGCTATGTATGAATTGTCAAAGACGCGATCTGAGAAATGCGCAAATGCGACCAAGAGATATCTAGCAGGTTAAATATCCCGTCTGCGAGTCCAAATCCTGTAGTGTGACTGCGTAGGGAAATAACTGGGGGAGGAGTCGTAACACCTGCAACAGAACATCATATTATTTTCTCTTTCTTCCTTGGTTTTTGCAAATCAGCACACAAACAACTTGGATCGCTAGTTTCTTGCGGACATCCATTTTTGAAGGAAAGAACTCCTGTCTCGCACCTTTTCCCGTATCACTTCTCGCGTGTGTTTTGTTGATTATTACGTAGTTTGGAGACCAGACAGACTTGTCGAGGATTCCTCTTAGTAAAATGTCTTGTAACGTGTGACCCCCTGTAGCCGATCACTCGTGTAATGTGCAAACCACAACAACTTAAAGACACCCCATTAATGGAAATCCATCCAGTAGTTGTTGAGATATATCAGTGGTGGACTGACTGACCTACCGACATTGCCATCCCAAGAGACACAGTTAGCTTGGCTAAGAAAGTCATGCACACTTCTACATCACATAAACTTTCATGTATTGGTTGATTAAAAAAAGTGAGGTTTTCTTATGACAGTCATTTATCAACTCACCGACTTGGACAAGAATATTAACTTCTGTCTGTAGTTAGTACGATTGCATTTCATTTATTTGCATCTCCATCAAAGGGAATAAAACATAAAATGAACATCTGTGTTCAATTATGAGATTCATGATGTCATAGATACACACTGTATATCTCCTGCTAATAAAATGATGCAGCATCCTGCAAATCTACTACATTTATTCATAAACTCTCACAATTTGATCAAAATTACATCATATAATTTCTTACATCCATTATTTATCAATGGTAAAATTCATGCTAATTTCCAATCAGTAAGATTTAATTGCTCTAGCTAGGTTTTTACACATGTGAAATATCCGTTGTCTGTGGGGTTTGGCTGTCATTTAATTTGGACTAAAACTGTGACAGTCCAAGTTAACTTGGTCTGTGTTTAGGTTTACATATATGCACTGGTAATGACTCAACAGTGAGCAGTATTCTCATTGGTCTGCCAGTATAACCTTTGCCAACTGGTCACAGTCACTCATTTAGGAGTTAATTTATGTTCTGTTATTTTTGAATTGTAAAACTGCATGTTCATGTGAATGTGCACCAAACAAAATTCCATGAGCTTGAGATTTGAGTGTTACATTGGCATGTGACAACTTCTGTTGTTGTTTCATTGGAATTAAATGGAGAGGCGTCAACATCGGCTACAGTGAGACTTGAACACGCATTTGCTGGTCCTGTGATCAGAGCTATTAATCAGTGGAAAAGCAGACAGACAGTGGGTGTACGGTGACTCAGCTCCTTCCTCATTGTGTCTCATTGTGTGTGGGTTGGCCGGCAGCTCCCTGCAGCCCTAAAGATTGACGGGGAAACCTTCAGTGAGTCCTGACGATGACTCATAGAACTGATTCCAGTCGTGAATCTGCTAGGGTTCTAGCTGGATCTCACACACACACACACACACACACACACACACACACACACACCGCGATACACACTCTCTCACACACTCTCCCACACACACACAAACAAACTTTGATCACTAGTTGACTGGTAGGTGCTGTCTGTGAATCTATGTCTTTCTCTCTGTGCGCCACGTTAAATCTGCGCAACGCTCCTTACTGTGTATGTGGCCCTTGGGGCTGATTTAATAGATGAATGAAGCTGCTCACTAATAGCTGCACATATGTACGTGCATGCACACACACACACACACACAAACACATACTCTCAAAAAAGCGTACATACCACTACATGGACATATTCTAACACAAGTATACACGCCTCTACCCGTATTAACAGTAATACAAATGGCTGCCACTCTGCTCCTGTCAAGCAGTGGGAGGGAGGATGGAGGGAGGAAGACTGCCAAGAACAGTGTATCAAAGGAGAAAACAGAGGGAGAGCGACAGAGGAGAGGCAGTGAAAGATGTGACTGTTATATGCTGTCTGTCTCCAAATAGCAGTTGTTTCATTCTCCAACTGGCATGTGTCTTGTTTACTCTGTGTACTCCTTCAACATGCTAAATTGTTTGTGTGTAAGGAGGACGTTTTGCAGAGGTGACTGGGTCAGAGACCAGTCACTTGTTTACATGCAGCTGCCTCTAATCATCATGTCTTGAGTGAGATAATGATTGTAGAGGCTGAGCGAGAGACTGAGACTGTTGTAGCCAAAGCTTTTCTGACCCCTGGCCCACTTTTAGCTCTCAAAACTCTTTTGACTCCAGCAATTTGAGTTTTTCATGCTGTCAAAACTGTTTCTATGATGGATTAAAACATCACATATAAAATAGGAACGTGACAAGATGCTGTTTTGCATTTCCTTCAATCATCTCTCCCAATGAGGTTGTATCACTGAGACCTCACACATCTCCCAAGCGCCGAAATTACCCTCATCTAAATGCAACATTTGTCATGCTGCTGGGTAAATATTACAGGTGAGCGCGTGTGTTGTTCCACACTCATATGTTTCTTGTGTCTCATATGAGGGAAAGGATAAAGTAAATGTACGGAGGGTGAGCGCTACGGAGGATTATTCAGATGGAGCAGGGCTTTTCATCTGCTTCATATAATGAACAGCTTGTAATCAAATCCACATCAAGGCTGCGCTGCCTGCCTACAATGTATGTCTGTGTGCGTCTCTGTGTGAGTGTATGTGTGTAAATTCCAGAATGTGTGGGTCTTTGTGTATACCAAGCAAGAAGATGTTTTTTATTTTAGCACAAATACAGATTTTCATATCAAAGTTTAAAGTAATTCGCCAAATTAAGGCTATTACTATGGTGGTTTCAAGATGTTCCACTAAAGTATTAGCTAAATTCCACATACATTTTGAGTTGCAAACACATTAAGACAAGTCTGTGCGTATTGGTGTATATCTGTGTGTGCATTTATTTTTTTGTGTGCATACAGCGAATGAATGGACATGACTCTCGTAGCTTGGACATGGATGTCAGCCTTGTAATCCAATCACAGGGCCGGTAAATCAAATTATAGAGAGCAGCTAAGAGATGGGTGTGTCTATACAGTGCCAGGCAGAGAGAGGGACCTGGGCTCTTTGCCTAGAAACACTGTTGGAGTTGTCAAGCAGCCTTCCGAAGGCAGCCATGTTGGTCATGTGGAAGATTAATACTGAGAATNNCTTCCGTATTTGCCTAGTAGTGTGATATATAGCAATTAGTGATTGTTAAACCTCAGGTTTACAGTAGCAGTTGGGAAGAAGGAAATAAAGGAACAAGTGGAGACACTACTTGTCAGAGGACAAAAATGTTCTTATGAAAATGTCCTCAAATTAATCAGAGGAAACTACTCTCTCTATTTGTTTGCTTTCTGCTTCCTTCTGTTTGATTAATCTCTTATGTAGACAAATGTATGGTCTCACATTAAGGTTTTGTGTGAGCTTGTTTGTTACCATTTCACAGCCCGTCCTAATGTGACACCATACAAATGGCTGCAGACAGCATATGTGTGTTTCTGAGAAGAAGGATGGGATGGGGAATATGAGAGTAAGAGAGAGAGAGACGGAGAGGCTGCTTGAGTTAAATTGGAAAAGTAAATCCTTTTGGTATGATGCCAAATCATCACAAATGTAAAAATTGCGAAGCTAAGAGTGGGGAAGAACACAGTGGAAAAGAATGGAGAGATAAGGGATATAAAAAAAGTAGGAAAGCAAAGATGAGAAGAGGTCATAAACTAATATAGGGAAGTAAAGTGTATATGGCACTTGAATGTGATTGTATGTTCTCTCTGTCTCAGTATTTTCCTGCTAGTTTGTCTTCTCTACCTTTCTCTTTCCATCTCAAACAAACATGCAGGAAATGGTACTGAAGCTCTATCTGAGGCTTTGGAAATCGAAAACAGATCTCACTTGTGTGGGGTTCAACTAAAAAGCCACCTTGTCACAAAGTTCCCATCTAAAAAGCCCCCGAGTACAATTAGCTAACTCTGCATGGCTGCTAAAAGGGTCTTAAGAGATGTGGGTTTCACTTTGAATAAGGTTAGCTGCTGCAATGCCGCTGAATAAGGTTAGCGCTGCCCTTGTATATCTAAATGGGGTTAGCAATTGCAGCTTGTGCTTTGGTAATCATGACGTTTGTTCTCTGCTGAATGCTAACGTCGATGCTAACCCAGTTTCATCAATGCTAACGCTGTCTTCCAAATTGAATTAATTCACAGGAGGATGTCAACAATAACCCCTAGAGCGCGTATGAGAGGGAACAGCTGAATCCTGAGTGTCTTTGCTTCTTTTTGACTCCGATACAAATGAAGCCTCGCCTCGTCTCACAGTGCAGACTGTGTCTATTTAAATGTGTCTTTATAATCTTCTCCCTTTTTACTGAAAATCAGAAGCATATTCACTCCACATGTGGCAAAGTTTTAAACTGATTTTTAAAAGCAGAAAGATGCATATGTGTGTGTATGTGTGATATACAGTGTATATATATATATATATATATATATATATATATATATATATGTGTGTGTGTGTGTTTTTATGAAGTAAAGTTAATGTTATGCATTAGCTAAAAATGTCTTTCCCCATCACAAGAGACTGGGTAGTATAATCCAAGCCCGTTTGAAGTATTAGTGTGTGTCTGTGTGTGTGTGTGTGTCTGTCTGTACAGTACATGCGTGTGCACACACACACTAGTGTGTACATGCATGTGCATGAGTGCACATGCATGCCCGAATGGATTATTTGCTGTGTGCAAGAGATCCAACAGCCTCAGCCAATTCTAATGAACCAATTATAGTAAAGTCTTTTCCTCCTCTTCTCTTCCATTTGATAGTGAGAGTCATACTGTGGACTAAGCTGCTTTACTTTATTGCATCTCATTAACTTAACCAAAACAATGTTTGAAGTCCAAATCAGCTGTTTAAAAAGAGCATGGTATCGAAATGAGGCCCAGACCCAAAGTTACCCAACAAACTGTGACCAGAAACTAGATTTAATGATCAGCATAACTGGTAATGGGTCAGAAGGAGAGCTATCTTGATTTAACTCATCTATTTAACTTGTACAAGTTCTACTGTATGCATGAACTTGAGTGTTAGACTTGTAACGTTCATGCTGGAGGATCTCTCGGCCATTTTTTTGTTCACCTTACCCAGCATGTGACAGAGGGATTGATAAGCTACCGATAATAGGTTGTTTGCAGTCACGTGATTCTGATGATGTGCAAAGTCCAGATGGGGGTCAGGAAGTGAAAAGCAGAATGGATGAGATGGAGGAAAGCCTGTACTGTGCTAGTTTAGATGTTAAGTTACTTTACCTTTTGACAAAGTGGTCACTGCACACACGAGCATTATCCGCCTATGCTCCTCCCGACCGCAGACGAAGGTTCGCAAGCCATTTTTACGTTGCATTTTTCGGTCAGTTTCTTGCATTTTTCCCCCGTGTGAATAACAACTTTTGGTACTCGATAAAATCCCCTCGTGGTTTCTTGATTTGATCGATTTGAGCAACTGTAAACGAGGCAAACCTTTGGCATTTTGAGAGCTTGTGATAGTGCTTCCTTTGTAGAAAATCACATCCTGACCCCCATCTGCAATTGTTGCCACAGCAATGCAGTGACGTGACATCATATGCA
>NTHP01000015.1:2224612-2246473 GCA_003416845.1 Oplegnathus fasciatus
GCAAAAAAGCTTTAAAGGTTAACTTTGCACACCTCCTTTACACACAAAAAACAGCTTTAAGTCCCTAATTATCCACCAGTAATGGCATGAAATGGCTCCAGGGATGGAAATATCTTACAACTTACCCTGATACTCTACCTGTTAGCACTGTGCTGGATTCTGTCGCTAACTTTTGACTGGCTGCGCTGGCTGTCCATCACCAAACCTCTAAAAGAGTGGCCTCGTCATATTAGTAGTTCCATCTGGATTGTGAAAGCGAAAGACTTCAAGCTTACCTTATGCTAAATAAATTTTTAACTTCCCTACTTTTCTTTCAAATTAGTGTTTTTTTGTGTTGGTCCAGCAGTTTTAGATGGGTACATGGAGCAGCACAGGCCTTATTGTCTTTATGTGATGATTTTAGGGACCTTTTTCATCATTAACTAACTAATGGAGAGCGACAGAAGTGTGAGGACAGAGAGGGGGTTGCTGTGCAACAGAGGTTCTGGGATATACGTGAACCCCGTACATTGAGTCTGCATGTTGTTTTGTTATGTGGTATGCACCTCTGACTGCAAGGCCACTGGGATGCCACAAAGTGTGGTCTGTCCTCTAAACAATTTTGTTTCAGATGTTCTTTTTAGTATTGCTCCTTATGCAAGATTTCATTTTCTTTTGGAAATGCTAGGTGCCAACAATTACTTAACACTCTGGGTGCCATCATTATCATAACCAGCATACAAGCGCTATGTAGTGGAGATAATAATTTTGTTGCTGTTACAGCTTGTACTGGGACAGGTGTTCATTGTGCCAAACTTACACCAGTCAGTCAGTCAGAGTAGTGCTTTAATTACTGAAGGTGTCTGATTTGTGTTTACATAAAATCTTGCATTTGTTCAGTAAAGCGTTTTTTTGTGTTTCATACTTCAAGTAAGACTGCTGGCCTGTGCTCTGTGTTGCTATAGGAACCACAAAGGTCAATAGAGTGTCTTTTGAGTGGGTATGTGAAGGCTCTGCGTAGGAGACGAATTTACCTGTCTGAGCAACAGAGGGAGACTCTTTTCTGTTGGTTCCCCCTCTTTTTTGCATCTCTAGTCTCCTGTTGTAGTCCCTCCCTCACAATAAACCCCCTTTTACAAGCCTCCTCTCCTCTCCTGTCTTATCCTTTCCCCATCCTTCTTCTCTCTCCTCACTGGTTTATAGACAGATCTCATCTCCTCTCTTGCACCACACATTGTACTTCTAGAAAGGCATTCTCATCGACACTGACAGCTATCTAATTGCCCTTGCATCCTTATGAGCGTCTTCCACCTCCCCCCCAACCNNCCAAGCTATTACCAGGGCTGGTTCTCTGCTACATTGTGTGGTATTTTATAGCGTGTCTTTCATTGTATACTGGCTGTAACTGGTAGTGCCTCATCAACTTGCAGCTCGATAGAGTAGTTCAGAATGGAGGATGTCCGTCAATGATGGGAGGTGAGAGGAGGAGGGAGGAAAATGAGCAGGGAGGAAGAGACAGAGAGCAACCTTTCCTTTACAGATTCATTTCAGAGGTGTTTTTGTGTGCTGGCATGTCAAAGAGAGAGTGTGTTATGACAGTGTTGATGCACAGATGGGCATCACAAATAGCAGCATGATAAAATTTTGTCGCTCAGTTTTATGCATCTCTACACAAACCACCACATGCACACAAATAGTTTAAGAGAAAACATTTTCTGGTAAATTTTGTCCGGTTTTAAAAGAACATATTTGATTTGCATTAGTAAGACGTTTTAATAAGCAATGAAAAACACAAACAATCCTCTGTACATGCGCGCGCACACACACACACAAGCAAACGTGCACATTCTCATGTGTGTGCACACACTCACACATACAGACTTTGATGAGACAGATGGCAAACGGCTGGTGGATGAACCAAACTGTCCGTGTTATCTTTAGGTGTAATGGTGCGGTTAATGATTCTGCCTTGCTTGAACGCTATAGAATATTACATAAATTACAATGTATGCATTATCAGTTAGTGTGAGAGACAGAAGAATTTATCTTAGTTTGAGTAGCTGTTCATTAGCCTTCTCTCACAGGCATCGAGCAATATGAGAGGCTAAATCAGCCAGACAAAGCATCAAAGTTTTGCCCTGAAACTTGGTCTGTTTTTAGCTTGACCCGATTGGATTAGCTGGTTATTAGGATGCGGCGCAGTGCTTCAAGGCTACAGCATGTTTTATAACATCCAAACCTCATAGTGGGTGGATTCAGCTACATGTCCTTGGAGAAAGAGACAGCAAAAGAGGCAGACAGACTGTGTGTGTGTGTGTGTGTGTGTGTGTGTGTGAGAGAGAGAGAGAGAGGGAGAGTGTGTGTGTGTGTGTTGGTATGTGCGTGTATTTATGTGTGCCAGTGTATTGTGTTGTATTTAGTGTCTGTTTGAGGAGGATCAGATGGACAAACCTCCTCTGAGTTTATTGATTCTGTACTATCCTATCCTCCCCTAGGGACAATACCACTGCTACCTTCTACACTTCTGTGTATTTTTCAGTAGGTGTGTGTTTGTAATAACGCTACATGAGCACTATCAGGGGCTATGTTGTGTTGTTTGTGTGATTCCCCTGAGAATACATGAGGCACTGGGATTATCCCGGCCAGTCTCAGATCACCTGAACCAAGTCATCAGTCACTTCTGTGTGTGTGTGTGTGTGTGTTCAGGGGAATACAGGCACACATAATTTATATCTTCCCTCTGTTGTGTGACAAGATGAGAGGATTTGTGAACATGCCAAAACAATGCGCCTGTGTGTGTGTGTGTGTGTGTGTGTGTGTGTGAGTGTGTGTGTGTGTGTCTGTGCGTGCATGTATATTTATGCGTATGTTTGTGGCCACGTGTGTGTGCCTGTGAAATGTAGTTTCTTTTTTTCCGGCTCATGTGGGAATATGCTTTTGTTGAGGTGCTTACATGCAGTATAGAAAGCAGGGTTTTGTTCAGGACCATGTTAACAAAGACTTCACAGAGACTTTACAACAACAGTTTTCATCAAGTTTTTTTTATAATTCAGGTTACTAAACATGTTGACATCAAACTCAGTTATATCTTACAGACTGCCCTAAACCTGGTAGGATACAACAGGCCTTTTTCATATCAGACATTTAGACTTGTCATAGTACAAAAAGCACAGGTGTTACTAATGACATTAGCAATGACTCTGTTCTATTCAAGTGTCCCAGTAAGTCATGACAGTGTGACAGTGAGCAAGCATGCACCATACCAGGACCCTGAAACTGAAGCACCTATGGAAATCAACCATCATTTATTTTATTATTTACACCAGTGTTTTTTCTACTGTGACATGTCTGCCGTGAAAAAAGTCTATAAGACAGAAATGTCAAACATATAACTGCTTCAGATTAGACAAACTTGCTATACATGACCTACTGTATATTCTGAAGTATGCAAAAATTACATTTCTGCTATGCTGTATGTTTAGTTGCAAAAATACATTTACAATAAAAATGTAAATAACTTATGTGCATAACAAATCTCTCAATACATTTTTAGTCAGTGAAATAGCTTTTTCATTAAGGAGCCTAAGAATGGAGCAAACCAAAATAACACCCTCATATTGAAAGTAAATCTCTTAAGGCTGCAGTGATCAACCTTGGGAAGTGAGCACAATCTTTGCAGAAGGTAGTGTGCTTTTTGTTTAAGGTCATCTTGTAAAGAAGCTCCGTAGTCCATGAAGGAAAAACATATTATTACAAACTATGGAAACATCTTTCTTTAACTTTAGTTTGTACAGTCTTGTTACTGTTTGAGCTCTCTTTCTATGTGCAGGTTTACTTGTGATTTAAAAAAAACAAACAAAGAAAACAACAACAAATGTTAGCTTATGAATGGCAAAATCAGATTTTGTTAGTCAACATATGATCGAGACTGCTTCTTTTGCTATGGGCAGCAAAGTTACTTCAACTATGAATGCTTGAATTTGCTGGTTTCCAATTCATGTTGATTCCTAAAAAAAGGGGACAGAGCTTCTGCGAAAAGTCGATATGGTCTAAATCAAGTCAAGACTGAGGCCGCAAAATATGTAATTTATTTCCAATACTGATACAGATCTGGAATAGTGTGGGTGGGAGAGAGCACGAGCATGCACTCTACCTCTAAGCCATTCTATTCCTCTGGGGGAAGGGTCTTTCTTTGTGTCTGTAGGACACAGCCAATCAGATTCAGGCGCAAAGGGCAGGGTGCAGAGGTCAGAGCCGCAGTAACAGCAGCACACTCTCAGACCTCCTCCGACCAGGTCTCATCTACAGTAAATACTGCGCTGGGGTCAGATTTGTGATTGTTGCATCGTGTTGAGGATTGCTTGTTGGGATCGAAAGCTGATCTGTGATCAGACAGAGAACAGTATCACAGTTGTGCAGTGTGTCAACCTTATAAAAGATAAATTAGTATTTTAGAGAAGGACACTCCAACCTCTAAACATTGGCAGGGCCTATTTTTTAATATGCTTGCTTACTAACAGACGTTACTAAATAAATTAGGATGGAGGATCTCAATTTTGGTGCCAATATAACTTCAAGTCCAATTTGTTTTCTACCGTAGCACTAAATTGAAGGGATTGAAATATAAGTCCAAGCCCTGGCAAATTTGTTATAGACTTTGGATCACTGCTTCATTATACATCTCATTTTCTTTCTCTAATATTGTGGTGCATGTAATTTCCCTGCAAATAGCCAAAAAGGATATATTAGTGTTATCAGGCTTTGGGCTCTGATCTGCGCTGATACATTTGAAGGTCAGACCTAATAGAGGAAATGGAAATAAAGAGTATAATTTAATCTCAAGTGTATTGTAATAAAACTAGATACACAAAATGAACAGCAGAGACAACGTACGGTCCATTGTTTTAAAAGCTGATGGACTAATTGTATTGCAACAAGGACCACTTTGGAATAAGAGAACACTTCCAGAGACACATAATGAAATAGAAACTAAATGGATGGGTGGGAGTGTGTGTGTGTTAGTCTGCGACCGAAAAAGACAGAGAAACACACTCCCATGATAGTGCCTTCATTGTGGATCCATGTGTGTTCTCTGTTTGATTTTTTTCCATTTGTGTGATGTATGTGTGTTTTGAACTGTCCTCGTTTTTCCTCTCTGTTTATTCTGAGCGAGCCTAAGAGGAACGTCTCAGGCTGACTATGTTTTGTCTGCCACACAGGCTAATAATTGCTAATGCGTTAGCTGTTTTGGTGCTGTTTTCACAGAAAGTGCCAGACTTTCAGAGGAAAAGCAACGCCACTTCAATTTGCACCTTGTCTTTAGAAATGTGTGAACAACAGCGAGGGAGTGCTTATGTGTTACAGAGTGTTAACCAAACCCTTAGGGAATGGTCTTTAAAAAAATGGCCTGTATGGTGCTAGTTCCAAAAAAATAAGTGTGAGAAAAGGGAGAGATGAGGGCATCATTAAGAAAAAATGTGGTGGATTCTTAGAGAAGTCCATACCAAATGTGTTGGTGTAGATATTCTGCTCTTATTTACAGTATTTTCACCCGGAAGATGCAGCGCAGATTAGAAATGACAGTGATTCATCTAAGGTTGAGCTGCATAGATAGATATGTGAAACAAATCGCTGGCAATAAAAAAGACAATTTTGTTCCTAATGTGGGGGATTGGGCCTTTGTGACAGTCTCTATACAGAGACTTAACGTCCCCCTCAGTGACTCCCCTGTCCCAAAGCCTCAGTGCCACCTCTTCATACATATACATGGCTGCTAAAGAGATGGTTCATGAATACTATCAGGGACCCAGTCTCTGATAGTATTGTCTGTGTTCCTAGGTGAGAGTGTTTGAGAGTGTGTGGTGTTTTTTGTTTTTTTCCTCAGGACGTCTCATCATAAATCCTATTACCGACTGTGTGTATTCAGCTGTTTTGCATGATCATGCAGCAGTTGTAGTAACCAGTAAGGCTTTGTGTTTATCAACCTCAGCAGTTGTGCATTTTTCTAACCATCACTGCCTGTACAGGTACCTTTACACCAAGCTTTGCTGGTAATGGTTTCTCCGTAGTAGGAATGTGTGCTTAAAAAAGGCTTTACTAGGGTAAACCCTCAGTATTGTGTCTCTGTGTGTGTTTTTTTTATGTGTACATGTGTGTCTGTAGGTGTTTTTAATCTTAGTGTGTGTCCATGTGGGTGAAATCTTTTAATGCAACTGTTTATCAGAGGAAAAGCCTGAGGGCAAAAATCTCTTTTCTCTCACACACTCACACACACACACACACGCATGCGCCCTTTAATGAAATGTTAGCTGCTAGAGTTTTGTACCAGGCCTGTGCGTCTCGGTTGTGAGTCTTTATTAGTAGTGACTTAGTATTGTGTATGTTCAGGGGGAGTTAGCTGTGTGAGACTGCAGCTGCCAGCCTTCTCTTTATTAAACTGTGCTGTAACTGAGCTGGAGCACTAGTCCCAAGCCTACTCTCTCCCTCGCTCTCTCTCAGTGTGTGTGTGTGTGTGTGTGCTTGTGCGTACCTGTGGCAGCTGTCATGAGCATGCTGTCTAATCATCTAATGTGTCACTCTTCACAGTGGAACAGATTCCATACTCTGGTCGCTGTCACTCTACCAGGGAGCCATCACACCTCTCTGTTTAGTCAATCAGAGTTTTAATTGCACTGCAGTGAGAGTGTGCATGTGTTTGTCAGGGACACTCTATATTACAGTACAGCAGTCTGTACATGTATACTTTAATATGTGCAGCATATTAGTTTTATATGAAGCAGCACTTGAACACATCCTTACCTTTTTATACCAATGAAAAATCCAGACAAACACAGGACAGACAGACAGTTAACTAAACTTTAAATACATTAGGATGGAAAAGATTTGTACAATGATGTACATGGTGGATTTTTGAGTGCCTCTGACAGCCAACAGTAAGTACTCAACTTGCCTCATGGTTGTTGCTTTAACTGCAGTAACTATATGAGTGGATTTCTGACACCGTATCTTATTTTCTTTCCTCTTGAATCCTTTTCACACTGAGGAAAAAAGCTGATTGGCAGCTTTTTGTGTCAAAGAGTCAGAGCAGCATTTTTTTAGATGACAAGTAAGCTGCCTTTAGACCAACTTGTGGAGGCAGCATTCCCCACTGTGTGAAAGAAAAAACATCTTCTACATTTTGCCACGATACATACTGTAGGCATACATAAGCTGTCATAAATGATTGTGTATGCTCACTTTGATAATCAAATCTAGTTTTATAACTTTTCCTGACAATTGACAGGATTTTTAGTAGACAGGATGGTGTCTTTGTTGCTGTGACGGTATGTAGACCTTGATATGTTACTATTAATAAAACCATTTTTATATTATTATACACTTATCCTATTATACTACACTTATACATCTTTTTTTCCAGCCTGCGTATCCGAGCAGGGCGTATCTGAATCTAAAACATTACCAGTGAAACATCTACTG
The DNA here is from genome assembly GCA_003416845.1 of Oplegnathus fasciatus. Taxonomy (NCBI): domain Eukaryota; kingdom Metazoa; phylum Chordata; class Actinopteri; order Centrarchiformes; family Oplegnathidae; genus Oplegnathus; species Oplegnathus fasciatus. The sequence continues at coordinate 2,232,068 of NTHP01000015.1, forward strand.
CTGCTTCTATTGAGAATTTACATTGCTGTCCGGCAGGAGAAGGTGTTCAAAGAGTTAGAAAGAGATGCTAGTTTAAACAGCAGCTTGATGTGATACTGTCAAAATGAAATCTTTATGAGGGAACTAAACTTATACGATTTTGATTAATTGGACTTTAACTGGCGAGAAGAATTGATAGTGACAGTGACTGGATTGCTACTGGGGCACCACTGTGACTGGAGCATAGAGACGGTTGGCAGTGTGTGACGAAAGAGGCCATGCTCTCTGACAGACCTTGCACTAACGCTGTCTAAAATATATGACTCCAGGTAATGCGCAGTGCTAATTAAAATTGATTACAGAGCCCTGCTGGTTTTGTGCCCTTCAGTAATAGTTCTCCTCTCTCTGTACTCTTGTTCGTTCATTCTCTCCATTTTAAACAGCTTTTTGTGTATTCTTTTCCTTGCTCTTTTACTCCTTTTTCATTGGGTACTTTATTCCTCCCTTTGTGACAAGCCAATTGCAGATGCCATCTGATGATGATAGTAAGAATATTGCCATTTATTAGTGTGATACAGTGTGCATGCACATCCGCACGCAATCACAGACACACGCAAGCATTTCTCAGCATGACCTTATTAAAAGAAGTCATCATCATTGGAGGAAAAAGCTAAGTACTTGTGGAGAAAATGACACCATTGCTAATGAGGACATTGCAATGGCTTCCTGAATGAGCATTAGAGACCACGACAGAGGAGAGAAGAAGTAAAAGGCTAACCGAACAAAAAGAAAAGAACTGAGGGAGAACAGGTGGGATTGATTTGGGCACATGGTGAGAAGGGGAGAGGTAGGCGTGGCCGCAGAGCCACAGAGACGCCCGGTGCAATACGAAGGCTGCCAGCCGAAGTATCCAGTAAAACCCTGGCAGTGAGAAACAGACCACAGACGTCTATACATCAGTTCCTCGTTCTCCTTGACCACCTGTATCTCTGAGCCATTCTGTCAACGTCTCAACCGATAGATTGATGCTGGAAACATTTTCCCTCCAAGCCTTTCCCTCTGTCTTTTTTCATAGCTTTATTTTTCACAGTCTTCCTCTAGTAGTTCGCTTCACATCCTCTCATCGCTCTGCAAGATCTACAGTGTTCACACAGAGTCCACAGGTTTACGCTCGGGTTTTGATTTGTGTTTCTGTATGTGTATGTGAGCAGCTGATAGTGTGTTTGTTTTGTGTATGTGTGTGTTATGTGCATATATGTGTGTGTTCCTCAACCTGCCCAGGCTTGGGATTAAATGTCAGTCTTGTAGATTGATGTTCTCTCCGATAGAACGTCACAGCAGGAATGAATCCATTGAGCTTACAGATGGGAATAGAAAGACACACTTGAAAGAAACATATTGAATATCAAGTTCAGAACGCGCAGGAGTCGACACTGCACATACACAGACTTTTTTCTGGACAATTTTCAGACACATTGCCCCATTCCTTCAGCATTTTCCTCACAAGCAAAGTAGCAAAGTTGTGCGTTGACTGTTGATGGTCCATATTCAACATAGGATGAGATTCTATGAGAGAGCATCAGCAGAAAAGGGCAGGAGGTTAAATGCTTCATTTTTCAGCACATACAGGGGTCACACACTAGTAATGTGCTGTGAGTGGCTGGCAGTGCGCCATGCGGAAAGGGCACACTTCTACAGTTTCAGTGAAGTGGAAGAGCTGGGGAGGGCTTGTGGGTGTGTGTGAGTGTGTGTTTGGGCGTTTCTGAGTATGTGAACATAACATGAGTATGTGCATACTCATACTATACTTCAGTGATACTTATATCACTATATGTGAACATGATATATAAGTGTGTGTGCATGTATGTGTGAAAAAGAGAACGTGTGTAAGTGTATAAAGAGTCAGTGATTCATGGCGGAGGTCAGGGCATGATGTACCTCTGCTGCAGTTCTGGCAGTCATCCATTTTTTGAGAACATTTTTATCAGACTCTCCTCTGTGGGTGACCTCACTAATGTCTGTGTGTATGAGTGTTTGTGTATGACTTATCTACTGGATATGCAGTCAAGTCAGGTCTAACAGTTTTCTGACAATATATAGACTAAACAAGTAATCAAAGGTTAATCGATAAGACTAGATGACACTAGATGTAACACCCACAGTGAAACATGTGTTTGAAACTACTTTAATGTTTTGGCACGCTGAATATTTCTTTTTCTCTTCCCTGCTTCCCCCCGGAACAGCTGTAAGAGGTTAGTAGCTTCTTATCACTATTTCTATCACCACTCTTGTAAGCTGTGACTGATACCGAACAAGCTCTGTTTATATGGTAGTGTGGGTGAATGACACGAAAAGAGCCTGGAGAACTATTATATGGCCTCTCTTGACTCTTTTTTTCCATAAATTATGGTTTAAGATCCAGAATGGCTCTCAATCCTTCTTGTGGGATTTTATGGTAGCAGACAACAGTAACAACGTGTTTTCAGTACACCCACAAGAGTCCTACAGTAATACTAGATTTCTCATTTCTGGACTGAAAAAGACTTGCATGCTACATTTACAGGCATTAAGTCAGAACTAGTCATGCTAGAAAATGTAATTCATTTCACAAAGTCCCATATTGTCCGGACTCTCAAGTTTATACATGAGCCTATCTGGCCTCTACAAATCCTCAAAAAGTGGAAATGTTCTTAGGAGCTGTCCTTGGTGCTGAACTCACAGGAGATTTGAGAGCTGGAATTGACTGTCTCTGCTTAAGTTTTCTGCTGCAACACTGAGTAATAAATGTGCTGTTTGGGGGACATGATTGTATCTAAGACATTATGAGAAGTCAGTCCTCCTTTTATGTCGAGTAGACAGTTTGTGACAGAACTCAGGAGATGAAAATTTGTTGTTTCACACTGTTTTTTGTGGCTTTGCGACTGTTTGTCTAAGTTTTATTTTCATACTCATTCTCTCGCAGTGTGTGCGTGTAGTTCTTTCTCCCTACCTCTTTGTGATGTTGTCTGTGTGAATTTTTTCCAGATCCAAATATTCGGAAACAATCAATCATGGTTCAACATGATTTCAGTGTTTGATGATTGCCTTATGTACTTACACTTGAGAAATGTCTCTCAAACACACAGACGGCATTAAATAAATATTAGTGCACGTGCAGGCTTCTGCCTTTATGAATACTTGAAGGCAGAGCTACAGATCCAAGCTGGTGTGTCTGTGAGGAATGAAGCATTAGTTGATCTGACGCCGGCTCTGGATATGTGGAAATCTGATTGATTTGGCTCAGTCTGCAGGACAACAGTGAATGTAGCAGCATTGCATCATGGTGCTGCTGTCAGACAAAAACCTCATACCTCCAGTTTTGATGTTTTATCGTTTCTGACTGGAATTGAATTGTGCTTTTCTGAGAACTGTTGTTTCTTTATGACCGAAGGGCCCACAGGGACCCATTACGAACCCGTTGTGTAGTTTCAAAATGCCCTGGCATCAATTGGAATATCTGACTGGATGTTGCTCTGTTCCTCCCAAAAACATACATTTCAGCAGTACAAGTCTTGAATCTGACAGCAGCAGTAGGTGTGAGTACTGAGTGTGTGTAAACAGATGGTGGAGAGCAGAGATGGCAGAAGGCTCAGAACTGTCTTCACTTCCAGCTCGTCTCTCTCCATGTACGGGAATGTTAGCTCACATCACACTGAGAAATGCCTCCAGCAACATCTTTCCTGCTGGTCCGCATTCTTCAACACAGGCAATACAGCACATACGTACAGTACACACACACACGCGCGCGCACCATCTCTCTACATATACACACACTCTCCTCTCCAAAGAAAAGAGATGTTTGCCAGATGTGTACCATATCTATATGCTGTTGTCCATCTGCCTTTTTTCTTGTTTGTACTTGTATGTGTATGCAAATGTGAGTGTGTGTGTTTGTGTGTGTGTGTGTGTGTGTGTGTGTGTGTGTGCACGTGTTTCTCTGCTGTAAAAGACACACTCATTAGATGTACATTCTGAAGCACACTAATTAACAGCCTCGTTAAGACTCAAGCAGCTCTCCTGCTGAGGCTGAGGAACAGGCAGACAGTAACACACACACACACACACACACACACACACACATTTGGATTTGCACATGCAGGCATACATACATATACACTCATCAACATATGCATATACATAAGGAAACATATCTGAATGCACAAACACAAGAAAAACAATAACATGCTTAACATGCACACAGTGTACACACAGAGATACAGCCACACACACTGATTCACATGGGCTAATACAAACACACAACCATCCTAATACACGCTTGCAAACAAGATTTTTTTTAATCAAGACACCATCCATCATTATGAGAAAGCTCCATGTTCTGCTGTTTTGCATGAGCATTAAAAGGTCATGCTTTATGTACAGAGAGACTGTGGTATTAAACTGTAATACTGTGATAAGAGTCAGCTGTGACTTCTGTCAGTCCAACTCACACATGGTACAGTATGTCTGATTTCCCACAAAACATTTACATGGGAATGACAGCAGCCTCGCACCACCCCGTCTCTCACGCCCCCCTTTTTTCACCACTTTTTTCACTCTTCATTGGCTATACTTCAGCGATACGCACATGCAAATTTGGTGCTAGATTACTAATTATAGTTTATTGCAGTAACAACACTGCAATTAGGAAAGGCAGTGGTCATGCAGAGGAGAAATTAAGGTCAAAACAATGTTTTGACACAACTAAAGATCGCAAATTAAAGCGATAGCTTTGCAGGAATCTCCATCAAAGCTCTTCTCAAGACTTGACTTACTAGATTAACATTTGTGGTTGTATCTGTAATAAATTAATTTACTTTTAACATGTAAGTTCATTTTCCTTGTGATCACACCCAGTCTATCATTACATCTCATTTTTGGTAACAAGTGTAACATTTCTGTTATTTGTATTCCTAAGTGTGATTGTGTACAGCTGTTTTGTGTGACAGCGCTGCACTGTATGCACTTTGTATGCTTCCAGGATTGTTGATGTGTTGATGTCTTTGCGATGCTAATGTGCTTTTGAATGACATGTACTGGTAAATAGGTGTGAGTGCATAAACACTCAAGGACATGTTTGTTTTATATGTCTCCTATTATGTCTGAATGTATATCTCTCCTCTCTCCTCTGTTTATATGATAGTAATGGGTATGACAGAATAATGCATTTTAAATGCCTGACAGAGGTAAAACTATGGATTCTTATTTCCTCTATGCCTGTGGTTATGCATGAATGATCACTTAAACACACACAGACACACAGTAACAAACACACACAAACAGTGTAAAGGCCATTTGCTACTTGCTGCATTCTGTCTTCATGATGCTGTTCTCACCAGGCAACTCACAGATCCCATAATTTAGCCCTTATCTTGCTGGCGGAGGTTGTTTGTAGGGGAATGTGTGTGTGTCTGTGTGTTTGTGTGTAGGTGTGAGTGTGTATGCTTTTAAGCAGCCATTTTTGTGCCTGTGAACCAGGCACCAGTAACTCGGCACATTGTATTTACCACCACCTTGATTTGCTCTATTGTTTTAGTCTTAAAAACATTTGGCATTTGCAATCACTCTCCGCTACTTTGGCTAATTACTGCATTTCATTGAGTAGGTGGTGCAGTGAAAAGGGAAATTGCAGGCAGTGTATTATAAAATGTAGGATTCTTAGTCAATCATCCAAGTTACTCATAGTATAGATGTGAGAGTTTAACTTCAGTAATTATTGATACAAAAAGCCATGTGCTGAAGGTGGAGGTTTAGAGGAGGTGGGCTGGCTGGCCTTGAGCAAACCCGCATTTACAGAAGCCAGGAGCTGAGAACTGAAATGGGATCAATGCTGCAGGTCTTATTTAGATTCCAATTACTGCCATTTCTGATCAATTGGCTCCTCTCCTCACCGGCAAACTGGGGCTCTGCCTTTGATCAATGGCCACACACACAGATCGGCTCACACACTCAGAAACACAACCATAAACACACTTTCATTCTTTCTGTTTTTTGCTTTCACACGTGCAAACACACACACTGACACTCAAGCACGGATGCAAAACCATCCAAATGTGTTTGATCAATGCCCACTCGGCCTGAGAGCAGGATCTGCATTATTTCATGCTCTGTAGTTTTAATTGATCGCAGGATAAAATGATTAGTGAAGGAATCTTTCATGTCGTTGTTATTTTCCTTCTTCCTTGCACCGAGCCTCCTGGAATTCATTTGCAAGGAGAGGCATTTGTCCTTGGATGTGTGTTTCTGTGATCTTGGTTTTGCTCTTGAAACACGTAACAGGTACATGTTCAAGGAGCTTGCAGATTGATGTTGTCATACTTTGTGAGTTAGAAACTGATATATTTATTCTTCAACACTCAGTTCAGTTGTATACTCTGTGGTGCACTGTACCTAAATTATGTCAGTATATTACATGTTCATATTCATGTAAGTTGTCATCGTACTAACAGTGTGTTAAACTTCAACATAGTTCTAACTTCCCATGAGCAGAAAAGTGGAGGGTTAAAGGTTTAATGTACCTGCTGTACTGTTGAGGTGCCTTTGAGCAAGACACTGAAATGCGGTAGTGGCAAGAGTGGCCGACAGTATACAATATGGCATGGACAGGCTATGACTAGAGCAAATGTGAAGCACTTTGACAACTTTTTTTGGACTGTATCTATATCTGTGTGTGAAAGATCAAGAGAAAATAGAGGAAGACATATTTGTGAGCAGGTGGGGTTAGTGATCATAGTTAAGCAAGAGGAAAACCTCTGTTTCGTTAAACAAGCAGTAGATGACCTCAAATGATTGGCTGGCTTCACACACATGTACACAGATGCGCTGACACACACATATTCCCACACACAGTAGCCCAAACTCATCCCGTGCTCTCTTCCAGCATCCGTCTGTGTCAATATGTTTGCTTTGTTTGGATGCGTCAGTTCATTTTGTTGACTTATTTTCTGCATCAGAAACAATCGCTGCGGCAATTGGGAAGGGGATTAATTTTATGCAAATGTATGCAAATAACTGTGACACAGAACTCCATCCGCATCGGTTCTATGCAAATGATGTTTGCTAAACAGCCGTATTGGAAGGGCCCGCATTTCCCAGCCCCCTCACATCCCACCCACCCCTCAGCCCTCTTCCCAATCCATCCTCCTCACCCTCCCCTTCCCCGCTAGCATTGCCCTATGCTTCTCTTTTTATCATTTCCCCTTTTGCCCCCCTTCAGTCTCCCTTAATCCCCTCTCCACCCTTTCTCTTACTTGGCCAACCACTTTGCCCGGTCCACTCTCCCCAGTCTCACCCAATACACCCCCCCTCTCTCCTTCTCTCTCCCTTCTCCTCTGTAATCCTCCTCTTCATTCCTCCTGCTCTCATCCTTCTGTGTGCTGCATGGCTGTTAGTGGTGTGAGGAGGCACTAATGGGGCTTGAGGAAAACATTGTCATAGTGCCTGGAAAGCACAGAGCCGGGAGCCATGCAGGAGGCAGCCAGGAAGGCCTGACATTAGACTTGCTAATGGAAGGTTAACAGAACACAGAGAAGACGGGATGGAGAGGGAAAACACAAGGACTAGAGGAGATAAAGAGGACGACGGGACTCCAGCGGCAGCATGAAGGGTGGGCAGAGAGAAGGAGAGAGAGGGAGAGAAAGTGTGACACAGAAAAATAGGGAGAGAGACAGATAGAGGCGCTTCCAGGGGAGATGGCAAACAGTCTCATCCTCTGTCGGCCCGTCCTGCCAGCACTTGGGGGGAAGGGGGAAGAGAGAAGGCAGGGAGGGAGGGGGGAAATAGGGTGTCTCTTTCCTCCCTCCATGCGCCAATCCTCTTTTCTGGTTTCCCGTTTCATGAGGAGATTGTGGCATCACGCGTGACGCTTCCCTTCAAAGGCGAGGGAAAGTGTGCGTGTGTGTTTGAATGTAAGGGAATTCATAAACCCCCCCCATCCACCCACCCCAGATTCCCCAGACAACCCCCATGACACACACCACTGCCATCACAGCAGGAGAGAAATTCTTATAAAACTTGCCAATCCATGGTTTTGTGCTCATGTGTAATAGCACCATGGAAAGCACCATTGCTCAGAAATGGTGGCCTTACAGAATTAAACCTCTAAAAAGAGTTTGTGTCATTGTAACTTAAGTGCCAAAACAACACTGTGGTGACTTGTGTGAGTGCCATGAGGTGCACTGAAGCAGTTGCTCACTGGACGAGGGCTGAGAGGGAAACTATTTCCACACAGCTTGTGTGAAGCAGCCAGCTACAGTCTCACACCTAAATGGCATTTGTGAGTAATATGCTTTTCTCTGCTGCAAGTGCAAGCAATGCAATACAGCTAAGTAATATCTCTCTGCAGAGCAATACTGGCTGTCAGCATTATATGGATGAGTTGATGTCTGTGACGTGTGTGTGTGTGTGTGTATGTGCGTGTATGTGTGTGTGTGCATGTGTGCGCGCTTGTCAGATCCATTTAGATTGCAGGTATAGCAGTTAGAATGAACTGTTCAGAGAAAGAGGGAGAGAGTCTTGCGTTAGCCATGCATCATTAGCATTTGTGACCAGTCACATGGTTGACTGTGTCTCAGCCATTAGGAAAGAAGTGTGGAATGAGAGAAGAGGGGAATGAAGGAGAAAGTAAAAGACAGAATAAAACGCAGAACCACCAAGCACAATGAATACACAGGAAGTTGTCTCAGTGGCCTTTCTGCAGAAACATATTATTAGCCTCCTTATTAAAGGAAAATTTCAGTTTATTACAATTTGGGCCTTATTTCTACAGTTTTGGATTTTTGTCAGTTATAATGACATTGTACTTGCGTACATTGTACAAGCTATTACTAATATGTGGGAACACCGCTACAGAGTCAGATTATCAAAACCACCTTATTTGGGGGCAAAACCGAAAGTGATCGTACCTGAAATATTGGTCATAATCCCTTATTGCACTGGAAAACTGTGTAAAGTTTGGTACATCAAAGTTGAGCCAGGTAGTTGGTCTACAAACTGTGATTGATGCTCACAACAGTTTGAGTCATAATTTCACCCTTTGCTTTTGTTTTTGCTTCCAAATAAGTTTGGCTGACCTGGGAATTTGCGCACAACCTGTCTGATCATCTAACTGCTTGTGTTTCTTGCCCAGTCAGACATCTTCTTAGCGATGTCGCTGTGTTCCCAGATCTCATCGTTGAACTTAGTGAATACACCAACAGGAATGATGGACAATACTACAAAAATAAAACAAATATTGTAATAAACCGGAATTATCCTTTAACTCACACTGTCAAAAATGGCAGTGCAAAGGGACAGTGAAGGGCTTGCAAAGCAAGCAGAGCAAAAGCAAGAGACAGACAAGGAGGGACACACAGACACACACATGCACACGGACACACACACAGGGATAAGACAATACAGATTTATGCGGCAATACAATGGCATGGCAGTTGGTGACAGCCATTGCGGTGACATCCAAACTCAGCAGGCCTCAGGCTCTGTTCTCTGTGTGTCTGCACTGTATGTACACACTCCAGTGTCTCCAGCAGCTCTCATCTGTCATGGCTACAGATGGCTGCTGTGCCACCGTGAGGCGCTGCTCTTTGGTTATGACAGACGTTTCGCTGTGTATGTGTGTTTGCACGTTGCTGTTTATGTGCTTGATATGACAAGTTAGCTAAACAACTGAACTATAAGCCTGCAGCTAACAGCCCAAACGAATATGCATTTACTATAGACACAGATCCACACACATACACACACACACACACTTGTGACATATAAGCACTCATATCCATTTCAGCTGTTTAGATGTGTTTTGATCCCATAAGGCCAAATGTGTTATTCTGTCACTCTCGATACTATCCAGCAAAGTTGTCTGAACAACAGTGGCTCTGCTGTTCCTGTTGCCTGCTTTCTAATTCACGCTCCGTCTTCATGCTGTGGCAGAGGAGAGGGTAACAAAGTGAACAGAGATGGATGGGGGGATAGAGAGCGAGAGATGGCGACGTGGGGAGAGATAGCGAGAGAATGAGAGAGAGGGAGAAAGAAGGATGGAGGTGCGGGGAGTTTGATTCCTCCAGTTGTCAGAGGCGCTGCATTATTGATGTGCTGAGGATCCCACATTGTCGCTAAGATTCTCAGTCTGTCACGTCACGTCCTGTGTGCGTGTGCATGCCTGTGTGTGTGTGTGTTGGCATGCCGTACTAGTTTGCTGTGGTCGCACAAGTCCCGCAGGAGTGCTACCTGTCAACACCTCCATATCACAGTGAGCTCAGTCAGTGACAATGCGGTCTCTGTTGCGCTGACCACATGGGAAGGGCGTACTCACACACACACTTCCTTACCGATTTGTGGGAGGAGGTGATTGTGTGTGTGATGGGTTTTGTGTTGTACTGAGGATTCTCCTGGGTCTCTGATTCTCTCTAAGTCTTCTCTCGCTGCATGACTGTGATTTGGTTTGTCAGTCTGCATTATGAAGTTAGAAGTAAGCCGAAGTAGCTCACTGTGTGATTGTGTGTGTGTGTGTGTGTGTTGGGATGATGAATCTCTGACATTGAGGGATGGCCCTTCTGCTCTGAGCTTTGTCTCATGAATTCTTTAGGCAGTCTCCTCAGCAGACAGAATACCTCACCATTAGATGCAAACGCAGCAGTACATGATCAATATATTCATGTCACACTGTACATCTAGTAGTGCATTAACAGGGGACTGCAGCTAACAATCTGTTCACTATGTTTTCAGTTAATTGCTTAGTCTATAAAATGTCTAAAATACAAAAAAATGGTCGTCACGGTTTCGAACTGCACAAGCTAAAATCTTCAAACTGCTGTTTTGTGCCACCAACAGTCCACAACCTAAAGATATCCACTTAAGAATAACGTAAAACACAGAAATCCAACAAATCCTCATATTTGAGAAGATTAAAACAGCAAATGTTTGGCATTTTTGCTTTGATTAATGTCTTCAGAGTTTAACTGTTTATCAAAGTTGTTAACATTCCTTTTGTTTCAGTTGACTAACCAATTCATTCTTTTTTAATTTTTTCCTGTAATCTGTCGGATTATATCAGAGACTGGCACATTTTCTAATCTCATAATGTCTTATCAAATCAAAGTACCGTGCTGCAGTATTTGGGTTTGTAAGGTAAAAAATTAGTGTACAATTTGAGGATCTTTAGTGAAATCTGTTTTCCTTCCCTACACTTCACCAGGCCTTTTACGCTTTACTTGGTTTTGTGTAGACCACCTCCTATGCTTTAAAAAGTCCTTATTAAGTGTTTGATTTCCACAGAAGCTGCTTCTTTTTTTATGAGCACATTTGAAGATGCAGTGCAAGTATCAGTGCTGTAAGTCACTTCACTTGCACAGTCTATATAGTTAATCCTTTTCAAGACTTACTTTGTGAACACCAACGTTTTCTCAGCTGTTAAATAATGTACCAACTTACTCTATAAAATACTTAAATGAAGATACAGGATGGGGGTAAAAAAAAAAAAATACAAAAGCTCCTTAGTAGAAACTTTTTTTTTACTCAAATGTCTTGTGAAGTTTAATGTCTCATTATGGGCCCGGCAATGAAATGTTTTAATTTATCGGTGAGAGCTGATGGCTTGTTTCCAATCCACTATATACGGAATAATTTTTCTTCACTTTGTCTATACTGCAGAAGCACATTAAACAAGAAAAAACAAGATGTGCTGTTGTTGAGATCCTCATGCTTAGCAATTTCAATTACATGCCAGGGCTCCTAGTAAGTTACAGCAAGTAGAGTAATAAATGTTTTTGACTTAAATCGTATTTCATCAGTGCTTCTTTAGCTTTTATTGCTGTGACCTTAAAGCGTGTATAATCAGTCGCTGCCTTTGGGCTCTAGGCGAGCACCACCATCAAGATGACACACACCCTCACCCTTCAACTTGCAAAACTCCCACTCGTATTTCGCTTTTATCACATGCCATGAACGGAGCTCTGGATTCCATTTTACTGGGACTGTAATGTAAGAACTTATAACTTTTTATGACAATTTGTTCATTGGCGAAGGACTTCACTTCAAGAATTATCTGCAGTGAAAAGCAATTATCTGAGAAAACATAATAGAAAACAAATGACAGACAGAGAGATAAAAAAGGAGAGAGAAAATAGCGAGAAAGGAATAGATAGATGGAGAGATACAGAGCGTATTGTGCTGGCCATCTTCCCAGAACGAAGGGATCGATCAGCAGAACGAGAGAGCCTCACTATTTCCTCTGTCGGTAGAATGAGCCAGGCTAATAATGGAAAGCAGTCATCATCTCCGCTTGCTCTTTCCCTCTCCCTCTTTCTTTGCCTCCATTCCATTTTTCTGGGAAAACAATCATAGCCTCGTCGGCGGGCTGCCTCACTCTCCCATCATGATCTGACATTTGAAAAACAAACCCGTTTAGCCGGAGAAGTGGGCGTCAAACGGCAATGAGCCTTCTGAAACACTGACTCACGACATCCGGGGGGAGCCAACACATGTGTGTGTGTGTGTGTGTGTGTGTGCGCATGTGTGCATAAATGGCACACCGCATGAAGCTGTCAAAATCCCACAGTGTATTCCAGCCCTACATCAGAAACAATAGAGGAATCAAGAAGGCTGGAACTCAATGGTCCAATCACGGCTGCTGCATCCTAACCGCCGCTACCTGCTAGTCATAACGAGCTAAACGACCTTTTCTACTGCACTCATTTCTGCCACTCAAACCTTGTCAGTCACTCAGCTCCAAAACACAATTACTGCCATTCAGGAAGTCGAGAGGCCAAATGTTTGCTACTTGTCATTTATGCAAGTATTTTCTTTTGTACGTTTGTGCATATGCGGGTGTGTTTGTGTGTCTTTCCTCCCAGGGGTGGTGTTATAAATGAATGGCCTTTACATTTTCTTCCTTCTCTTCTGTTTCATATCTGATTTTTTTAAAGGGAACCATAGATGATTGCTAGATGTGTTATTCCTAAGCCTGTAGCTCTGATCGTTGCACCACTTCCCACTGACTGATTGTAATGTTGGTGATGTAGAAAGTCAAAATCTGCGCTATTTAGTAAAACACTAAGCACTGATTCTTTTGGATCCTTGGGGGCTTGAATACGCTGTAAACATAACATTATCACTTTGTACTTTGTTTAGTAAACATGTTAACAACATTTACAAGTCCAGAAAGCAACATTTGATGTCATCAGGCCACCTCTCGACTCTTAAGTCCGATTTTCACTCCCAATTTTATTCTAGTTTGGTCTCCACCAACTCCTGTGAAACAAATCTGGCTCCTTAGTTGCTAAATGCTCCAATATGTTCACCAGCTAGTTGCTAATTTTGTGTTTGCCATTTGTTGCTAGAAAGCGTACAGTGGGTTTATCAGAGCTTTTTGGCTGAAAACAACTGCTTACTGCTGCTGGAAATGACATTGATGGGAGCAGAGTTTGCGACCCGAAAAAACAAAACATTTAGTGAAAGGATGTTACAACACTCTGAGCTGAGCGGATAATTCTCTGTGGGTTCATCACTACAGTAGAAGTGTCACCTTTCACATTACACACAGTCATTTGATCCATTGTTGACATAAAAATATTGATTACTGCAGCTTTAAACCTTCATATATATATATATATATATACAGTGGTGGCCAAAATTATTAGAACACTTGACATATTTAAGAGGTTTCAGTTGTTTTTGTTGAATTGGCCATTAAAATACCCATAAAACGAATGAAATATCTACAAAGTCATCATTATGCTCTATAAACCTTAGAATAGAGCCATCATAAGGAGATTTAGGTCATTTTCCTTACAAAAAACAAGCTAGGCCTATTTCACTGTCAATGTCACACAATCATGTTCCTTCACAGAAGAAGCCAAATTACTTGTGTAATCATTGTCATGTGTGATCATGGTTAAATTGATGGTGATGCAAGAGTCTTAGGAAACAGCTGTGTGATTCTTTTGAATGTACAAGGCCTATCCTGCTCATTAAGTGATTGGTAACATCAGGGTTTTGTCACTGAGGCCACACCACCAATTGGTATAAATTCAAAGCCTCTAGAAGTAGTCTTGAAGCACATGTTGCTCTTTGAACATGGCTAAGGTGAAGAAGGAGCTAAGGAGTGAGCAACGGGTTCGAATAAAGGCCCTTTTTGATGCTGGCTGGAGTTACCGCCGCATAGCCAAGGACTTGAGATGCAGTCCAAGCACTGTAAAGTACACTTAGACCGCCATGATGCCACCAATTCACACCAGAACCGAAAGGGGAGAGGTAGAAAAAAGAAACTTTCAGACAGACAAGTGAAGCATCTCAAAATTCTCAGTCTTAAGGACCGAAGAAAGACCTCACGAGAACTGCGTGACGAGATCAACACCACAATGACTAATGGTGCAACAGTGTCTTCAAGAACTGTGC
>NTHP01000015.1:2247389-2272517 GCA_003416845.1 Oplegnathus fasciatus
ATATATATATATATATATATATATATATATATATATATATGTTTCATCATTGGCAGCAGCTGTCGTTGGATCACACTGGATGACACTTTTACTCAGCACAGCTTGCAGTGATGAAGGAGGGTTCCTTGTTGTGGAAATCAAAAGCATTGGAGAAACTCAGAATGAAGAAGCTCCATGTTGCTGAGAAGACTGCTCAAGGCTGCACAGTGCTCAACCTCATATACTCACACGCACACACTCGCTGTGGTGTTTACCCTGTTTGTGTGTGCGTCCTGCTGATGTCAGAGAGAACAAGCTGTCATTCAGACAATAAGATCACAACAGGGATGTGGCATCAGAATGTGACACATGTCAGTGACAGCTTACAGGCAGCGACTGTGTGTCTGCTGTTTGACATAAGGCAGAGAGACGCAGACAGACGGAGAACTGGTACAGAGGATATACACACTGTAGGCAGATACATAGACAGATAGAAAGAGACTGGCCCTCTTAGCCTGCCACCCTCTTCCTCCCCTCTTCAATCTAAAGCATTTCAGTCTAGCTCTCCTCCTCCTGCTCAGTCGTCTCTTCAGATCTTTACAGCTATGTCATCATTCCCCTTTTTATCTCATCATCCCGCCACTAAAAGACTAATTTGGATCACGCCCTCTCCAACTCTTTCTTTTTCATTTTCTCTATTCTCGACTTTTTCCTTTCCTCTCTTTCTTCTACTCCTTCTCTTTCTTATTGCATTTATCTCCCGTCTCATCTCTTTTTCTTCTACTTTTCCATTCAGTCCTTACTTTTCCTCTCCTCCTGTATCTATGTTCACAACCAGATTGCTATCTGGAGCACAGTGAGGGGTCATTAAAATTCAACAACCTTGCACAATAACTTTAAAGGCTGCTTTTTAATAAAACACTAATGAGGAGCATTTCCTGTCCGCTGCTGAATAGTCTGTTTGTTTCTCACTCGGTTTCCAATGAACAAATGAGAAAATTGGAAGATCTCCGTAGCTCCAAGTATAGGATTTTGTTTATTAAGATGAAATACTTTTTACTTCTTAGACAACATTGTCTTCAGTGAATGACTCTGCAAACTTGTAAGCAACCAAATGAAACTGTCTTCTGCTCCATGACTGTCACATATTGCCACTTTTGGCCTAATATCTCGTTCAATGTTGAGAATTTTGAGAATATTCTCAAAATTCTCTTTTATTACAGTATTAAGGGTCTCTGGCTTTCCATACTCTGGTGTATCTTTCTCTCTGTGTGTTTTCCTGTATATGTGCTTATGTGCGACTTTGTGGTCATTTATTCTCTAAGTGTTGTGAGCTGAGGATCAGGAAGGTCAGTGATTTTACTAAGGAGCATCAAGGCTCTTACCAGTGCTACAGACCTCAGCTTCACTACACACTCTTTATCTATTAGGCAAATAACCTTTTTAATGCTCTGACTGGCCTCGTAAATGCCTGATTGCTGGTTTCCAATGCTCCTGCTCGCGTATTAATTAGTGCAGCGGATGTAAAGTGGAGTGAATGGACACAGATAGAGAGCTTATAGTTTACAGGACTTTGTTGTCAGCATTCTGTATTATATTCATCTGTACTGCACTGTTATTTGCTCACTCAGCATACATGTATGTTTGCAGATAATCCTTTGATGTAAAGAACATGTTTTTGCTTTGTTTGCAGAGCATCTCATTTCACAAAGTCCCACTTTGGGTTCTCCAGTCTGTGATGTGCACGAATGGGGCCGTCAGGTACTCGTCAGCTAGTTATTCACGTGTCTTTGATCATGGCGGTAGAGCTGCTCAGTCAACACAAAATCGGCATCTTTAAAGGAACAATCTGCAGTCAGCCAGAGTTGGATGTTGTGTGTGTGTGTGCATGCCTGTGAGTGTGTGTGAGTATGCTATAATGTTGAAGTATGACATCTACTGCTGACAAAGTGGTTTTAACTTCTGTTGATATGGACTCTTGCTGGCTAGTCTAGACGTTTACTCCTACACCTCACTTCTGGATGGAGAAGAGAGTGGGACAGAGACTTTGATGTTGACATCTGCATTAAAATAGACGGGAGCAGGGCAAGAAGCAGAGAAAGACAGAGAGTCTAAGAAGCAGAGAAGCGAAGAGAGCACAATACAGTCAGCATAGGATGAATAAAAGCTTTGTTTAGTTTATTACATTTATTTGTCAGGGACCATGTACAAAAAATGTTAATCTCATACAAGGAGAAGAGATTTATTGTACCAGATTTAGCTACTAGCTATTTTCCATCTGCAGGGGTGCAAATGAGTTTTCCGAAGAGATGTTGCCGGGAGCCATAGCAAACTAGAATGGATGGATATGCAAACAATATAAACATATGCATATGCATACATGCAGGCGGATTGAACAGTACAAACTGCCTCACAGTCTCCTAATCTGATATGTGTGTGTTTCTGTGTGTGCATGTATGAGTATCCATGTGCAAGACAGTGTTTTGCTGCCGGGTTTTTGTGCGAACGGCGGGTTTGGGAATCACTTAACTTCTGTCACTAGCTGTTATGTCTCTCCCAGCCGGAGGGACAGAGGAGGAGACAGAGGAGGAGAAGGAGAGCGACAGAGTTAGAGACAGAGATGGAGGGACAGAGGCAACCAGGGAGCTGCACACGTTTTACCTAAACTGAGAGGAATGCTTCTTTAAACCTTACTCACCATGAGTTGTTTCTAGTTTTTGATCTTTTTTTCTCTTCTGCGCATAGCTTTGTCGTCTGTGTTTCCATTTGCATCAATTACTGTCTTGAAAGTGGAGAAAGGGTGCAAAGTTCAGCCTTTTTAGCCTAGAACAGGAGCCCCTAGCAAGGTTAAATGTCCCTCTGATCCTGCTCTGTCTCTATCACAGTGGATCCATGTCATACTGTGATGGTAGCTTTTGGCTGACAAACATGGACATACTGTAACTCAATGCGTGGATATGTGTGTGGAGTCAAGTGCATAGAGACAAACACAAACACACATAAACACACACATGCACAGACACAAATGCATACAAGGGCACCCATCTTTTTCTCCTGCGTCTGTGTCACTCAGCCACCCCCACAGCAGTGTGAGTCCTGTCTCTACATCCTCCTCCTCTCATCCTGAAAGGTCAGGGCTCATCACCATGTCAGATGGAGTTTATTCATTCCTGCTCTCCCACCAACGTCATTCTCACCAAGTCGGCTGTCAGAGTGGGTGAATGTCGCGCACTTGTCAAAATCACATCTCCAGGATTTCTTTGCTTCTCCTCCTTTCTGAATGCTGAGACTCCCCTCCTGTGATGTGTCTCCTCTTTTCATGTTTCATTCTTTTACATATCATGCATAAATATATGCATGCACACAAGCAGACATGGATTTCTTCATTGTTCATCTGCCTGTTTGTATTTCCGATTTGCTTGCAGGTGAGCAGAAGAAAGCATGTGATGAGATTTTCCTTAAATCCAACCATTATCTTGACTCAGAGCTGAGCCTTTCTGGCTCTGCTGCATATTATCTGATTGCGCACAGAAATTCCTTGATGCTGCCTGTGGAAATTGGTTTGCCAGACGCTGCACACATGAAGGAGAAACTGAGCTAGCAAGAGGGCGAGGAATCGGTGGCAATTAACATCACCTCTTTACACAGACTACTTAAAATCCTTTCACTCTCAGCATAAAAACATTCCTTTCTCTATCGCTTTCCTCTCTTGGGCTTTCCCACTCCTTTTTACTGTATATCCTCACCAAAATATGAGTCTTTGAATTACCCTGTTGGAGAAGAGAAGCATGGAGGGACTGCTGAGCCTATGTCTGCGCACACTCAGACGCTTGTTAGAGAATTGCTGGTGTCAGGATACATTAGACAGGTCAGACTGAGAGCAGCGTGATGTGGGCTAATTTAAGGCATTAAACCAAACGAACATAAATGTTTTTGCCAAATAGCCCAAAGCTATAGTCAAGACAGATTAGAGGTGGGGGCTGAGATCTAAAATTGAAACTCACTGTCAGATGTGTTACATTAAAAGCGGAAATATTACATGCCAGAAGATACAGCTTGGCGTACTTGGCCCTTAATTACCCATCTTGTAAAAACCTGGTTTGAAATTAACGGTTTGTGGTTGCTGGCAGCCATAATGGCTATCATTAATTCTTGTCTGCTTTGCTGTTGTGGTCCTTCAGCTCCTATTGTCCTTAAAGCTGAGGCTAATATGAGTGTAGTGCATTGGGCTTTCATTGCTGCTCTGCAGCCAATTAGAGCGACAGCAGCTCGTCTGTGTGGTCCAGTGGAGCATGTCTCTGGTTCTGTCCAAACCTGACCTCGCTGCTGCTCCCTCGCCTGTGGATCCATTGCGACCACTCGGTGCTTTACAGGCAGGCCACATCTGTGGGCAACTGTGTCAAGTGTGAGGGGTCCTCAGGGCCTCAGTGACCTACCATGCAGAAGATTTGTTCCGAGCTTTCCTAGTGAGTTACATGGAATGGCGCTGTGTGCGTGTGTGTGCAGGTTAGGGGACAGCCAGGGCACAACACGGCTTTTCCATGGGCCAGACAAAGTGTGCTGATCACCCAAAGTCAACAGAAACTAATACATCAGGGGTTAGCCACAAATCCCCTTGCTTTTAGAGAGGGCAGAGAGTGGGAGAGAATAAAAGCAAGAGAATGGCAGGTTTATACAGTAAATGGTACATCCTTGTCAGTAAAGAAAACATGGCAGAGGGAGGGAGAGAAACGGGGACAGAAAGAAAGAGACGGCTGTAAAGAGTACTGAAATGCCAGCACGAAGTGAGCAAATGGTAAACTGAAATACATTTAAGTCTGGTTTATTGATGCGGTGGATTTGAGGCACTGGCAGATGTGAGTTCCCTTTCAACCTGCAGCACCGCCGGATCACAGGCCCAGACTCCCTGGGGAGCTACACTTTACCAAACACACCACTCAGCTATGGATCGAAATAGAAAATGAAGGATTTTTTTTATCCCATAACAAAACGGCTTTTTGAAATAAATGTCTTTCTGTGTCTTTTTCTTGTGAGTCGTATAGGTCAGCTACTTCAGAGAAAGTAGTCCATGTTACTCTTGCTGTCAAATTCACCTTACATCAAACAGCCACTCATTGCCCATGCATTAAATCCTGAATTATGCATTATAAGTTTGAGCAAAATGTACATAAATTACAAATTTATTCCTCTTACTTCGATAGTCTTACCTCTGCATGCACCACATTTCGTCTGTGTAAACCAACTGATATAGAGATGTACAGGAGTCCAGTCTGTAGGAGCAGATGATGATTACTGTGGCTAGGTGTGAACAGCGTGTACTGTGCTGCAGCTGTCAGAGAATGTAGGGAATCCATGGGGGAAGCTCACACCCACCCTCAATTACAGGCTCACACTGACAGTCAGCCTCTCTGCTCATCAGCTAGCCAACCCACCCAGTCATCAGCCGAGCCTGACTCTCCTACCCCCACTCCCACTTAAGGCATCCCTTACCTGCAGCTCTGAGCCTTCACTAGCCCCTCCACCCAGTTTCCAGTGTGCCTGGGTCATCTGCTCTGTGGATGTGTCGTCTGCAGCCATAACTGCTTTACTCTTATCTTTGTGCTTTCATGACGACCATTTTCATGTGTCTGAAACAAACACTGACAGGTAATGTAGTGCTGAAACAGTTAATGACAGAAAAAGAATCGCCAACAATTTTGATTTAATTTTAATTTTAATTTACTGATCATTTCAATAATTTATTAAGCAAAACTGCCATTTTGCTTGCAGCATTGCTGCGTCCAGCCACTTATATCATTTAAAATTTGTATTTTTGGGATTTGGACGGTTGGTTGGACAAAACAAGCAATCCGAAGACATCATCTTCGGCTAAGATATTGATAATGATAATGAAAATAATGGTTAGCTGCAGCCCTACTGACATGTAAAGTCCTGTTTTTAACTTTGTATAATGTTGATTAAATGTTTGATGGTATTGAAAGAGACAAACTTGATTTGACTTCTGAATGTATCATTATTAATTGCTGATGTGTTTTGGATGAGATGAAGATGAAGAAGGGAAAACTTCACACACCAAGAACAAACCACCAGCAATTTACCTATGCAACTGCCATGTAGGCACATGACGTTTCGGATTTCAAGAGGCACATGCAGGGCTTGTGCACATGTTGTGTTCCGTGCAATTACTTAATTGTGAACGTGCAAGCTGCCGCGTGTCAGCATGTGGCAACAGTCATGAGTAACATGCATTGGTCATTAGGACCTCCAGACTTCAAACTCACCCAGTTGCCGGCCAAATGTAGCTCTCCTCGACCCCACCCCAACCGTGACCCAATGACCCCTTAAAGCTCCTCCAGGATGCATAGATTATCTTGTGTGTGCTGAGCCCAGGGGGTACCAGTAGGCGATAACAGAGGGGGGTTGGTACACAGCATCAATAACACACAGGTTAACACAGTCCTTACTATGTGCCACATTGCCTCTCACCACATGCCTCTCATGTACTCATTCACCTCCACCTGCACTTCACCTTCTGTCACCCGTCTGTCCTTCTTCCTTCTGTCCTCCGTCCACACTGTCTTACAATTTGATACTTTCCTCATATCTCTGTTGCAGTTGTTGTAGCTTTATATACAAGCTGTATGTAAATATAAAGAACCCACCTATGTTTTTTTTTAAAATATTTTGAATATCTTGATTATTTCTTGCTCTGATATTGCCTCTCATTCTTTCCCTTCTCTCTTCTCTCTTTGTCTTTTATTTTTTCTTCCTCTGTCTGTCACCGTGCTCTCTGTCTTCTGGTTCCCTGAAGCCCTAATCAAGGCTCTCGGATGAGGCACACAGAGACAGAAAGAAGAGAGCACAGAGGCTCCCAGTATGTTCACTAAGGTTGGAGTCTGTCAGCTGTGGCCATAAAGACTTTGGTGCTGTGGCTCTGACAGCACACGGCTTCTTCTGAGTAACCAGGAGACCCAAGTGCTATTGCAGATGGCACTGCACGGTCACAGGCTAACTGCTAGCTGCAACGCTATTTGGACGCGTCAAGGGCCCCAAGATGAATCCAAGACTCCGGAACAAAACTATTTTTTTACAAAAATCACATAAACAGGAGCCCGCTTTTCTTTTCACTCTTACATTCTTCTCTCCACTTTCCTGCAACTTATCCTTCCATCACTTCTTCCATCTCCTCCCCCACTTGCTGTGGCTTAAGCTCAGGTAATTTGAATATGTAGATGTGAAGTATGAATGATTAATTAGGGTAATGCAGGGGGATTCAGAGTGCTATACCTCTTCTATGTGGATATCGAATGACTACAGCTGATTTGCATAGATCTTAACCTTAGCCCACAAGTGTAAACTGAACCACATAGTGCAAAGTCCACTTTGAATAAATGCACATGTCCAAAAAAGGAAAAAATGAGACTAATTCATCAATAAAAAGCTGACTGTTATTGTTACATGATACAGTGACAGTTTTGTCATTTCCAGTCTGCTAAACTATCCACAGCCCAAATGTTCCAGTCACTGTGGGATTGTTGGGGAATGTCGGGGTCAACAAATGTGTTAGTTGATGTATTAGCCCAGCTTATAGCCTGACATGTTACATATATGTTACACACATGGGGTCAGAGTGATCGATCATTTTCCAAGCCCTGACTGGTTTGATTTTCTCTCTTCTCTAATTGGGCACAGGGGACCCGTGGCGGGGGAAAGAGCCTAAGATATGGTCACACTGCCCTTTTGGTGTGGCAGAAAAAAATTCAGCATCTCCCTTTGCACCTTAACATGTATAAATAATTATCGAAATCTAAGAATGCAAACATGATAATGAGTTTTTCGTTTTTAAAAAATCAGAGGGAGACAGCAAAAGAAAACAAAATTTGTGATTGGGACAACTGTTATAAAACATAATATCCATCTCAGCAATCATTTTCCCATTAGGTCTTTCTTCAAGCTCCATGAGTGGTTGGAGCGTTTTAATCATAAATAATAATGTTGATGTTTAATCTCATCTGTATGCTGCTGGAGTCAGAACAATTGTCATTTAGTCAAAGACGAACCTTATGTTAGATGTCTAATTTCAGACCACTGGAAGAAGTCTCCCCCCTCCATTTCAGTGGAGCTGGTGAAAAATGCGCAGAGAGACTGTAATTGAAATGTAGTCAGAAAAGATTTTTTTTCTGTTAAGTTGAATTTGATAGCCTCCAAACTGTGAGCACATTTGCATATTTTTAATTAAATGTCTGGATGTGTTTTTTTGAAGATCATCTAAACCAACTTGTCACTTCCTATATTGTGGCATTAACTAATTAATTTTTGCCCTGACTTGTCAGTATGTATTTGTCTGTTTACTCATTATTTAGGATACACCGATTTTGAACGTGTCTTTTCTGCCATATGAGAAAACTTAGACTACTGCTGGACTGTGTGTGTTTGTGTGCCCTGTGGTGCCTATGTGCGGAGAGGATGTATGTAAATTCACTACACATAACAGGAACATGCAGTTCAAACAAACATTTCTCTGCACGTCGTTCCCTTTATCAATCACACCTTTGCAGAGTGGTTGCCATGACAGCCTTATAGCCTCAGCCTCTGCAGGGTTGCTGGAGGTGTGTGTGTGTGTGTGTGTGTGTGTGTGTGTGTGTGTGTGTACATACTCGCTTTTTTGTGTTTCTGGCATAAACGCATTGCCAGAGAAAGGAAGTAAGCAGTGATAAGGGTTCAGTTTAGACTTGTGGGTGTGCTGATGTTCTTATCTGTGTGTGTCTGGTAACACGGCCTAGCTGTAAAGGAAAATATTCTTTAGAGAATCCCACCAGTCTGATCAATAGCTCACTGGTGGTGAAACAGCAAAAGCATCAGTTAAGATCAGTCTCCAATAATTCTCAATCAATATCTCTTTCTGATCAGCTTCGATCAATATCTGGCTTTTTGTAGAGGACATATTGCGAGGTTAACAGTCACTACTGTTTACTGCTCTATGATGTAATGAGGTAAAGTCTGGGTGTCTGCATGTGTGTGTGAACATGTGTGTGCCTGTGTGTGCATGTGCAAGCATGTAATTTTTGTTTTTGTGTCATATTTTTTTGTGCATATGTTTGGCTTGTGGTCATGTGTTCATCTGTATCTGCACGTGTATGTGAGATTGAATTGTATGTGTCTGAGTGCCAGAGGCTCAGTATGGGGTACAGAGGGGGAGACACATTTTCTTTCATTCTATTTTTTTACCAGGCCTCATAAATGTCAAACATGGGTTGAGGAAATTATGCTTGTTTAGATTATTTAGATTCATCCCACATTCATTCCCAAAGAGCTGTGGTTTCCCTGCTCCAATTTGCTTCACAAATGGACATACTGGTGTGCACACACACAGGCACACACATAGTCACACACATAATGGATGTCAAAAAGATATGTTTGGTTTTCTCCCCAAGGCCGGAGGGCAAGGCGGCTGAGAGACGAATACTTAATCACACGTACGCAAGCAGAGGAAAACACACCAGCACGATGTACAACTACCTACACAGACACACACACAGAAGAGTGGGGGTATGGTAAGATTGTACAATGACTTGCAGGTCCAGTAAGTGTTGCAGAGGAGAGCACCAGGGAGGTGTGGGCACAGGGGCAGTCTGGGGTCAATTAGTATTCATAAAAGACAAATGAATCCATAGCTGCGGCCTAATACCAATTACTTTTGATCACCTAATCAATTAGGGTTGGTTAGGGTTACTGTAGCTAAATAGAAAATTAACTGCGACATTCGCCATTGGCATCGAGATGACTTTTCATCAGCCACCACATCGGACATGTTAATTTCCTCATCAAGGTGGAGAATGGAAGGATATTCACCCGCCTGCTCGGAAATGCACACTTCTGCACGCACACAAGCAACCACACGCAGTTATTAGAGGCCCTTTATTAAATATCCCTGTGGCCCCTTAATAGACAAATAGCATCTGATTCTATCAAGCCGAGTATAGAGAAAGAGAGAGCGAGGGAGGGGAGAAAATTAACGGAGTCCTCGGTGGCAGAGAGAATATGCAGCACTGAGAGACAGAGTAAATGAGTAATTCAGAACTGATTGATTGTACAAGAGAGAGTGAGAAATGGAGAATGAGAGAGAGTGAGTGCAAAAGAGGGCGAGATACAGAGAGGGAGAGACTGATAAAAAGGACCATAGATTGCAAGAGAGGGGGGAGGGATTGGAAGTGAGGGGAAGAAAATGGAAGGTAGAGATGTGGTAGATGGATAGTGAGAGAAAAAGATTCAGACGAGAGAGAGATGGAGTGCTAGTCACTCCCCAAATCTTTGCTGGATGGTTATTAAGCTAACCCTTCTCTACGTGCTGTCTGGTGTTACTGCACCTTTTTCCATTCCCATCTCTAACCTAGTTTAAGTTCAGCCATCGCCTCGGGCTTGTGGAAGAGGAGTGGCAGCAATATCAGGTCAAGCCCAGGGAGGGGAAAAGCCCAGTGGTTAGTATTCCCGGAGTGTCGAAGGCAGAGAGACAGGAGGGAGATGGAGAGGAGAGTGTGTCTGGTGGGGGCAGGGACAGGATGTCTGGAGGATGAGGCTTTAACTTAGCTAAAACCAAACACTGGTCTCCTTCTGGTGGTGCTGCATTTGGCTTTTAACATCACTTACATCAGCCCTGTATAATGTTTTTATGTACTACTACTCTGCTTTGCCAAATACATTTTATAGGAAATGTAATTGCTGCACGGATAATGTTCATTGGCAACGTGACAAGTGCAACATCCTCTTATGGCACAGAAGTTGTAGGGATGAGGTCAGGGGTTCGACCTCATGAGGTCAGGAGTTTGAGTCCTGCATTACATGTGTTGTTGGGTTTAGGCCACTAAAACACTTGGTTAAGTTTAGGGAAAGACTGTGGTTTTGGTTAAATATTGTCAATGTGTCCCATCTTGTGGTTAAAGTCAGCGTTGACTTTTTAACCATGCTGGCAGCATGGCTCTAGGGATGGCAATGTCGACTTGTAGCAGGTCACCAGCAGGTCAAAGCTATCACATATGCAGTGAAATATCTCAACATCTTCTCATAGGAATTGGCACAAAATCTTGGACAGACATTTACATTTCCAAATGATATATCCGAATGACTTTGATGATCCCCTGACATTTGTGATTTTGAGTGAAATGTCTCGACAACTATTTGATAGGTTAGATTTGGT
Organism: Oplegnathus fasciatus; assembly: GCA_003416845.1. Classification (NCBI taxonomy): domain Eukaryota; kingdom Metazoa; phylum Chordata; class Actinopteri; order Centrarchiformes; family Oplegnathidae; genus Oplegnathus; species Oplegnathus fasciatus. The sequence continues at coordinate 2,258,563 of NTHP01000015.1, forward strand.
ACAGACATTCATGTTCCCCCTTCAGACTGAATTGTAATCTCTTCGGTGATCCCCTGACTTTTCATCTTGTGTCATCACAAGCTGAAATTTCAGTTTGTCCAATACTTTGGTTTGTAATCAAATACCTGCAAAATTTCTGACATTCCCATCAGCCTCCGCTGTACTTTTTGTTTTGTGCTAATTAACAAATGTTAGCATGCTAACATGATAAACTAAGAGGGTGAACATGGTAAACATTATACTGCTTAATGCTAACATGTCTGAGCACAGCTTCAGAGAGCTGCTGGCATGGTTGTGGCTGTTGTTCAGATATGCAGATATTTTTAATAAAAACATGTCCTCGTTATGTTGATGGAAAATGTAATCTGAGCAGCATTAAATGTCTTACATTTCTTGTGCTAATGCAAATTAGTTGTAGGCCTACATGAGCCTATTTTTTTAGGATATGGTACACCCACCAAGTTTCTTATGCGCTTATGAATGTGTGTCTGTGTGTCTGTGTGTCTGTGCATGCATGCATCTGAATTTCTATGTAGCCATGTGTGAGCATGTGTGAGTGCACACTGTATGTGAGTACAGCTGGTGATTGAGGTGACGCAGCTCACTCCAGGTGGCTGTTCATCACTTCCTTTACTGTAATATGTGGATTTGACCTCATACTACATGTGTCGTGTGTGGATCACACCCAGACAGGCACTGGTGTGAAATTATCTCCATTCCTGCAGTTTCTCTCTGCCCTCCATGTCTTGAGTTCTCTCTAATTTGTCTCTCTCCTTCTTCTCCTTTCCATCCCCTCCTCCCTCCGTGTCTTTGAGGCCAATGGCCGAGACAGGCTCACACGATGCAGTATTGATGTGGACGGTTAGTTAGCTCTTCCTCCACATATAGTCCTTCCTGTCTAATTAGTGTCTAAGGAGAAGAGCCTGTCACAGTGTGTGTATGAGGTGTGTGTGTGTGTGTGTATGTGTGTACATGCATGTCCTAGCCTCTGCTCTCTTATCTCAGAGCTCTCATTAACCAGGCTTTGTTTTCCTTAGCTTCATTAGCATTCCCATGACAGCGGCTGTTACCTCAGTGCAAGGCTAAATGCTAGGCTAAATGGTAGCCATAAGAAGTCAGTCTGCCCCTTTTCATTAACATTAGCCTGTTTACATTGTCTAAGTGTTTGTAAGTGCAGTGACACAGCTTTCCCTAATAGCTCTTTGGCAGTGGTTCTACATACCAAGTGTTTGCTGTTGTTGTTCTGCCTTAAAAATAGTGAGAGACAAATCATCTCTCCTGCAGAATATGTTAGTCCTGCTCTCACCTTTGGGTGAATCCACTTGTCTGTGCCCATGAGGAGTCCTGGCTACTCTATTAACATGAAGGCAGCATCTGCACAGACATGTTTCCTCCAGGTGTAAGACTCAGTGTAGTCTCTAATATCACTCCCTAGCCAGAATGCAGAGAGAAAATACAGGAAATAGGAACAAATGGGGAAAGCACCAGGAGGGAGTAGCTGATCCAGGTACAGACGTGGGGGAGGTGGATGCAGAAGAAGCGGAAAATGGAAAATAGATGAGTACAGAAGGAGGGATGGAGGGGGGGGTAGGAGGTTGTTTTAGGGGTCCCAGTATATGTTCCTCATTATGATGAAGTCTTCTCTGGGGAGCTTGTGGTGAATCTGGGGGAGATATGTAAAGGAGACCAGGCTGTGACAGGAGAACACCTTTGCTAAGGTGACGCAGGAGCGAAGGGTGCAACTACCATCCATCCATAATGATCACCATGGAGACCGCATAGCAGCAAGATGAGGAGGAAAGAATGTTCAGCAGACCAACCATAGTACCAGAGGGGGGGTTCAAAGGCCAGCCGCTCTGCATTTTCTCCATCCATCCTCTCCCTCCTTCTCCTACTAACACACCAGCCACCAACCCCCGAACGATAAACAGTACTACACATGGGTCCTTACCCCAAACGCGCTACCAAAAGACCGTAGTGGTGGTTTAGAATATTTTTCCACATTAACTTTACTGTGCATGCCATCTACTGTATGTAACTACTGACAATTTTTCAAATCATGCCATAAGTTTTTAGATTGATGCACCACATTCCATGCAGCGTTGTCTTGTTGTAATGCAGTTAAGAACAGAGACTGTTTTGAAAACTGTACATTGAAGTTCCAACATCTGAAACAGCGCAGGAGTAGGTGATGTCTTAGATGAATATATTTTATTTTACCTTATCAAGGAGTAGGCTCATTCAAGGCATGCAGTATGTGAACGTGCTGATGAATGTGTTAAGGTCTAGACATGCCAAACAAAAATGGGAGCAAGGTCAGGAGGAGAGGTGTATACAGTCTGAGTTGGGTATTTTGTGTCCCCCATTTGCATAACAAATTCCAGTCCGGACCAGTTTTGTATAGTTTTATCTTAGGACATTGAGACATTTCAGCATCTTCTAATCTTTATAGTAAGATGGTCAGTACACTTTAATCAAGCTAAAAGTTACAAGGCCGCTTACAACTATACAACAGATACAGCAGATGATTCAGTAGCTTTCTTTTGTACATTTCGGAAAATTCCACCACATTGTGGCTTATCTAAACAAAAACTCTCCTTAACAGAAAAATTGGATTAATGCTGAACAGAACTGAAGTACTGCTGCACTAATGCATTTACGTTTCTTTTGGCAATCGAATTCTCCTCCATATTCTGTCTGAAATTAGATCATCTCCACCTCCCATAGTCAGAAGACGTTACATTTAATCCTTCCCACTTGCATATGCCAATGGATATGATTAATGTTTTCACTGTGATCAAATACAATGTTTTTCATGTTGCTTAGTCAAAATAGTCAAAAGATCAGATAACATGACACTGTATCTGGAAAGTTATCATTGCAGCAATCATTCTCTCATAGCACAATGCTACACTATACATGCTACAAGGTATTCTACCTGGTATGTGCGGTTTTATTGATTTGACTGGCCGATGCAATGTGTTGCTAGATGCCAGATATGGTAGAAGTTGTGGAAGGAACAACTTTTCTGCCTGGTTGCCTTTTCTTTTGTTTTGTTTGCTGGAGCTTTCGCTGTTTGCATGCGATGATCTCATTGTACAGAACGTGGAGATTGTAGACACAATGCTATTGTTGGTTCAAATGCAGCTTTAAAACGAAGCTGAAGGAGCTTTAATGTGAGAAAAACTTTGAATGTCTGAAACACTGTTACATGTGAGCTTTACTGAATGTGTGAGTACCCCAGTACCAAGGAAAGAGGGCTTCTTCAGACTCGCCAAATTTGTACCAATGTTAAAAAATAACAGGGAGAAATGTGTTGTGGAACAGACAGAGATTCTTCAGCAGACAGTAGACTCAATCATCCATGATGTAATGCAGCCACAAGACATGTATTTTGAGTAAGGGCTGTTCCTATCTCTCTGTCTATTCTGTCAGATGAATATTACTCAGGGATTGAGAGTGGTGAGACAGATGTGAGTAATTATGAAGAAAGCTGTCAGACCTTCTATCCATCCTTCCTCGTCCTCCTCTTCCTCTCTCCACCCCCTCTCCCCTCTCTTTATCACTCTTCGCTTCCCTCTCTCTAAACCGCCCACTAACCCTGTCTATCAGCGACCTGGTGCTTACATATCCTTGCAGAAGCTGAAGTGGTCATTATTCACAGCTTAGGCCATGGCTGTTTGCTGTGAAATAGCTCACAGTGTGCTAACATGCGTTCAGAAACGCAATTAGCATAGCGATTAGCATAGCTATTTCACATGTTAACCTGTCAAAATGCACAGGCACCTCTCTCAGGACCCCTATAGTCAGTCCTGACAATACGCTGATAATGAAAGGACATGCATTTCCATCATGCTCTCATTCCCCTCTGAGGTGGAAATGAAGCAAATAGTGTGTCATAGATGTGTGTAAGAAAATGACCAGAAATGCTTTTCTTTTCTTTTCTTCGCTCCCCATTTCCATCTCAGCATCATGTAGTTTTTATCTCAGTGTCAGTTTGGCCTTTTTGTCTACAATGCGTCCCCAAGGATCCATTCACTAAATGGAAAACCCCTCTCACTGATGGATTTACACAAACACACACGTGCACGCGGAGCACAGAGTGGCAATAATGTTATTTCAACAGCATGGCCAGTGACCCCTCTAAAGAGGATCCCTACTGTGGCTGTATACACATAACCTTAATAATTCACTCACACACTGCTCTCAAACACACACACAGACACACAAAGAAAAGGTCTAAATAATTTACAGAGAGAGACGTCTAGCCCTTAGCATGAATAAGTAAGAGGCAGCCCACTGGCCGATTGCGCCCCTCTCACGGCTGCTCTCTGACCGCGTACACAGTTTAATCAGCTCATAAATATTGCACTGCTTGCTTACTTGATAGTCTCACTAATTCTGTATTCAATTTTGTTTTCATTTAACTACCACTTAGTGAGTCTACAAATTGTGGGGTTAAGAGACAGATTGGAGATACTTTTCTACATGCATTTGAACAATGGAAATGTGAGGAAAGGCGGATGTTTAATTCATTGTTGCTGTAATTAGATACCATTAACCTACAGTATGCGGCTCTTATCTTCTGATTTGTTTTATCCTTTTAGACTGAATGCTTGTTCCTTCTTTCCCACCTCCTCTTGTTAGAGTTGGTAAAGAGTTTTTAAAGCCACAATAACGAGTCCCAGTTTGGCTGTTCTCCTTCTATAATTCAATTCCACACTACACTACACACTACACACTACACACACACACACACACACATAACCACTAGGGGTGTTTGTGAATTTATTATATTTTTTGATTTCATTATTCATTGATTTGTATGTGTACCTGAAATTTTAAATATCCATTTTTAGTTTTATTGCCGTCTCACATCCTGTCTTGTATTTCACTCTTAAAAACTCTCAAGGCATTTATTGTAACAATTGTAGGAATTTAGCTGAAATCTGTCTGATTTGTTGGGGAATATGACATTTATTAGACATAACTACATTATGATTGACCAATCTACTGATGTAATATTATAGGAGTACCAAATGGGGAAAAAGCTTCAGTAGCAAGATGAGAAAGATACTATTATTGTGTGTTTCTATTGTTATTACTGTTTAGTAATAAAAATGACATGCTCACCATTAGTCTTAATATAGAGCAGAGTAGCACCGTGTAGCATTTATTTAACTAAACTACAACAGAACAACATCAAAACAAAGACACAAGACATGACATAAATTGATAAATAGAGCATAAATGGGAAATTAGACTTTGTACGGATGGAAAAGAGAGGAGATTTTTGGATAAGGATTACTGACCAAATACTCTTGTGGTGAGCGTTCAATGGGATACAGAATTGGATAAATGAAATTGCGGTTAGTAGTTGTGCAGTAACTGTGATTTGGGGATGTGCTGCACAATACTTGCGTGTGTGGACTGAGGAACTGGATTCAAGGAGTGGACATATGGCAGTCAGTCAACATAATGTATTACTGCTGATGACAGATTTGGAAAGTTTGAATTTAGGCCAGTAAAATGATACCAAACATGAGATAGGTAAGCCTAGCTATGATCAATGACCAATTACTAGAGCCACTGGCATAAATGAAATGATCAAACTAATCAAACAAACATAATTTTACTAATAGCAGTGCTGAAATGCCTTCATTAAATAGCCTGCAAAGGTTCTTTAATTTGGTATCAATATATTGAGTTTCTTCATACAGAAAAGTTGGCTCTTTAATAAGATTTTACATTTCCCAAATTAAATCTTAATTCTAAAGTGCTATAGTACACGCAGGAGACATTTGCGCTCACACCACACAACAGTGAAACAGTGACTTTAAATTAGAAAACAATTACAATAGTGTATAGTCACTGTAACTCCAGGGTCCTGTGCTCCTGATACAGGGGTTATACAGCAGCTCTGTCTACACTTGTGAGGGAGGTCCTGGAACATAAAGTTCATTACAGAGAAAGTGATGTATTGGCTGTCTTTGACATTATGCTGTTGTGTCGTTGTGTAGAACTTATCCTGAGCTCATGTGCCGGTCATTAGATTCTGCTGTCTCTTAAGACATAACATTTGTCAGTATTTTGCCAGTAGAGGTTGTTTGTCTCAGCATTTGGACTGCCTGTCTCAGAGAGGAGTTTTACTGACTGGTGTCAGAGTTTGAGCAGAGCTGTGTTTTTCTGCTGGGATTTTGGTTGGTGGGTTCTGCTCCTACAAAATAACATGCATCTGTTTCTGTAATGCTCCAGGTCTGAGGAGGGTAAAACCAGAATGAGACTGCAACAAGGTAGTAGAGCTGCAACAACAGTATGATCCTTAAAGAGCTTCTCACCCATAGATGAGCTCAGTCAAGCCAGAGGCAGCACTGCTGGGTATTTAACCCATGTCTGTGTGGTGATGGACAAGTGTCATTTCCCCTGAAACACCAGGATCTCTCAGTCATGTGCTGTCTTAACTGACTTTACTATAACCACAGTTCAGGCTTACCTTGAACTACTAGAAAGTACAGTACATTGGCACCTGTATGACCCATTGTGTTCCTGTTAGGGTACACCTTTGAAAAATTAAATTTTAAGTTCAAAAATGTACTTCTCATCTACCTCTATTTTTTAGTGTGTACCACAATGCTCCATTTAAGAAAATGTTCTCCAGAATCTTACTTGCAAGGAATAACTGAAAAATTGTAGTTTTGGGTTTGGTGACAAAACAAAAACCTGAAATACTGAGAAAAGATGGCCTGACTCACATTAAGTTAATACTCTAAATAACAATAGCAAACAAAAAGCTTATGAACAAGAAACACTCTAGCTTTCTCTTTCTTTGTATCTCTTTCTTCATCTCTCTCTCTCTCTCTCAAAGTTTGTGATCAGCAGCACAACAGTTGCACAACGTTATTTTCAGTTCTGTTTGGTTTAGGATTCGGTGATGTTACCTCCCCCCTCCCACCTCTTACCTGCTTGTCCCGCGTCCTGACCTGTCAGTCTCTGCTGGCAGAGACTGGTGCTGTCTGGCCTCCTGGCAGCTTAACGGTCAGGAGGGCACTCTTGCAATAGCTGCATTGATCATGATAATTTGTCCGGACTGAGGAAAGGGGAGGAGGAGGAGGGGAAAAGATTCAGAGGAGGATTAACAAAGAAAACAAGATTTTTGTGTCCCTCTTTTTCTGTCTGTCTCAGCCGGGAATTCTTCTGTTCTCCTGCAGTTATCTCTGTGGCTCTGTGTCATTTTGGTAGTAATTAAACTGTCCGTTAAATCAGTGATGCAGAGGCTTAAGGAGCCGGGCTCCTCACTTCATCCTCGGCTCCTTTCATAGCAGAGGCTTTGGGAGCAACAAGGATGAAATACTACGATAATTCTGACTGGAAAAAGGCTCTGCAGAGGGAATCTCTGTATGTATGCATGATAGGTAAAGCAAGAGAACTATTGAGAGAGATATCGAGAGAAAAAGGTATGAAGACAGAGCAAACAGAGGGCGAGGCAAAGAGGTGAAGAGAGAGAGGAGTATAGAGGGAGGCCGAGGTAAAGGGAGAAAGAAAGCGAAATAGCGTAAAACGCTGAGCGCAGGGTGCTGCATGTCGGTGGGTATCAGGGGGAGTATTTGGTGGCCGGGAGCCAGTATGAGTGAGATGAGGGGAGGCGAGCCTGCAGAGCCAATAAATTACGGGCCTTCAAGCCCCACTTTACATTAATGGAATGTGCAGCGCCGCTCTTTCCAGTCGGCCGCTGAGATTAAAGAGTAGGGAAATGGCTGTGGACAGGCTCTCCCAGGCCTGGGCTCTCTGTGTGATATGGGCCTTCAGAAACCCACAGAGTGGCCCCGTGGTGCACAGGCCCACAGAACAGCGACGGCTGTACATGGAGGTCCAGACTGAGCATTTTAGTCAAAAATCCATCCCAACAAAACCTGCAAGGTGTCTTTGCCTTGTGATCACAAGCCGTCGGCTTTGGTGCTGCAGAGCCAGAAAATGTGGTTTTTAGAGCATCAGCAAAAATGGTACAAAATCCTTGCCTGAGTTGTTTATGTGAAATACTGTATTAAAGATCAGTTTCTGGGAAAGTTAACCTGGATACAGTGTGGTACTCTGAAGATTTCTTACAGATTATGTGGGATAAAGTGTGCGAGTATGAGAGAATGGCTGAAGCATATCCACCTAAACCCTGCTCTCTTTCACAGCCCCTAAACCCATTACCCCACTATTCATCTCTCAATTGAACTGTGCCACCGCTGTGTCTCTGCCTGTCTCCTGGTGGTTTTAGACTTGTTTGATGGAATCAGATGCTTCTGTGAAGATTCAATTAAAATGCCGTTGCCTTTCTTAACTACTTCTCATCGCTCGCATGTCTCCTGCCAGTCTTTTAAAGTGATTACACACAATTATTTCAATTAGATGTCAGGAAGTAGTGCCATCATCATCAGACAGTAATCAGGTTGTGGTGGAGCAGTGGGAGACAGAAAGCGACAGCTCCTCTCATTCTCTTTCATTAAAGATGGAGGAGAACATCGCTGAGCGTTTTCGCTTCTCTTTTTTATTTTCCTCCCATTTTTCACAATGTGGCACACTTTTAGAAACGCAGAAAAAGACACTTTTGTACCCCCTGCAAGCTGTTCTCATCTCTGCTAATGAATGAAATCCATTTCTGGATCTCTTTCTGAGAGACTGGTGAAGATGAGGGATTGAGTGAGACACAAAGGAAGAGCAGGCCTCCTGTTGTCTCCTGGACAGAGTCAAATAGAGCGGGAAGAGAAAGGGAGATTATACAGACAGCCTTCTGGCTATACTTTACAGGAGGGAGCAGTTAGAATCATTTCTAAGTGAATTCCGGTTGTTTTGCTGAGAATTTCAAATGTAATTCAAATTGATGCTGACGTAAAGACATAGACACTTGAAAAATATGTTTCACTTCCTTTTTTTCTACAACCTCTCTTTAAAAAAACTAGACTTTATTTCCATGTCTTCTTCCTTTACATTTTTTTGCAATCTTTCCTTCCTACTCTCTTACCATGTAATAAAAAGTACAAATTAATTGTAGTAGAGCAAAATGGAACTGAACATTTTTATTACTTAGCATTCACGAAAAATAGGAATAAATACTTACTTTCTTTATGTTCTCCCATGTCGATCAGCAGGAGTTCATGAGTTGAGCTGGTTGTGATGAGTTATGGTGGTCTGTGTCTCTGTTGGAACTCCAGTATACTGTCCTTGAGGAGCAGAATATGCTATAGGAGCTCCCATGGGACTAAGGTATGGTAACAGAGCTAGCGCAGTAGCTGCCGGGGCTCTGTGTTGTGATAACAGAGGCTTTGCAGGAGGAGACACACACAGCATAATGAACAACCCACTGCCCACTGCAGCATGCGGTGCACACACAAACGGACGTTTACGCACAACCGCGCACCCACGTACAAACTCACATGCGCTCACAGAAAGTGCACATACTCCTATATTCCCATCGTTCCCTTGTTGCGTTATTTTCGCACAACATCATAATCAGCAATACATGCACACACGAAAGTGCACACACACTATTATGAGGCAGCCCAGCCCTCTGCAGCACATGCTTGGTTGCTTAGCTGAGGCCACGCTTACAGCAGCATCAGTATGCTACGAGCATGGTCCTGTGTCTACACCACTCTCCTCTCCCTCCCTTCGTCCACCTCTCCTTTATGCCTCCCTCTCAGTTCTCTGTCTTACCTCCATCACTCTCTCCATGTTTACTTGGCTCTGGTGCTCCCTCCATTCCTGATCTCGCCCTCTTTTAGTACAAAACAGAGCCAGTTTTGGGCTGGTTCATCTCTTTACTATTTTCAGCATCCTTATCTTGGAATTGTGTGTGTTTTCCTGTACTCCCTCATATTCCACTTCTCTCTCCACTTCATCTCTCCCTGGTCTCCCTCCTTCACCACGTCCTTGTGCCCCTGCTGGCTGTGGTTTTGGGTTTTTGTGGTCCAAGTGGGGAGCAGCATGCTAGGCTAATTATACCGTTAGGATCCAGCCATATTGGCTAATGTTGTTTTTCTGCTCCTTCTCTCTGTTGTATTGTAACTAGGGGATGGGCCCATTAATTGCCCTGCTGACGGCTGTCATCATCCACACCCCTCTATGTCCAACAGAGGGGTAGAGTGTGTGTGTGTGTGTGTGTGTGTGTGTGTGTGTGAGTCTCAGCGGGTGTCTGATGGGAGGGTGCTCAAGTGTGGAGGACTCATCATGGGTTATTAGGAGCATGCAGGGGGGCCATCAAGCGTGAGAGATGGAGAGATAGTGGTGGCAGAGAGATGAAGAGAGAGAAAGATGGTTAAGAGAGAATCATTCCTAAAGCAAAATAGTGCTGGTCCTAAAGTGGGGCTTTCGAAAGAGACTCATTGAGTTTCCTCTCCTCAGCTCTTGCTCTTCAAAATGCTTTTTTGGCATTTTGGATAAACTTTTGTTGCTATGGATAATATATTTTGAGACACCGAACTCCATAAATTTGGGGGATTTCAATGAGACAGATTTAAAAATAACAGTCAAAATTGAATCAGCAGTGGCCAAGATATCCTGACTTTTAGTCCGTAGTGTGGGTAAAGCTCTCAAAATGCAGTCCTACACTTCCCATAATGCAACTGTAGCAGACCCTCCTTGTCTGGTGAACACCCACATATTTCAAACTTCACAGTCACAGTTTGTATTGTAGGCTTTCATTTGTATTTTTTTTGAGATAGCTGAGATAACCCTGCTGACTTAACTACACACATCATCAGGGTCATTTTCTCAGGCGTTAGAAAGCTCCTTTCAAAACCACAGAAGACAGCATACAACTGTTTTCACTGGCTCAGCAGTATACCCATGACTAGTAAATTGACTGTGACATTAAAAAAATGGTGGAGTGCTCCTTTAAATAAATGTATTTCTGTCATAGAAACGTTTGTGGGATGAGTGAGTGGTATCATGTGGCATTAGTGACAGGCTTCAAATGGGCAGATCATTACACTCACACACGCACACGCTCTTACACACATATGTAGTATATACACACTCTCATGGTCTCTCATTGGCCAGTGGTAATTTCCTGCGAAGCATCCTCACAGCACATGAAGGCAGATAAGGATAAAGGATAAGAATCTAGACAGCCTTGTACGCCATGATTAATTCATTTCATATTCTGCTTGCCTAGAATGAATGTGAGGTTAATATTTAATATTCCTACGCTTTTTCACATGATTGCAACATGATTATGAGGGGGACACATAGTGGGTGTTTGGGAGGTGAGTGAGAGGGCAAGAGAGAGAGGGTGAAATCACACGTTTTGTAAATTGCATTGTTAATACTGTTTGTGCTTACCAGTAATGCTAATGTGACGCTTAAGTAATTGGAATTGAAAACAGAATTAGATTGAAAGAGACAATTAAAGAGACAGAACAGGAGATGACTGGAGAAGGGGAGGACTAGGAGGAGAGAGACAGCCACAGCATTACCATATGTAGTTCAGTGTGGGGGGTGAAATGTGTGCTGACACAGTTTGTTGTTGTGCGTCTAAGCAGCACAAGAATAAACACAGAGTGCACCTCTAGCATTATTTTCATGCTGTATGGAACGAGAATTCAATTTTTTAAATGTATGAATCACAACAATGAGTAACTACATAGTATTTGCAGTATATACAGTACATTAAACTCTCCCCTCTGGAAACAGGCTGCATGGAGGAAAAGCGTATTTAGTAACAGGGAGAAAGAGAGGGAGACACAGATTTCATATCACATGATAATACAACCCTTAAAATGTTATTATTGTTCATAATCGGAGCCTTTAATAAGCCTGCTGTGAGGTCATGGTGTATTAATGGTGTGTATTACAATAATTCACCAGATTCACAAAGCAATGGAGAGTCTGGATAAGCTTCCATTATATTACACTAAACCCCCCCACACACACACACTCACACACACTTTACTGCCTCCCTTTCAAAGCTTATGTGGTAATTATATTTCTGTGAAGATACACGTAAAAGTCTCTGCAGATTTACGGAAAGAGGGGTCTTGTGTTTGCAGAGGCTGGCAGTGGAACTGACTCGCATACTGTACCTCCCAAATCTCAACAACGTGTTGCTTGTGGCCCAGTGGGTCAAAAACAAGCTGAGCGGTTGATCCAACTTTCTTTCAGGAGAGAAGTTTGAAATAAAACACTTGAACTGAACTACAGTAGATGCGTTAACTTGTACTTTAAAATCCGTACAACTATAATACAGCCACCCCAACTTCTCCAAATGACACCAAATCTGCGTTCGCTGACAGAGAAGCATGTTCCTGCCTTTACACACTCACTGCAGACAGTGTCATGTCGTAGTATTGTGAAGGTAATATGAAGTAAGAGCCATAGGACTGATGGAGAAGTTAATTGGAGGCCAGGCCAGTCATCCCCATCTTCTGACCCATTTCCCCCCCTCCCCATCACTCCCCTCTACATCTCCCCTTATCTGTCATTCACAGTCCCACGACTGCTGATGAGCTTATTCTGAGTCATACATTATGTCTGCAGCTATACCTTTTTCTACGTACAGTGCAGCTCTGCTTTTTTCTCCACTAGAAAGAAAGAGATGGCCGTTCGTTTCCACCACGTCTCCAATTAGATGCCCTTCTCTGTCATTTCTCCCTCTTCTCTCTATCCTCTTGTTTCTCTCATCTGCCGGTCTTGGAAGCAGGTTGTAAAACAGGCTGCCTTATCCAAATGGAGACGAGCCCCGCGGTCACCGTAGTTTTGTTACTGAGGCAGAGTCACATTAGCCTCTTTAGTCTGCCTGTATGTGTGCATGCGTGTGGCCCTGTGTGCGTGCGTGTGCTTATGTGTGTGTCTGTGTGTTTTGAGGCTGTGTGTGACATTAGCCTCGCAGTCACAGGTAATGATCTCATCTCCCCGCTGGTGACTAGAGGCACACAAAGAGAATTACACACACACACACTGAGAGGGAAAGATGGGGAGCAGAGATTGGTATTGTAATGGTACTCTAATGGGCTACCTGACAAGTGCTTTTTCTTAATGCTATGCCCCCCCCCTCTCTCTCCCCCTCCCCGTTTCTCCCTCACTCTCTCCTCCAGGTGCATTTTCCTTCTTTGAGGAGCAGTGATATGGACACCAGGTGTGGTGACGTCCAGGTATGTATTCAACTCTCATAGCACACTGTTTGTGCGCATCAAACGCACCATCTGTTGAATAATGCTGCCCTGTCATCACATCATAACCTGCCATTTGTTCTGCAGTTCTACCTTTTGTTCAGCTGCTGTTAAACTAAATCTATGACTGTGTCTGAAATCACTCCCTACTTACTATATAATGCACTATATTTACCCTCCGCCATTTTATTCGAGTGTCCGAATTTGGGGTGTGATTTTTATGCACCATGTAGTGCCCTCAAAAATGTGAAAATCTAAAGTATTTCCTGCTAACAATCACACGGTGCATTGTGTCACATTTTATAGATGCATGGTTATTAGTACACATAGGAAATGGTGACAGAGCGAATAGAATAGATTAGAGTAGAAACTCACATAAGACAGACAGCAGTCATCTCCACACATCATATTAATCGCGCAAAAACCTGAGTGAATGCATAGTTAGATGATGCCAAAACAAACGAGGGGGTGCAGAGGCAACACACAGCAACAAGAGACGAGTGCTGCAAACTCTGCTCCAGGTATGTTGTTTTGAACCTGTTAAGAAATTAATGAAAAAAAATGCTAATTTTGTATTATGTAATCAATTCCACATTGTCAGATTAAACCATATCTTCAACATTTTGATTTGGTATCGTGTTTAGAGGCTGCAACACGATTTTTCTTCCTGAATCCGACACCTTACAACTACATCTGATATGGTTTCAATTCAATAAACCGAACTTGCTATTAGATTCAACATTTGTTTAGCTTTGAATCCTGCAGCCCATCCACCTGCTATCAGATCAGTTTTTTTTTTTTTTT
>NTHP01000015.1:2288655-2318912 GCA_003416845.1 Oplegnathus fasciatus
CTTGGAGATGCATGATAGACACAGGTGTGAACGGTGATGTGTCTCGGCTGTCCACTTGTGTTCGGATCACTGAAACGCATTTTAAAACCAAGTCTAAACAGGGTCATTGCCGTACCTGCATCTGAAATGGGACATGAGATATACTCATACACTCTGGCCCTTTTAGGCACTTTAAATCAGATGTTGGCCACGTCCTTAGTGCTGCCTTCAAACCATTACATTAGGGTCTAGAGGTTTGCAGAGTGGATAAACACCATTTAAACTGGAAAAGAGCTCTTCAGCGTCAACTTGTGGTTTCATTGGGCCAATAATGGACGGTTTGCACTCTTATTACTACAGGAAAGCAAAGTTTGATAATGTAGGAATCTCTTCTGACAACTTCTGTGACATATCACACCATCCTACCACCCCCAAACACTATAGGCAAGTACTGCTAATCAATTAGTCAGTTCTTTCTTGCCCCTCGATCAACATTTCTACAGTTTTCATGAAAATCCAAATAGATAGAATGACACACAAAGATAAAATAATCTCCATAGATTGAGGTAATCAGGATCCATAAGCAGTGATCTACTCATGGGCTCAGTACCACAGGTTTCTTTTGGAATATATCTGAATAGGCACATTTACAGTATTCTGACCAGCTGTTGCAGTATGCTCTCAATCAGTTCAGGAATGGCTGACGTGATGACTCAATGCTGTAGCTTTTGACTGGAATTTTTTCTTTATGCACCGTTGTATTCACAGATAGAAAAAACTGAGATACGCATAGTTTCACTAATACATTTATATATAATGTTATTAATGCCTACTTACACACACAATGAACACCTTCCTAATGACCCAACATATATCCCTTCAGTGCCAGTATTTGTATTTTTTCCACTTTTAAATGTTGTTTACTTGCAGTTGTGTAAGAGGATTTGACCCACAGACACATAAATACACATTAGGAATAAAGATAAAATGAATCAGTCCTCACTTAACTGCTGGGAATTTTCAGCTTAAATCAGTCCAGAGCTAGTTAGTATGGCTTTGTGCTTTAGATTGAGCTGTAAAAGTGGAGCTTTAGCGCTAGTAAGGATATATTTATTAGACAAGCATTTACAGAAAATAAAATACAGCTGTGCCAATCATTTTATGAAAGCCTAAAGTAGCTTAAAGCTGCATTAAGCAATTTTTGATGCTAGTGGGTACAGGACCCCCAAAACAAACAAGCTTTGATAATGTATCAGCGTATCAGGTTTTCATGGCTAAGCCTGCGGCTGTTAGCAAACAATTGCCAAGTTATCTAGCAGAAACAAAGCAACATGAACATTCCCTTAGAACCCTCCTCCTCTCCACCTGTTCAATGCGAGTGCAGTATTTACTGGTGTTCTGTTCTTGGTGTGACCTACTAACTGCTGAGAATAAGTGGGTGTCTTTGGCTTACTATTAGTTTGTCTCTTTAGCCGCTTGTTTCCTTCACCTTGCCCCCATTTCACACCAATCACATTGTGAAGAACTGGCATGTGTAAGCTGCTGTGCTGGAAGTGTTGTTTTATATGAACTTGCATAGTTTTGGTGTGTTTGACTGTCAAATCAAATCAGTGAGACGAAAGCGGCTGAAATTTGTGCAGAACTGCAGAATTTGGTCTTGATTCTCAGTGGGATTGGTAGGACTGTCAAACTTCTCATCTAACTGGAAGTCACATTATTCAGTGGCAACATAAACAATGTTGCTTCAAGTGTCTTTAGTGTACAAGCCATGCATTGGACTTGGTTAATGCCAAATCTAGCAGATAGGTATTACCAATAAATATGGATTGAAAGTACATTCAGCAGATTCAAGGATTCAGCAATCCTCTCTCTCTCTCTCCTTTGTGTCTGTGTGTGGTCATCCTCTCAGTCAGGGGTCCTCTTTAAGGGCGAATGGAGGATTCAATCACCTGCTCTCAGGTCATTTGTGCTCCTTGATCGAGTTCCACTGAGCATCTACTAGACTGACACACTCTACTGGGCTGCTGGAGTGACACACACACACCCACACACAATCAAATGATGAAGAGGACATATAACTGAAGGGTAAATTATTTCTTTCATTATAAAAGGGCTTTTGATGGCCCCCTTACCCTTAGGCCACACACACCAACACACTTGCATACCCTCCCACCCATTCTACATTTGAGCATTAAGATAGGCAGCCTTCAATTAGCTGGATATGCTTTCAGATAACGACTCCTCTCTATCCATAGCAGTCTGAGGGCTGATGAGTAGTAATTTTTGGGAACGAGGGTGTTAAAAGACCACCCATTCAACCATGGGGCCATGCTCACTCTGCGTGCGTGTGTGGACATAAAGCTGGATTAATGGAATAGGCAAGATCTAAGAGCTGCGAGATTAAATGACTGTGAACTGATTTGATGGTTTCAATCACACACAACCATAATAGCCATGGCTAGAGCTGACAGAAATATTTGTTGGGGGCTTATTTTGAAGTTGATGATATTATGTGGATGACTGGACCACCATATTTGGTGTGTGTTTATGTGTGTGTATGTATGATTTCAAATAGCACACATTGCTTCAGTCTTATGTGGCGGCTGGTAATAACTAAAAGAGATACTTCTAAAGTGAGGAGAGGCTGTTCTTCATTTATCTTCCCTTCCCATATTTTCCCATGTGACATTATGAATGTAAGTAGCCAGACCAGGCATTGAAGGGATGTTCTCTTCAGCATGGAACATGTCTATAAGGAGCGTGTGCTTTAAGCAACCTTTTCACGTCATGAAGCAGCAAAGTGCCATTATGAATTGCCTGTGTCCTTCTGGGCAAAAGAGAGAAAAAAATGAAAAGTGACATAAAAAGTTAGGTTGGAAGAAAAAGGTTCTATTTGAGATATGTTTTAAAATGGAGCCATCCAGAAAGGGAAAGAAGTAGGGAAAGATGTGAATGACATAGGGAGGAATAAAGAAGGAGCAGCAGGACGTGAGAGACAGAGAGAAGTGAGGTGAGAAATGGTTGTGATTGCCTGGTGTGCCTCAGCGAGTTCTGCTGTTATTAGTCATACTACCTGCTGCTGTGATCTGCCCAGCTCATCTCACCCAGCCCTCGCCCGTACCCCGCCACCTGGCATGTGCATGTGCCCTCATGCGTTTTGTGTGGATGTCTAATGGGTTTTAGAGCTGGCGATGAGTCCACTGTCTCACCTTTCCCGCTCTCTCTCTGCCCCCCTCTCTGGAGATCCTCTGCTCACCTGGAGAAAACAGACTCTTACCTTGGCCTTTGCTGTAAATCGCCCCTCAAATGAGTTCTTACTGTTATCCCCTCACGCTGCCTTGGACCAGAGCTCTCTTGAGAGAACAACTTAATGATCCCCAGTCTGATAAACGGAGGCCCCAGGAATGAATGGAAATGTGTGCTGAAGGGAATATTTGAAGCCCGTATTGTCTATCAGGTGGCCTTCCCCGTGAGTGGACCTCTTCACCAGAGTGGATTGACCTTCGCAATTTATTACCTACACCACTGACATCCATCACATCTCAGCCCTCGGGGACACACACACAATAATAATATCACAGCAGCCCCCTACAACTGGCCATATGACTGTCTGCCCGCTGCTGTGGCTGCCTGTATGCTTTATTAAATGACTGACTGGGTGGTGCTGTGGCTTTCACTATGGTTTTCTGTACAACATACTGCCTCCTTCTGTGACTATAGGTGTATGATTCATTATATGTTTAGGTAAATGTTGCACTGGCTGGATATTTGGATGTAAGACTGGCAATATGATCCAATACCCATCCATCAGTAACCCAATGGACTCTTTCCTTCTTCTTCCCTCTCATCTCCTTAAACCACTCCTTCCTATCCACGTGTTTTAAGCCTCTTTTGCCTCGTGTACTTCATCACGTAAATTTGGTGCCAATTGTATATATTTGTCTCATGTATGCCCCCAAGTCACTTTTCCATAAAAATCACAACAGTAATCTTACTCGGTTTCACCTTGTAACATTTCTGTAACACCTCCAACATGGCTTCAGTCTGAATCGAATGCCATCACATTAATGTAAAGGCTACAGCAGCACAAGGCTAATAAACCCAGAGATACTGTGAATGAGCCAATTTTAAGTTGTAAGGAGATTTTTCTCCTGTCAGATCACTCTGCAAAAAATGTGTTTGAATTATTTTTGCCTTTGCAATGCAGTGCAAAAAATGAGGAAAAAAGAATACTTTGTTTGAAAATAGCTGTTTTCAATCTCCTTAAATTGGCTGCTTACAGTATGGATAGCAACACACTTCACATACAACATATGAGCAAATAGGAGTAAGATCAGAGTCAAAACCTGTTAGGTGTTGTTGGACTGTAGAAAATAGGCAGCATTCTTTATTCTATCTTATAAATAGTGAAACTGATGAGAACAATTATTAAAGGAGCCATATTGAGAACTGGGGGCGAGCATCCCTAGTGCTCACCATGGGCATTAATTAAAGCTTCAACTGCAAGATAAGTTTAAAATCCACCAATGGTGCAGCCTGCAAGAGAACTGAGAACACGACTACTTCATATCCTTATTTTGATATAAGGTTGTCACTGCTCTCTCACTTACCAGATACCAAATATTGTGCTAGTGTTGCAGCTCTATCTAAAACAGTCTTCTCGTGGAATGGACATTTATATAGCACTTTTATCTGAAGTCATTTACAATTTGCCTCTCATTGACACCCACTCACAGATAGATGGTAGTGAGCTGCCATGCAAGGCACTGGTCTAACCGTTAGGAACAATTCAGCGTCTTGCTCAAGGACACTTTGATGTGTGGACGAGAGGGGCTGGGGGTTGAACCGCCAACTCTGATGTACCTCCTGAGCCACAGCCGGTGCACGTATATTTGAACAGAGTCATTACGAACCATTTACATAATGAAGACTTATGTTTGAAAGCCCAAAAGCCATTACTTTGATAGATAGATGAACCCAGCAATGTTACAGACTCTATGTCTGAAAAAGGCTCTAGAGTGAGGTATGGCTGTAAGTGATAATGTGTGTGTCGTAAGGTGTGTGTAACCATCCTGTGGAGTGTGTTGTGACTGGGCCAGGGAAGTTCTCAGGGGTACGGCTGTAAATTAAGACAACAGCAGAAATGGGAGGGATGGAGGATAGGAGGAACACTTCCAGGTGTTGCAGAGCATTTAATCACTCACCTGTGAGACTAATGAGATGAGCCGGCGGACCACACACACACATACACACCCATATATGCTCACAGGTACACGCACACTCAGAGACTGGTGGGACTAATTACCCAAACTCCACCACGGTGAACACACCACCACAGCACGGCTGGTAAACGTATACAAACACACATACAAATACACGACAGCTTGCTGCTGCCTCCCCAACTCATTACACCGCTCATCTCCCACTCCTCTCCTCATCCTGTTGCCATCTGAAGGAGACACTGAGGAAAAGGAAAAGGAAAAGAGAGCAGAGTGGAAGCTAGTAGGTCAGGAGGCAGATAGGCATCGGCAGCTATTCTCCATGCAGGCTGTGGCTGCAGGCAGCGCTACAGGTAACAAACACATCCGTCACATACACAGCGCACCTGTTACTGTACAGATGGCAAGCCCTGGGAGAGAGGCAGGCAGAGCAATGAAGAAAGATGAGCAATCAGACGGAGAGAAACACAGAGGAGAGGAGACAAAGGGAAGGGAGGAATTATGTTTTTCATGGGTAGATTGTTAAAGGAGATCGAAGAAAGGGGAGATTGGGGGGGCTGGTGGTGTGGGGTTCGGGGGTTCGAGGGGGGGGCTGCACCTGTTTGTGTAACGCCATGGTTACAAGGGAGTAGGGCTGAGGGAAAGATGGACGGATGAGGCAGGAGGAGGAAGAAAGGGAGGGATTTCCTCACCTGCGTCCTCTGCCTGCAGCTGATAGAGTCCTGTGTAATCTAGTGAGTCTCTCTCTAGGTTCTCTGTATATCATTATGCATACGCACACACATCTTTTTTATCTCTCTTTTCCTTTTTTTGTCTCTTTTTTGTTCAACTTCACATAAGAAATGACCCTCTTCATTACCTGTATCCTCATCAAAGGCACTGTAACATTCTCCAACACTCTCTCTGCTCTTGAGATATACCATTATAATTTTGTCCTCTATAATCATAGAATAAAAGGTTTTAGTCTGTGTGTGTGCGTGCGTGTGTATGTGTGTGTGCGCGCGCATGTAAATGTGTGTGTGCATGTGGTTGTGCCCCCAGCTACATATCTTAATCTCCTGTCTATTAGCATATTCAGAGTTCTCCTTTAGCTGGTGGAGGCATCTGATAGGCTAATTTCACAGCCCCGCTGGCCTTCATCTTGCTCCAGGAAGTGAAGAGGATGATGTGTCTTGGGAATAAGATGAGAAGAAAAAAGAAATGCTCCAGCCTTTTCTGTCTGAGTCGCTCTCGCAACAGATCTAGCTGAATTCTGAATGAGCTAAAGGTAGTCTGGAAAATACAGATTTTGCATCAGAAGATGATGATTTGGCAAAAGTAAACTCTTAGCTTTAGACTGTGCTGTTATGGATGTCATTTTACCTATTTTGGGCAGTCGGTTGACACTGTCCGTGATCAATTTTTAATTAGAGGGCAGGTATAATCTCAACAAAGGTGCTTATATGTGGTGCTGATAAATGGATCTTTATAGGCTCATCTAACACCAAGTTTTGGGGCCATAAAGAACCCTTTAAATATTCTTTACAGCAACATGGTCAGATAGTTTTACAGAGAACATTTATGGTGCATTGAAGAGCTGTTTAAGAATGCTTGAAACTCTCCAAATTTGCAGTATTAAAATGTCTTTTTAATAACTGTGTGGATTTTTGCCTCAGATTTTCCAGTTTCTTTTAGTTCAACAAACCAAGGGGATCCTTGAAGGATTATAGTTCTCTTTAAAAGCACTTCTCCAACATTCATTTTTCTGTGAATACATTTTCTGTCTCATTCAGTAACTGCTGTTGCTGGAATTGAACATGACATTTCATGAGGCGTTTATGAATGTTGACCAAAATTCTCCCATGTTTAACCACATAATATCAGTGAGACATTAAAAAAGCCCAATTTAGCTCTGGCGGTATGTTGCCAGTGTGTTGCTAGAGCAAAAAATGCATAAAATATGAATGCTTCTCCTTGATGCTTCTGTTTAAATTAAATCCTGTCTATCTCACAGACAGAGGACTTTCAGAATTTTCCATAAAGCCATCTCTGAAAATAAAACACAATCTCTAGAAGTGCAGACTTGTGTCTTATTCCTGAGAAGCTAAGAGGTCAAGTCCAACAAGGAGCATCCACTGGCCTTTAATATTAATCCACACAAATGCAATGAGCTTCTCTGTGTGTTTGGCAGAGGGCAGTGATGTGTGTGCTGTGTGTGTTTGTGTCTTTGTGTGTGTTTGAGAGAGAAGAGGAGCGCTGGGAGATTGCCTATTCCAGTCACACAGATAGTCTTTCACTCCTCAGCCTGTGACAGCACATTTCCTTCCTTCTTCATGCTGGTTGCCTCTTTTCTACCAGCTCCCTCTTCCTCCCCCTTCCTCCACCTCCTCCTCCCCATTTCTCTCAAATGCAAATTCAAATTAGCTTTATTGGCATGACAGGGATTTGAATATAACATAACCTACAGTACAGTAATAACAGCGAAATTCTTATTGTTCTTTGTCTCTTTTAATCCCAGTTGCCTCTTTCCCTTTTCCCACAACTATCTTCCTCCCTGGCTCCCTCTCTTCCTCTTCCTCTATCCCTGTCCTCCTTTTTGTTTTCCACACACCTCTCCCCAGCTCCCCCGGCCCTCTCTGTGCTGGTGTATGTATTGGTATCATTAGTGACTGCACTATGATGGATGGCACCGAGAGGCTGGGCCCTGACGGGGTGGGACTCTGCTTTAGCACACCATCATTACCTACACCACATACACATACATACAGACACACACACACACACACACACACACACACACACACACACACACAAGCATGGATGTCTCACACTGATGCCATGTGTGTGTACCTGTATATTCACACCAAAGAGTATCTACAACTAATGCATGTCTGGAACAAATGACGTCATTCAGATGCCTGCTTACAGATGGAAAAATGGCTATTGAATTTTAACATCCCCCCCTTCTCTCCCTCTCTCTCCCTCTTTCAAATACACACACATACAAACACACACGCTCAGAAATGCACACAGCCTTTTCTCAGTTTTGAGAGGTTTGTATTGACTCGGAGCCCCACAGGGAAGTGAATGCCAATAGCCCCACTACTCTCTGTGAGAGTTCAGACAGACCAGCAGTCCAATAGACCATAGGGTGCTAAAAGGGTCTATTTCAAGAGCTGGCAGAAAGTTTCACCTCCAGGAACTTTCACAGACTCCATATGCAGCATGAGATTTTTGTACATTGCCATGGTGTGTGTGTGTGTGTGTGTGTGTTTGGCTGGAAATGTTTGCGCAAACTTCAAAGAATTTGGAATTCACAAATGGAAATTATGCAAATCGTGACCCAAGTCTGACAATCCCGTGGTGATTCACTCTGAGTCTGTTGATGACATCAGAGGGTGCAGTATTTATCTGGGCTTGATATGTGTGTTTGTGTGCGTGTGTGTGTGTGTGTATATCTCTCTTTGTGTGAAAAAGACGGATGGACAGCCAAGTAGTACAACAAACAAGTATAAAGTTTAGTGTGAGAAAGTGGATCCAGCTGACTGTGCCACACATTGGTGTTGTAGTTGCTCCTGTTTGTGTGTGCGTTATGTGTGTGTGAAGTGGTGTGTGGGGGCTGATCATGTTGTCAGAGTCCATAAGAAACAACAGAGCCTTATTAAACACGGACACTCAGTAAAGATTGATTTTGTTTGGCTGTCTGTGTTTTAACTGGAAGGGCAGGCGACTGTGACAGTGTGCGTGGGCGATTAGACACACCGGCAGGAGGCAGGAACTGTGACTGACTGATGGCCGCTAGTGGCAGGAGGCTGCAAGGGGAGGGCTGGGGAGAAGATGTACTTGTATCCCCTCGGGGATTTCTCCCAAGGGTTGAAGGGGGTAGATTGAACCTAGACATTCCCTCTGCGCTCTGACTGGGCTCGGAGGACGGAGGTGGAGAATCTGTTCCTACCCTGAAGCGCAGACAGACTGACAGACAGAGTTTGAAGCCATCGATAAAGCTCAGCCGTTGGTTTCTCCAGATGTGTGTCTTGGTACAAGTTGCTGGCAGGGAGCTGCTCAGGCAGGGCTCGCCAGCGGCTTGCAAGTGAAGAAGTTCGGGGCTGTTATTGTTGAAGGTTTAGCCTAAAGCATCCTTAGCTTCTTTTAGTCACTGCCTATTCCATTCCTCCCCTCTCTGTATCTCGTCTTTCCTTTCCTACTTTAAAGCATGACTGAGCAGAACTGTGCCATTTTACTCTTAGAAGAACTTAAACTTCCCTATGAGCTACTCCAAACAAGCCCCACGTGTTTCTAAGGATGTACATTTAAATTGTATGTGTATATGTTTGTGTTATCACTTTTATTAGTGAGCTGATTGTAGACAAAATAATTCTGTTTTGTGGAGTCACCGATGAAACATTTTCTCTCCTGATACCTATTCCGATACAGATTACAGATCCGATACCAGTGATATCTTTTTCTCATTTTTATGTAACATGAGGCCAGATTGCTGTGGCACTAAAAGCTGAGTCGGGGACCACCATGACTGAATGAATGTAACTGATAGAGGAAACACTGAATTTTTATAATGACTTTGACAAAGCCTGTATTCAGTGTGGATAAGTTACATCATGGCTGTTACCCGATCCACTTCAAAGATCAGAATGGGCACCTATACCAATCCAGTGTATTGGATCCCTGAATCCCTTGAATGGGCAGTGCAATGGAGCTATATTTAGCAGTGTCACCTCACAGTTCATGTTCTTAGATTTGAATCCACCAGCTGGCTGGGGGCTTTCTGTGTGGAGTTTGCATGATGTCCCTAACTTGGTTTCAGACATCTGAGTCCCATTGTTCTTGTTTTTTTGTTGTCCCTGTGACAGACTGGCGACCTGTTCAAGGTGTACCCCACCTTTCACCCTGTGTGAGCTGTAATAGGTTTCTGTCACCTGTCACACTGCCAGGATAAGTGGGCATAGATGACGGATGGATTAAAATTTCAATGTCCATATGTGTTTGCAAACACGTGTGTGTATATATCTGGGGTGGCTCCTGGATTATGTAATGTTTACCCATGTACTGTCTGTATAGTCTTTTTTGTGTTTATTGTGTCAGTAGAAAATGATGCAGACACAGTGAAGCAACAGTAGTCCTTTTCTGTATCTTTATTTCCCTCTCATCCATCTATCTGTCTCTGTGTGTCTGCCTTTAGAGGCACAGTTTGAAAAGTCTGTGGTACGTCTGTGTGTGCGCGTTTCCCTGTGTGTGTGCACGTGTGTGTTTGTGCAACAGCATCGTGCGACACCATGATTAAGTGTTTTGAATAATTGATGATTGCATCCCTCATTAAGTCTCAGTCTTCTGCTCCGGCTGGCTCCAGCTCTATTTTTATGCACCAGAATCCTCCTCTCTTCTCTTCCACTCCACAGATGTAGCAAATCCATCACTCACTTTAGGCTCTGCTGATGGAGGTCCAAGGGGGCTGTGGGGGATCTAAATCATGTTGAGTGGACATTTTTAACAGGCCAGAAGCACAGTGGACTGTAGCTCAGTGATGATGGTTTTCTATAGCAAAGAGCGACTCCTGGCTTTAGAGCTGCTGGGGACACACTGGTTGCAACAGGACAAATTGTAAAATATGTTGTTGTGAAGCTGTGAGTGTGAGCATGGGTACTTACTTGACTACCACTGCAAAACCTCCAATCCTCTTCTTTATTGTGTCTGTCTGTCTGGCTGTCGTTCCCTTTACACAATTTATTCAGTCATTCACACACCGCTGGTGCATAAAATTAAACAAGTAAAGACGCCATAAAAATAAATACAAATGATATTTATTTGTATCTGAAGGGTCAGGGGAAGTGTGGTATGAGGGTCTGGTGTGTGTGTTTGTACCGTACTTGGTTGATCATGAAAACCATTACCATATTCCTGACATTTGCCTGCTGTGTTCACTACAAGAAAGCATAAAATACTGAATCAAAGGAGTTCCAGCACCGCTTCCACATGTTGCTGAGTGTTGGGAATGAGGACTAACATGCAGCAGGTTTGGATGTGTGGAGACCATCTGAACTGACACATCTTCAGAGATGAATGGGAGACAGGCTGAAGCAGAACCGAATAAAAGCATGAATTGCCAAATCATTAGTTGCACCCTAAATGCAATGCAGGAGTTCAGCAAATGTGTTTTGTATGTGTTAATAGAGAAGATGATAATGATGCGGATTGATGTGGCAGAATAGTGGAGTGGGGTTGAAGGAAGCAGCGAGGAGATCAGACAGACAGACAGACAGGAAGGTGGAATCAGAGTGCGAGTTTGTTAATAAAGGCATATCCACAGTCTGTCAGCAAAGCCGCAGCTTCCACTCTGCATGAAAAAGACAGCCTTACACACATTGTTGAGCAGGACCAATTTACATTTTAGCACATTAACAAGGCAGAGGAGATACACACACACACACACATACACAGGGGAGGTGCAGGGAGAATGAGATTCGTTTTCATCTATTTCCCCTTAAAACATGAGAAAGGAGGAATTCCCCAAAGAGAGTGCAGTGCTTTGATATCTACAGCCCCGTGTCTGTAAATAGGTTAGGTGAAGACGATGTGAGGCGTGTGTGTTTGTAAGTGTGTGTGCATGTTTTTGTGTTAATTTGCGATCTGCACGTGCATGTGAATCTGTCATCTTGTGGGGTATCCTATTTCTGGCAGGGGATTGTGGGTGGGAAAGTGTGTGTGTGTTTACCTTTTCCTGATGAGGCCTCTGCTGAATGTTCCTTCTAGTCATTCAGGCAGGCAGGGAGCCATGTGGAGTACCTAGAGCAGCTCCGTGTTTCCATGTTTCCCTCTTGCAGTGTGCTGTTGTGCTGGCTGGTGGCCTGGCTGACTGCCTGCTGAACTAGCTGCACTGCTGTTCTTATGGGCCTCCAGGCCTGCTGCAATAGCTGGTGTTTTATCCACCAGACAGCTGCAGTAACAATTTTGAGGCATTGTTTGTATGTGGTACAGATGTAACCACTAAAGCCACAATTTTTATTTTGCATACTTCAACGTCAAGAGGAATTGTCTGAAATCCAGCGCTGCTAATGTGTTGTGGGGGCGTAATGGCTATTTAGATCAGTGTCAAAAAGGCCCTTTTTGCCACAGGCCTGGTATATCACGCTTTAGCTGTGCTATGGTGTGGGGAGCTGTGATCATATGCATTTCGACAGCAGCCTCTCAGCAGGTGATAACTGCATTGACCCATGATGTTTGGCACAACAGTCTTCACCCTCAACCAAACCAGGCAAATGCAATATGTGGTTGTACAGGTGGCTAGAGATTTTTTATTTGTTTGTATATTTGTTTCTGTTGTTTGGAGTTTTCTCCATTTCCTTGTTCCTGTTAGTTTCATCTGACAGCAGCCACAATGATTTCCTAATCACGCTCCAACAGCCATATCGGAACTGCGTTTGCTGTGTTAAATTAATGCTGTTGATCTTATTTTGGATTAAGGCTGCAACTAACGATTAGTTTAATCGATTAATCTGCAGATTATTTTCTGGATTAATCGATTTGTTATTTGGTCTATAAAATGTAAAATAAGAAAATGGTGAAAATGCTGATCACAATTTCCCAAATTCAAGATAACATCTTCAAATTGCTTGTTTTGCGCAGCCAGCAGACCAAATTTTTCAGTTTACTATTGCATAAGACAAAGGAAAGGACCACTAGGGTTGTTCATAATTAATTGATGATTGATAAATCACTGTTAAGAATGAGATCAATTAAGAATATATTAACAGACGAGTTGACAAGTTCACCCCAAGTGCAATAAGTGTCAGTATCTCTTCATCTAAACAGTTCACTGTCACTACTTCTTCTTTTGTCATTATAATATGATCACCTGCAAAACTAATTCACCAAAGTTTCGCCAACAGGTAGTTACAGTGAATGGACTGTACTTATGGCTGACCTCTGACCCCACAGTACATGCCCGTATTCTTAAAAAATACCAGTAAGGCTTCAGTCTGTTGCCAGGTGTTTGGGGAAACCCCTTTTTTCTCCTTATATATTGCATTTGCCTATAGCTCTTTTTGCTGAGACAAGAATGGGTTGGGATTTGTTTGAAGTGCCTTGCATGTTTAGTCTCATTATATTGTCCTTAAGAAAACGTGTTAGTTGAGCAGAATTATTATGTTTAATCTTTTGAATTTTGTTTGTGTATTTGTTGAAGAGTGACGGGCAGGGTGGGAGTGGGAGCAGCATTTTCGAGTGACAGAATGATTTCATTTTATTTAATTTATGACTCAAATACCTCATTTACTCTGGTTGTGTTGTGAAAATAGCTCATGTCAATTGTTTAAATAAAGCTTTCATCAAGATAAAGCATTATTTCATCCCTTATGAGCTGTTAATGATTAATTGGTTATTGATCATTGACATGGCTGTGGTTCGATAATGGAAATGTTTGTCCCCAGTTGGCACCTCTATCATAAACCATCCTGGACAGTCTGTCTCGCAGTTTCATGCATTTAATCATCACTATCTATCAATCATATTTTACTCTATGCTAATCTCTTAATAAACGTGAGATAAATGACACTGCACTTCATTTGTTGTTGGCTTTTATTGGACACACTGAAGTGATACAGTATGCAGTGGTTAGCTGGGTGTGACACTGAACTTTAACCCACAGCTCATATTCTGGTCTTTTCTTTTTCTCATATCTCCCTCTCTCTCTATCTCTCTGTGTCTTTCTCTCTTGCGCATGCACGCACAGTCTATTAACTCATTCACCCATTGGTACGTCTTGTCCTCTAACCTCTCTTAGTTGATCTTTCACCCTGTCTTCCGTTCTTTTCCATTACGCTCTGTTTCATTCTCCGCTCTTCGTCTCTTCCTGGGTCGGTCAGACTACTACGACTAGAGTTGAGTGGACACTGTATTTTACCTGCTACAGATCATAAACTGGTAGGTCTCAGTATTTCATATCTTTAGCTTTTGCTGTTGAGGTAAACCTTTGTTTTTTCCAGATAGAATGGTCTTTGGCTGACATTTATTTCTCAATTTGGTTTGCTAGTTGACATTCAGCTGGCATTTCAAGGTGCTTTTAACCATCTGAGTAGCTAAAACTAGGAGCATTTGATTGTGTCTGATTGTTAATGTAGTTAAAAGAAAGATTGTTCATTTACATTTTGTTCTGAACCATGTCACAGTGTAACATGGGATAACCTTTGGTACACGCAGTCATGGTTATTCATCAACAAGTACAACTCGGAGAAGAAATGTCTTGCTGATAAGGGCTCTGCATTTGGTGTCAGGATACAAAGGTGGTGTTGGTGGGGGTGGGGGGTGAGGGGTGGGGGAGGATGCTGTAGATGGACAGAGCACAGGTAGTGAGAAAGGTAGTGTAGAGGTGGTCTCTATGATTATTCATTATTGAGATGGCTGGAGAGCTGAATGAGTGGAGCCGCTAATCTAACTCTGAGCCTGATGGACAGAACACAATTACCCTGAGAGTGGGAGGTGGGAGAAAGAGGGGAGGGTAGAGAGCCAGCACTGCCCCCCTCCTCCTCCTCCTCCCCCCTTTTCTCTCTTTCTTTCTTTTTTCTTTCCTGTCGCCTGGCAGACTTTACTGTAGCTGCAGATGATTTCTGGGCATTAAGCTCCTGTTGGCAGCATCCTGTTTATCGAGTCACACATACGCACACACACACACATACATACAGGGGAGTGCACACATACACATGGGCAGATCCTCACATCACCCACTCGCGCCTGTTGGCAGCACCCCATTTACGGACGTCCAATTTACTGCTCGTTCCCTTCTCCTCCTTTCCTCCACTCCGTGTCTCCTCTGGTATGGCTTCAGATTGCTGTCTAAATCCAGACACACTAAGCCATGTTCACGTCCTACTCTGATGCTACTTTTAGCTCGCGCGCTGATTCCAGGTCAAACCGCCACTACGGTGTTCACGATGGCTTTTGATGGTGCTGCTCTTTCTTTCATGTTGTCTGTGTGTGTGTACGAGGCAGGGAATTTGTACAGCTGAAGCTAGACATTGACTGCTTTTTTTGACAAATTAGCTTGTTCTCCCCTCCAGGGACTGTAGCTTAGATGTAGAACTCTTCCCTGACTCTCCAGAGAAAACAACCATATGTCTGGAGCCTTGGAGAAGTCTGGAGAGTGGTGCGGCAGCAGATTTTTCATTTTCAGCCTCAGTCTTGTTTCTTGCTCATTTTCACCAGTGGACTAGTGGCTGTTTTGCTTGCAATGGTTGGATGAGTTGGACTTCTTCAACTAAGTGAGTAGTGCTCTCATAGGAGCAATTTAGAAGACAAAACATGAACTCTAAACTCATTTGGCAATTTTTTCTTGATATATTTTGGATTATACACTCAATGTAAAACCACAGACACATGTCTTTGAATCTTTGGTTTTTGTAGTTGTAGAATAAAAGCTGTTTTTTTCTTGGTTAAGGCAGTGAGGGGGTTTCTAGACTGCTTCTTTTCTGGTCCAAGTCGAGGATTAGCAGACTGCCTCTCTTAAACACAAGCTCCAGATGCTGCCTGAAAGACTTCACAGCTAGAAGGAGAAGAACAAATTCAGAGAACAAAAAGGAAAGAGAAGAGAGGGACAGAGGGGGACATGTTCAGGGTTAGAGCTGAAGCCGCTCAGACTCCATCCTTTCTCTTCTGATTTTACTTCCTTGGGCTTTTTTCTCTCCCCTTTTACCCCTTGCTCATTATCTTACTCACCCACTCTATGTTCCCTCACCCCTCACTTTCTTTCCACTCCGTTCATTTCTCTTCCCTCTAACCCCTCTCTTCATACTCACTCTCTCTCCATCCATTTGGTGGAACAGTGCTGCTGATAATGCCTGTAATTGGAGTGACTCACACTTTTCCAGTGTGTTTGGACCAGATAAAGAATATTGTCAGCATTTTGCCGACATGGCCTCTGCTGGCAGAATTAAATGGACTCTGTTCTGTTCTGTCTGCAGCAAATTAAAAGCCTCTCAATTCATCTGTTCTCGCCCGAGGCTCACAGGGGCCTCCTATTCACACAGAAACACCGTGGAAAGGGGGAGGAAGAGAATAAGAGAGATTTCCCTCTTCCACAAGAACACCAGTCTTTTCGTTTTGTTCAAGTCTGCACTCAGCCGCTGTTAGATGGAGTCGGAGAGGGAAAGAGAGGTCAAGACTGATAGTCTAAGGAGAGGTGAAGAGCAACTCAGAAGGTAGTCGGATTCATTATTCACCATGTCAACTTGCAGCTGTCTCCTGCTGTCTTTGTACTTCAGCGTCTCTGTGTAAGAAAGGAGCTTGTCTGCATTTGTGTGTGCATGTAAATGTGTGTGTTTTCATGCATTCACACGACAGGGTTAAAGTGTGGATCTGAGTGTTTTTGGCTGCTAGATTATAGTAGTTGCTGCCAGTCAACACTTCAGAATAAAGTAGTGGCAGATGGGCAAAGAACGGACAGAATGTTGGGGCCAGAGGGGCCCATCAGGCACTGGACAGGGCCCAGGAAGGGCAACGAGTGTGGCAGTAGTGTTAAAAGAAAATTTGAGTTTTATTATTAGTTTTGGTCATCTTTGCTATTGGTAATAATAATATTTAGCTACCAAGTTAATTACCAAGGTCTGGGAAAGGGGCAACGTGTTGCAAAAAGTCAAACAAGACAATGAACAGATGATCAGACAGGTTTTAAATCTCCAGGTTAGCCAAACATACTTATTGGTATTGTAAAATTATTATCCAGTATCCATCACATTTTATAGCTATACCGGTTCAACTTTAATCTCTAGTATTTACTGTTGTTGTGTGTATGCAGTTTTCCTATGTAATGAGGTATGATAACCGACATTTCAGTTGCACTCACGTTTGGTTTTACCTCCAAATAAAGTGGGTTTAGATAATCTGGCTAAACCGTTTGCTTGTTTACAACCTGTTGGATTCTCTGACTGCTTGTGTGTCTTGCCCCAGCATTGTTGTAGTGAGTTCCCAGATCACAGCAATTAACTTGGTGAATACAGTGATATCGTAACTGATAGAAATGATGACTAAGAAAATAAGTCCAGGATTGTATTCAGAATTTTAATTTAATTGATCAAAATGATGACAGGTGGTGTAAAAAAAAAAGAACAAAATGAACATTAGTAGTGCTTTTAAACCTGTTTATTTAATTATTGCATGACTGAAGAAGGAAGTAGTTTGAAGAGGTGGGAATGTTCTTAAAGCAGTGTCCTTGCAGACACACATTATTGACAGGAAGCAGGAAGTGTGGAGCAGGTCTCTGCAGTCCGTTACCATGGGCAACATCTACTCAAGGCCCTGATCAGAAACAAGCTCATTCTCATGCCTGCTGAGAACTCTCGCTAGGTTTCGCCTGCCAAGAGTAAACACAACCTAACTGAAGCAAACCTCTTTCTTCCTCTCTTTCTCCCCAGCTCTCTGTGGGTGTGTGTGGGATGTTGTGTCAGGGCTAAAGCCCATCCCTCTCCCATGAGCCTGTGTGCCCACACACACACCTGGCGCCTCCACGCACACACCCGGCGCCCACACACGCACAGCCGGCAGTGACGCTGTGAACTGGACCCTCGGAGCCCAGCGGAGCCAAGCGGAGCGGAGTCTAGCCCAGTTGGAGCCTGAGGATGTCAACAGAGACAGAGCTACAGCCAGCGGTCAGGCCCAGCAGCGTCAGACGGGACTCCAAGAGGAAAGGTAAGTACACTGTCACACCTGTTGTACAGTTTGAAACAGTGTTAAGGAAGTTATGCTAATTCAACTTTTAAGTTGTAGTGAAATCAATGTACATACTTATCACTCGAAGAGGAAAGAAATCCCTTTTACTACTACTACTTTACTTACTTTTAGATTAGGACCAAATCCTAATTTGTCATTGATATTTTGTTCAATTCAGTCTGAAAAAAACAAAACAAAAAAGAAGTGGGAACCACCTCTTCTTGCACCATGTTCGAGCCAGCCGTTCAAAGAACAAGTCTTTTTACCAGTGGTGTAGGCATCCCCATTCCCAGTTTCATGTCAGTCATGTTGGTCCTCTGCCATGTTGTACCGTGACACAGGTCTGAATTCAGTGCATCACAGTATAATTCTATTGAGATTGCAGTTGTAATGCAGTAATATAATACTCTTCGGGTCAGCGTCTATACCGTAATTAGCGAAAATCAACATGTAATGTGTTACACTGCTGCATTATTAAGAGTGTATAGCAAAAACTAAACTTTCTAAGGCTGTACCCTTCTAAAATACAACTGACATACAACAGACATCTTTGTCAGCTACTTTTTTATCTTTATTAATTGTGCCTTGATTCACTGTTGATTATGGATTTGGGTCAGACAAGAAAATGCAGTGCTGCTGTTGTTCATAGCTAATTAACAGGTGCGGGGGTATTACGGTACAGTAGGTTGCTACCAAACAGGTGCTGGGATGTTGTGGTTGGTGAGAGGCAAACAGATCCAGGTGTGAAAAGCTCCAGAGGCAGGTAGCTAGCAGGTGTATGAGAGCAGGCCTGGGTGGTCTCAGAGCAGAGGTGATGCCAGGGGCCAGGCTGGCAGCCATCACCCAGCTGCTCGGTGCCACCTGCCCGACTGAGAGAGCGACGCCTAGCATTCTCTGAATAAGCATCTGATTGATGTAGCAAAAACTCTGGACACCGTTGGGAATGACACTTAATGGATGCACACAACCACGCACACACACTCACTATCACCTGCAGCAGATGCCTCATTGCACACGGTGTGCTTCAGCCCCTCCAAACAAGCGTTGGTTCCCCCATACACAGTGTGTGAGGGAAGGCTGAATGCCTCTCATGTCCTATTTAGAAACAGTATTGTTCTGCTGCAATGGAGATCATGTTCATCATTCAGACTGCTCTCCATATGTGGGGAGATGCAGACACATACACACACACCATGCATACACACACACACACACACACACACACACACACACACACTGGGACTGGGATTGAAGCCCAGAAGAGCATATGAGAGGAAAGATGAATGGTTTGCCTTCAGCATTCAGACTTGAGGGTTTTTAGCTTCTCCTCTCTGCCTTCTTCCCCAGTCTCTCTCTCTCTGTCTCTCTCTCTCTCTCACTCACACACACACACACAAACATACACACACTACCTTACACCTTGTCTCCTTATCTGCATTTCTTTTTTTTTAAATGGTAGAATTTACTGGGATACAGAATTGTCGAGATGGGCTCACACAGAGTACTCATCTCTGTTCTGATCTGGGTCATTCACAGACACTCACACATAGAGACACACACACACACACACACACACACACCACATAGATACACACACCTACACACACACACACACACACACTCAGCAGGGTGATGAAAGTCAAATGCAATCATATACCACACGCAAGCAACAAGCATGCTCTTGGAATAGGAAACTTTGATAATGTTCCTGTTATTGTGCTTCATGTGTATGACCTGAAACCCCTGTGTACGTACAGAACATACACATGTTTCTGTTTCTGTCTAGCCACCTAGTTCCTGTCTCTTTGGAGTTGCTGGATTTGAATAAAAATAGAGCCACTGAATAGCTGATCATCATTAGGGTGTAAATGGCGGCTTCGCTGTTGTGAGAATCCCTGCAGGATAGTCCTTCACTCGCGTAATATCCCTCCTCTCCCTCCTCATCCTCCTCCTCCACCCACTGCTCTGACTCCTAAATGACCTTGCCCTGAATGAGTGAGACACAGAGGAGAGACTGATCACGAAGAGAGAGAGAGACTGAGAGAGACTAATGAGTCAATGTGAAGGAGAGCTGTTTAATCTCAGGCCTTTGTTTCACAGTTCTGTGGTGAAGAATGTAATGAAAAAGACTATGGACTATGCTGCGTGTCACACATTAATCACAGACTGTGTGTGCCTGGATCTTTGCATCGGTGTGTATCTGTGCACGTGCATGTTTCTTTTGTACACACAATTACGTTTCATTGTTGAGCTCAGGGGTCATTCTTCTAAGAGAACTTTTTTCTCTACCAGGAGGTTTTTATTGAATTACCATGACAAGAAGGAGATAACCTCTGACCTTTAGCATTTACATGACCTGAGCTGAATAACCGTGGCTTTCTGCTTCCTCTTACAATGAATTAGTCAGTCTTATTGGTGTGGCTCGATTCTTGAAGTATAATAGTCTTTATTAATCCTCAAAATATCCAGAAAGATTACATCTCTCCACCTCTCTATCCCTCTTTGATATCTCCACCCCTGCCTCCTTACTTCCCCACCTCTTCTACTTGTGTACCTGCAAATCATGAAGATTCCAATATTAATGTAGGTGGGGATTTAGACCACTGCCAACCTTTTAGACTTGTGACCTTTCATAGCAAAGCAATGCCTAATTACGACCTCTCATCACAGGATGCATATATCTGTGAACTCTGACCTGTTGAAACAAAAAGCGGTGGTCCCCCCTCAGGTTATTTCATTTGAACAGTTTTTAGTGGCCTGAAGAGGTCAAACTCCTTTTTTTCCACAAGCCGTTTCTATTTTTTTACCTTACCTTACCATTTACATACATGAGGGTGCCAGAATATTAGAAAGACCTCTCAATATAATGCAGTCCAATACAACACATCGCTGACTATAACCTGCTAAAACAGTGCTAAAAGATATAGGTGAATTAACACCTCTAAGACAGTGTCAACAAAAACTGAACATTATAGGCATCATAAAAGTGGACTTTACGGCAGAATTGTTGTATTACATTACACTGTACAGGTGGGGGGGGGCGTCCCTGTGTTCCTGTCCGTCTATTGCATCCTTGAAGTTATGCAAAGGAATACGACTCCAGTAAGATGCCTGGAGTGGATATTTGTTAATTAGAATAACTGATATTCTTCATTATCAATAAAACATAGAGTTGATAGCCTGCCAGTGCAAACACTTTTATGTGAATGTCAAATTGGAACAGAGAGCCAATTTGACATTTGTGAAGAGCCCAGCAGCTGCAGACAGTTTTGTCTCTGCGTAAAACTTTTGCATCTCAGCGCCCACCTTGCTAATGAAGTACGACGAACCATGGACGCCTTACTCCAGGGGAATCTTTGAATCGCATTTCCCACTTTCACCATGCAAGCAAATCATTCTGGCATTACCACGTAGGATTTCAACAACACTGCATTTTGTCAAATGTAGTGTAATTAATATAATTACAGATTACACTTAAGATGTTACAGCATGCTTAATTAACGTAGGCTCTGCTTTTGCTTCACCCTCCAGAGGATCTCTAGGCAAAACAGTGTACAAAGATTGGTCTGTTAAGCTGGGTGAGAGATGGTGGAGCTTTATTTTACT
This sequence comes from Oplegnathus fasciatus, assembly GCA_003416845.1. Lineage (NCBI taxonomy): Eukaryota > Metazoa > Chordata > Actinopteri > Centrarchiformes > Oplegnathidae > Oplegnathus > Oplegnathus fasciatus. Next base: position 2,310,150 of record NTHP01000015.1, read on the forward strand.
GTACTCTAATTTAGTTCAGTTGTATAACATAGAAAAACAAATTGTCTGCAGTATACATTCACAGCTGATGCAGCATGAAGTTCAGTTTCTACAGTGGCTCCATTCTGACAAACCTAAACAAAAAGCGTGAATAAATAGTAAAATCCCACTGTATACTGTAAACTGTGCTGATTTTGGCAGATCTCTGCGAAGCTGGCAATGTGCCCGTATTGTTGTTACAATATATACGGACATTATCAGGGTTGTGAGTGAATATTCGAGGCTAGCCAAATGTTAGTAAATTGTGATTGGTAAGCTTGTCTACCCAAGCACCCACTTTGGCAGGTAACCAGCAATAATTTGGATGTTATTCATTTCTAAAACTTGTAAACATAGCAACACTAACTTTTGTATTTTTGGGAATTATCGCCCACTCTGGAAGTTTTTTTTCTTTTCTATTTACGGTATTGTATTCATAACATCATTAAATGTTCAAATAAAACATTCACTGATGCATGTCTGTTTTTCATGATGTGACACCGAATATGATTACAAGTTATAATAACTTCCGCTGCTGTCAACACACGCAGTCAACTGTCATCACAACTCTGGAAAATCACGACTCTCCCACAGTGGGATTTGGCTGAGGATGTGTGGGAGGGTGTTTCTACAGTGTAGCTGGCAGCCAACAGCATGAAAAGAGTGGTTAAGGGTTATAGCTGTGCAGCTGTTAGCCTTTGTGTGCGTGTGTGTGTTTGCTTGTCTCGGGTGTGCGATTAGCAAACACATTATCTTCTACGTGTGGATATTATGCACACATCCAGTCTATCTGGCACAATCACCGCAGCCATTTACTCTGATATCTTTCCCTGGGGAATCTTAGAGCACAAACAACGGTATTTTGAGTGTGTGTGTGTGTTTGTGTGTGTGTGCCTTCTATGAGAGGTAATCAGATCTGTTCCCTCCAATCAGACAGAGATTGAATTGAATTGGCTGTCTGCTGTTGTGCTTGTCAGTGGAGGCCAATAGTGGATACGGGGGGATAGAAGACACAAACGACACTCACTAGCAGATAGTGGCACACGCTCTCCAAACATGGCTTTTCCATCACTAAAACTATATTTAGAGATAACTGCCTCCTCTCTGTCCTCTCCTGCTATCTGCTGCCCTTCTTTCCCATCAGTATTTCTGGAAAATTAGTGACCTATCCATTCTGCTGTCTGCTCCTTCACCAGTCTGCGCTCTCATTGTACCCATCTATTTATCCATCCACTTTTTCCAGCACTACAATAACTTAGGAGGGAAGGGAAGGGTGCTGAGATGTGATCAATGCTATTCCCAGGCAGATATCTCATTCCACAAACCCAAATCTTCTTTCTGTGCAGCAGCTTCAATGACACACTCTTCTGCCCCCATTCCAGAGTGTTAAAAAAAGCTTCATCCAAGCTTTCAAATGTGACCACACCAAATAAGCATTCAAAACACCTGACTCAGAGAGAAAAATATATATCAGTTAAAGCCTTGTATTTGCTTTCCTGACTCTGTGTGTGTGTGTGTGTGTGTGTGTGTGTGTGTGTGTGTGGGTGGAGGGGTGGGGATCTGCGGCAGCTTGTGTACTCTGTGATCCTCTCAGTATGTTCAGCTTAGTCCTCTCCTCCACACTAGTTGGTGTGGCTTTGCCCACCGCATCACTAACTACAGTCTCCATAGCAACAGTTTGCTCCCTGCTCATAATTTGCACAAAAGGAAAACGTCCCAATGTCACACACAGGCTCTAATAGAGGCCGATACTCTCACCCTGCTGTGCTGGTTGAAGGACTGTGCATCGAAAGGACATTTCTTATTTGTTAGATGTTGACAAGCTGCTGTTTTCTATTTCAGTATTTTCACAACACACAAACGGAGCTGTCTATACAAAGACACATGAGGACTATGAGTTAGCAAAGTCTGTATTGTTAATCTTTCTTGTCTTCGTAGGCAAAGAATATAGCATAACCCCATTTCCTTTAATTAGTGAAGGCGATTTATATATAACTGAAATCACTGAACGTCGAAGTGTTTTTCAGATTTATTGTTAATAATTATGTTAATATTGAAAGGAAGAAAAAAGGTCCAAATGCTCCTTTAACCTCCAAGCCTCTGAGAGGGCAGGCAGGTGTACATGTTTGATTGACAGCTATGCCAGCAGTTTGTAAACAAATAGGCCATTTCCACCACAGGAACTTTCCCAGGGGGCCAAGAACATTTTGAGGAACTCAGGAACTATACCTGCATTTTGACCAGAGGAACCAGGAACTGATAGATAGTTCCATGTGTAAAAAACGTCCCTCTTCCAGGGGTAGTACTTTCTAAAGGTTCCGAAACTTTGCAGGGATGACTGTCGCAGATTGGTCGAACACGGACGCCACGGCAACTACAACTTGTGCAACGCTTTATTCACAAAACAAGGAAGTGTTCTAGTACTGAAATAAACCTTTATTTGCTGATTGCTGAACTTTCTGGTCAAAAAGGGCTTAAACATCTGCTGGTAACTGCAGCTTACAAGCTATGAACAGACAGCATTTTGAAAGCCGTGGTACTGAAGAATAATGACCACATAAATTAGCATCTAAACTGACCGATCTTGGTAAGTTGTTAATCCGTTTAGTGTGCACAGATGAAAAGGTAGTCTGCAAAATTATGTTAGCAGTGCACTTTTCCTTCAGTTGATGTTTGTGTGCAACACAAGATACAGTATGTGTCTATGCTTGTAGATAAGACAGTAATAAGCTAATGTGGGTTGCGGATCAAAGTCCGTGGCTCTTCCTGTTTGTAATCTGGCTAGAGACCTTTGTCTCATTACATATCCCGAAGCAAAAAAGAAGTATTAGATATAAAATTCTCTTTGTAGTGATTTTCTGAAAAGAGACTACTGGACATGTCATTTACAAAGCAGATCAGTAGGCTGTTAACAGAAACAAAAACTAGCTGTCTAATTTGAGTTGGACTTAAAGGGTGATGATGATTGTATGTTCACAGTGAGGAGATAAAATAATGTTAGAGACATAGAGAGACACACTGGCAGATGGCAGAGCTTCCTTTTCCTTTTCATGCCGTATGATGTTCTTCAGTCCTCCTTTGCTCCATCCCTCTCTTCCAGGACCCCGGCTGAGTGAATGAAGGGAAGGGGTTCATTACACAAGATGAGACACAGAAAGATAGTGAGGGGAAGGACAACAACTTCAAGTGGTTCCATATTTTGGCAGAGATGACAGACATGAGAGAAGGCTTTGTTCTGGCACACTCGCCTTGGCATGAAAGAAGGACTGCTGTGTTTTGAGGAGTTACCTGTGTTTCCTAATGCTTTGCAAGAAGGGCCTCTAGTGTTCGACAGTCACACACACACCCACATATGTGCATAAACACACACAGACACGGACATATACACACAAGCGCACCTCCTGTTCACATAGACTGTGGGATTTAGAAAACAAATAGTTGTGACACTTTTCAGTCAGATGTGTCTTTTAGTGTTTGAACAGACTAAATAGTGTGTGTGTGTCTGTGTGTGTGTGTGTGTGTGTGTGTGTATTCAGGTGAGGGACTAACAGAGGAATGACAAGGACAAAGTGTGACATGCTTTTTCTACTTCTTCTGATGACAGGAAGTATTCGGTGGAAGCTCACTATGCAAGGCTCAGAGAACTACTCCATCTTCTTTTGCAGCACTATATGAACATCTATGCAGAGGTGGAATCGAGCGCTCGTGTGTGTGTTTGTGTGTGTGTGTGGTGGCTCAGGGGCGACCGACAGTGCAGTCCATGGGGGGAACCGCTTCAGCGTTGCATGACAGGATGCTAGCGGCTTGTTTACACAGCCCACTCTCTGATGCCCTGTCAGAGCCCAGAAAACACACAACTACACACACAAACAAAACACATGCGCACACGCACCACACACATACATACACACACATATGCACATAGACACAGTTACATGCACACTCGCAGGCCATGTTTCCCTTCGTTAGTGAGGCCAATTACCTTGTAATTAAAGCCAGGGCGAGAAACGAGCTTTACCATCAACAGTCCTACATAGACAGAGGGATGCTGGGATGCTGGATAGAGGAGAGATGAGAGAGAGAGAGAGCAAGAGAGTCAACAGGATTGAGAATGGCCTCATGCTAGCAGAGCTATTGTTGGCTTCTTATTAAATGGGGTGAACATAGAAAAGGACGAGATGAAATGAAAAGGTAGAGGAGATGATTAAATCACCTTATTCCCCTATAGAACATGCTGTTCTGTTGTGTGTGTTGGATGAAATTCATTTCCTCAGATGAAAATGGGACTCAGATGACCACTGCCATCCCCATCATCAAAGTTCCATTTAGATTTTAGTCTTAATCAAAAAGGTGTTGTACATACAGCAAATCCTGTTTCATTCATCAGCTTAGTGCTTGTTCCAGATTACACAGTACATCTTGTTATGGTGAAAATAATAAACTATCCCAGAACACACGAGCTCTGAAAACAACATTGCAACTGAGAATGCAACCATGCTGAACAGTACACAGGCACAGAGCAGGGAGTTGTGCTGTATTAAAAGCTTCAAGCATTTCCTAAAGTTCGACTTCTTTGCATACCAGTAAGTGAGCAATAAAACCAACTCTTGCCACGATAGTCGTGTGCACACTCACAGAATCCTCAGTGGGTTTGTGGCTGGATACAAAGATCAATGCAATGAAAAATAACAAGCACAAAACTCGTCCAGGCCCATGGCGAGTGTGTGCATATCTAAGACAATGACTCTTTTACAGCTCAATACAGCAAAATTTGTGTGGTAGAGCTGGGAGATACAGTTTAACAAAAAGTAACATCTCAATATTTTTAAGCTTTATTAAAGGATAATAGACCAGTAATTTTAGTGGACCAGCATTTCATAAATTCCATTAGATTTACACAAATGAGTAGAAGCATTTTACCCATTAACATAATTAAGACTGTAAAAGACAAAATTAAGACAAAGTACAATTTAAATATAGAGTCTAGATTCTGGCTTAATATCTGCACAGCACTGCAACATACTGCACATCTATGAACTTAATGTTGTTTTCCTGCTTCCTCTCAAACATTTTAAGTCCTGTTCTTTGAATGTGTTGTTATTCCCAATTGCATAATCTTGTAGACAACTGGGAACATTTTGAAAACTAATTCGATCATGGGTCTAAAAATTCTAAGAGTTCTGTCAAATAGTCGTGGTGTGTAAGGTCCAAGAATGTCTGTTGTGGTCTTTTTTCTCCAAACAATTTTACTTCTACATTTAGAAAAACCCAGGCTCCCACCCATAATGTTTATTAGATGTTAACTCTGAACTCATGTCAGCAAGATTAACTTCAGCTTTAAAGATGAATAAGCCGCACATTGTAAATGCTAAGGTTGGTTTTCTCTACTCTATATCTTTGAAGCTGTGAGAGCAGCTGGCCAACTGTTAGTGTCCCCTCAGTTTGACCATTACATGAAACTGACCACTTTGATTGTACTGACTGAAGCTACAAGCCAGAGAAGTCAGCAGTACAGATCATCTCTTTGCACTAAACGATGTGACCACAGGTACAATGCGTTACAGAAGGACAGCAGTAGAAATGTGGCAGATCAGTGTGTTGTAGCATTACACAATGACACCAAGCCCTGTAGAGATAAGTGAGTAAGAATAGCAGACATGAGCCACCCTTAAACACAAAATGAATTTGTTAACTGTGTTGTCTTGCACTTTCAACGTATGGGTAAAGATTTAAACATATTTAAAATTCAACACTGAATGGCATTTTACAAATGTCATACAAATACCACGTTTGCTATTTATACTAGTTACCTAAATTACTTTACTTAAAGTCTTTTAAATAACATATAAAGTGCCTGTGCTGTCAAATGCTATAAAGTAAGTTGTTGAAAAAAATGTCCTTTAAGGTGTCTGTCTTTCCCAACTCCCGCCATACACAAATCAAAAGTTTTCTGCTCCTTCAAAGTGACCTTGATATAAGGTGTGTGTGTTTCTGAATGTGTGTGTCTGTAGGTGGTAGGACGGTAATGGGTAGTGTGTTGCGCCTGTCCCTGACGTATTTTTCAGCTCGTTTTTCTTCCAGAGAGGATTGCTGGATGCCTCAGGACACACATGCGTGCACACACAGTTTCAGTGCGCAGACAGCTCAGGTCTCTGGCTGTGCCCCTGTCATCCAGGTCAGAGCAGCAGGAGGTGGGGAGATAGAGCTGGGGAAAAGGGGGGAAAGAGATAGAGCTGAAGAGAGAAGGAATGTTGGGATGAGAGGAAAAAGAGGAAGAGGATGAAAATTACACCACTATGGGTCTTTGAGATTGTCCAGAAGTCTTACTTTACTTAGTTCAGCTCTAAAGCCTCCTTTCATGATGTTGGATAACCTTCTTTCTTCTTGCATAGATGCCAAATCACTAATAATGAAAAGACAGATAAATGATATCAAAACCAGGCAGAACATGAGTTTGAACTAAATACATCTCAGTGTAAACTTCACATATTTTAGCTCAAAAGAAGCATCTTCATTTAGAAAACACAACAGCAGTCATGTTGCAAAAAAAGACAGAAAAAATGCACATCAGCAAAGAAACAGCACTCATTTATTTGATTGGTGGCACCATTACTTTACCATCTCATTTTACACCCGGCATTTCACTTCAGCAAATATGGCTGTGTTTTTGTAACGTGTGCATATGCATATACTCAGTCAAGTGTGAGCTTTTGTGTGCCAAATCAATCGGCCAGAATTAAGCATGGAGCTGAGGGGGAAACTTGTTGTTTTCTTGGCACATGCTGTTTGTGGGTTTAAAAGAGTCTGTGTGAGAGTGGGTATGAGTGAGTGCTTCATCTGAGCAAGTCTCTGATAGGTAAAGAAAGCACAAAAAACCCACACACATTCGACAGCAAGGTTTAGAAGCAGGATTAATTGGAGAGTAACTGCCGTGTTCCCTCATGTACTGTTGAGTGTTTGTTGGGAACCATCCCAGCTGTAGTTAAGAGCCTCTGGGTGCTTCTTCATCTGGAGCACAGTGAAACAAGCTACACACTCTACCAGCCACTGCAAACAATACAGGCCTGCTGAAAATAAACAGTGGCATCAGCTTTTGTGCCACTAACATCACTTGTGAGGAATATCACATGTTCCTCAGAAATGAGGAACAGGAAGATGCCAACAACTTCCTGTCACAAATCACAGCCAAGCCATGAGTCCACCTTTCTTATACATAGAGAGCTGCTACATCTCTCACTTATTCTTACGCAGTGGCCTCAAACTAATAGCCTAAGTCTCTGATGTCTAATGAAATTAATGAACTAGACTGTTATGCGTTGTTGGCCTTACTCTGAAAAGCCTTTGCACTTCAATCTTCAGCTTGAATGATCAGCATGCATTTGAATAGAGAAAGACCGCACCATTGAAGATGACCCCAGATACCTCTGCAGGTCATCAGAAACATGTTTGGACACATTAACATCAGTCTAAAAGCAGGAAAAGTCTAGTCTGTTATACTGTAACTGTATGAGTTGAGAGAGATTCATATATCTTTTGTGAATATGATTAGGTTAAAGAGACATTCCAGTTTAATACGACTTGAGCCGTATTTTCATAGTTTTGGACATAATTTCTATCAGTAATGATAAACGTTTAATCACCAAGTTAATTGCTGGGATCTGGGAATGCGGCAACATCGCTGAAAAGAAGTTTGATGGAGCAAGAACACAAGCAATCAATCCGACAGATTTTAAAACCAATGTGAATAGTGAAGTTATTATGTAAATGATTTTTCAAACTGTCCAGTGAAAACATACATCACAGTTTACAGACCAACTTCCTGGTTTATGTTTGAGCTACCATACTAACCGTAGTTGGGTGTGCAACAATTTTCAGTATTTCAGGTGTGCTAATTTTTGGTTTTACCTGCAAATAAAGTGGTTTAGATAATCTGGCTAAACTGTTGGCTTGATTTCAACCTGTCATTGAAGCAATGTTGCTGTGTTCCCATATCTCAGAAGAGAAAAAAAAGAGGAGAGAAAGAAATCTGATTTCAATATGCATGTAATCTAAATGTAACCCGACCAAAGGGGAGGGATCATGCAGATGCAAAGAGGGGTTGGGGCTTCTGTGGAGGAGAGGAGGGTAAAAGGGGAACCAGTTGGGAGAGAGTGATGGAGGGGTACACAGGAGGCAGAAGGTTACAGTTGCCAGGGGCGATGCTAGGGGCTTCCCTGAAGGGCTAGACGTACTGTACCAGCAGTCACCTGCCATCTATCACCTGTGGAAGTGTGTGTGTGTGTGTGTGTGTGTGTGTGTGTGTGTGTGCACGTGCGTGCGTATGTAACAGAGAGAGAGAGAAGAGAGTCAGGGGGGTTCTGCCTGTCATAACGCTCTAATCCTGAGTGACATTTATCCAATGGAGGCCTCGCTCATTCATCCATCCATCACGTTCTATTCCTCCTTTCCATCCTTTGCTCTCCACTTTATGTCCTTCCCTCCCTCTCTGCTTGTTGCTTCAGACAGACAGTCAAACCAGCCCTGCATACCAAGTACTCACACACGCAAACACACACACATATACTGTAGAAGGTATTAACTGCTTTACTGTAGCCCAGGAAGCTGAATTCCAGATGTTACGACTCTGGTGTGGCACTGTAATGTATGATGTGGTTTTACATGTTAGGTTGTACAGAGAGTAGAGAAGAAGTTTTTTTGTGAATGTGTTTAAAAGGAAGAGTGTGTGTGTGTGTGTGTGTGTGTGTG
>NTHP01000015.1:2318991-2337607 GCA_003416845.1 Oplegnathus fasciatus
TGTGTGTGTGTGTGTGTGTGTGTGTTCACCTATGGAGCTGCCATGACTGATGCACCAGAAGACTCTATCATCAGTGTTATGGTATGGTAGGCGGGGTGTGTGTGAACATGTGTTTGGTTGTGTTTCTGTGCGGGTATGATAGAGAAAGACGTGAAGTGTGTGCGTGTGTGCATGCCTGTGTGTGTGTCTGTGGACCAGCCATGACAGATGAAACGGAAGATTCTTTCATTAGTTGTGTTTGAAGCTCAGCGGGGTCACAGCAATAGCAGACATTTAATTACAGCAGAGTGAATGCCTCCCCTGCTGACACACAGAGGCACACACACATGCATGCACACATGCACGCACTCACACGGGAGGTCTTTCATGCAACATGCTCCAAAAAGGTAATAATATAAACCACTCAGCAGGAGAAGTAACCCTGGACCCCCTCTACCTTTTTCTCTCTTTCTTCCCCTCATGGCCTTTCTCGACTTCTCCCTCTTTCTGTGTTTCTCTCCCTGTGTGTGCTAAGTATAGCAGCAGTAATGGTGATGGATGCAGATGGAGGGAACAGGTCTTAAATGTCAAACTCAAATGAAAACCGCTGTTCCAGTGAGACAAAAGCAGCTGGACACATCCAGTGTTATTTAACACTCACACATTTACATACATACACTCACAGATGAAGTCCTGCACAGCCAATGCATAAAAATTCTGATCAGATTTCAAATTCAGTTCAGGGGAAAAATTGTCAAGTTTAAATTTAAAGTCTAAATTTAAATAAAATATACATTTCTCAGAATGGGTTTAATTTTTTGCTGAGTTGTCAAGGAAATTCCCTCAAACATTCAAATCCAGTTTCTCGATTTTACAATTAAATGAGCTCAGCTGTTCCATTTGTATAATAAAAAGTATTTAATCTTAACCATTTTAAACAGAGAGATTCTGATGAGGTCTGCAACCATGATGCCTAACATTAAACAACCCTGTGGAGTTGTTGACCACTGGTAGCACTCTGGACCAATGTTTTATGAGAGAGTCTCTGTTTTGTTTGTATTGTTCACATGCACGAGGATGCAAACACACACACACACACACGCACAGGAGCATATGGGGGTGCGAGGAAGAAGAAGACTGCAAACTAGTAAAAATAAATGTAAACAATGCAAAATTTCAGATATAAAAAAATGAAGGAGGAAATGCACTCAACACGTTTGTTAGACCTCAGTGATACAAACAATGCATTTTTGTGAGTAACACTGAATGTAAACAGAACTCTTGTTTGTTTATAAGAGAACTCCACAGGGTACCTTTAATGCTTGTTGGTGGCTAAACAAAAATGTAACTTCATCTAGTATATTAGATTAAACTTTCCTGGTTTGTTTTCACAAGCAGTCAAAGAGATTTAAAGCTGTTGTGTTTCCTGACAGGCAACTCTTGTTTGGATGTGAAAGATATGAGTGTTGTATGTTATTTACGCAGCGGGATGAGATGGTGTGTTGAGGGGGAGGGGGGTCATCATAGCTCCTGACTGTTGCTCCTGAACGCGCTTGTTTATGTGTGTGTGTCTATGCACATTTCATGGGACTTATTCAAGTTTAATGAAGGCAATATTTAAATGTCTTCAAACGTCTCTGCGTTGAACAGAGACAATCCTCCGGTGGTTTAATCACTTACTCTCATCTCAGCCCAGCTGAGACGTGACACAATAGAAAAAGCTGTTCTCTCTTACTCTCTCCAAAATAAGGACAGATGTTCGTCAGCTCTTTTGTCTCTGAAGACTTTGAGGCAGACAGTCATGATTTACTCCAAGTAGGACTGTGACTGAGTGTGTGTCTGTTCAATGATTCAGAGGAATGAGCTCATCCACGCCGTGTGTGTGTGTGTTTGTGTATGTGTGTAAGTGTCATTTTACATCAGTGGAGAACAGAGTGAAATGTTTTCCTCTTTGAGATAGTGTGCCAATCTTTTCTTCATATGGGACAAGGATTTTCAGACAAATTAATTTTCTCAAACATGATCTCCGGCAGCGTATAACTTTCAAAACTTGCTATGTGAGGCATTCACACAGAAGAGCTATTAATGCAAGGGCTAACCCAGCACGAGAATCTTGTTATTTCTCTGATAATGAGGCCTTTTGTAGCCATAAGTGTCCTTAAACTTTGTCCAATCTCTAGAATCCTGCGTATATATGATTTAATTCAGGTGATGCAAAGGAAGCATTTAAAAATGTGCATGTTTGTGTGTGTTCATGTGTGGGCCAGCAGACAAAGTCCAGGGAGGTGGGAGATTAGTGTTGGACAAGGATGATTCAATAGAGCCATATAACACGATGCTCCCGCCTGTGGTTAAAGGGCTCATTTCTACTATACTGCAGTGCTGTAGGGACTCTGTGTGAATGGAGGGAATGTGAAAGAACGAGGAGAGGAGGAGTGGGACCTCTCCATCACTCCGACTATGACCTTCCAAGAGTCACGCTGTTATAGAGTACAGAACTAATGCCTCAATATATTATCTGAATATGCTGCATTATCATTATGCCTCTCCCTCTCACTATCGCTCTTGCAGTCTTTCACTCACATATACGCACTCAGAAACACAATGCACGGACACACACAGATGCAGAAGTGTTTCCCCTATACAATATTTGATGATGAAATGTTTGCGCACTGCAGGTCAGAGATAGAGGAACGGAATGGAAGAAAGATGGAGAGAGCACGACACAAAGAAAGTGAGTTTAGCCTTATGAGCGGCTATTCTCTCTCCCTGCTCTGTATTGTGTGCGAAGAGGAGCGTTGTAGTCACTTCAGGAGATAACATATAGACTTCCTGGACAAGAGCAAGGTCAACACGTGCGCGCCATCGCCGACACTCACTAATGCATGCGCACAATGCCGACAATCTTGCACACAATAGAGGGTGAGGAGAGAGGGAGGACCGAGGGAGACAGGGGAGATAAGAGCAAAATGTCACACCATTATTTTGCAGAGAAGAGAGGAGTTTTAACTCTAATCCCACCGAACTTCATTGATTCAAGTGTCTGAATATATTGACCAGTGCCATTTATATGATACCACAGTTCAATGCTAGCACGCGTCCAATCTGACTTAATCACATAACAAGATGTTGCTAACATCAGTAGCTTTGACCTGTACTCTGGTTATTTTTTTGTAAGATTACTGTTGAAGTCTTTTCTGGTCTATGTGATTGATGATCCCGAGGTAATAGCACTGGTCTGAAGTAGATGGAGGTCCTTGACTGGAAGATGTACTGTAGACTGCAGAGTGTGTGTATGTGTGTCTGCAGGGCAGGATCGCAGCGAGGCGGCTCTCATCAGGCGTTTTAAGGGCGATGGCGTCCGCTACAAGGCCAAGCTCATCGGCCTGGACGAGGTCACTGCCGCCCGTGGAGACAAACTCTGCCAGGACTCGATGATGAAGCTCAAGGTAAGGAAAGTCTCTTTCTTCATCTCTATTTTCTCTGTTGATGCATCTTAAATTAAGAATGTATTTGCTCTTGTAATTCACTGCTTGAAGCTGGCTACTAACATGCAAAGACACATGTTAGTAGCCAGAAATGACGATGAATTAGGACCGCTTTAACACCCAGAAATGATGTAACATGATTGCCTACAGCCGCATTAAGTTCCATGACTCACAAAACCCACTGAACATCAATAGCCAACACAGTTGTCGGTCCATAAATAGTTCTTCAACTTCATGCATATTCTAAAGTTGAACTTTTAAATATGCATGTTTTGTACATCACAGAATAACTGCGTCTATGTGTGTGTATGTGTATGTGCATGCATGTAGTTTGTTGCAATTTTTCTATGCAAATTGCCAGAGGAGAAGGGTGGACAAAGATGGATAAAAAATGAGGACGTTATCATTTATAGGCAGGACGATGATCAGTGCAGGAGGAAGTGAGGAGGTTAACCATATGGATGAGAAGGGGATCCGGGTGAATGTCTCATTTGCAAGGACAGGAACAATTAGGGGGAGAGGTAGACAGATGGGACAGTTAGCAGAGGAGAGACAGCATATAGGAGGGGAATCATTTGGATGATAAGTGAGAGAGAGATGAGAGAGGATAAAGATGAGGAGAAATAGGCCATTTATTTATTCATTTATAAATAAAGTTGTAAAGAACAAGCTGATTTAGTGAATATTTTACTGTAGCATGCATATGGAAAACACATGTCTAAATAATGTGTACACTAGAAAATGTTCAAATGTCAGTCAAATCTTTATACAAAGCCTAGATTTAGCTTCTTTTCCCACAAAGAGTTTGAAAACAGTCAGTGTGTAAGCAGTCAGTGTGTAGAGCACCTTATTCATTATTAATTGTCCTTTAACACATGGCATCCACATAATGCAGGAGATTTAAATTGAGAAAATTACATTTACGTTTTGTTTGTGTAATGAAAACTCTATCCAGCCGAGGCGTAGAAGGGTGAGGAGAGGATAGACAGCTCATTGATCAAACAGCTTCCCTCCTCCTCATTTATTCAGACAGGAAATCCATCAACTCTTTTTCTCTGATCTCTCCACCTCTTCTTTCATACTGCTCCTCCCTCTCCCAGCCCGACTCCCTCAATTCCCTGATCTCGTTCCTCTCTTTTCTTCTCCTTTTGTGACTCACCTATGCGAATGGGGATGGGGTGAACGTAAAGGTGAATTCCACCCTTAGATACACTTATAGACGTATAAATCATCAGTATGCCATCATATGTTCAGTGAATTCAAGCAGTTATGTTGTCATGAATTGTTGCAATTTAACTTTTTTCTGTACCCGCCTTGTCTACTTTTTCAATCTTTATTGATTTTCCTACATTTCCCGCAATGCCCTTCAACAGCCCAAGCTATAACGTTAAGGTTTTGCATTCAACTGAATAGAGCAGGGTAGCTCAATACTGCACATGCAATATTTGGTGGATATTTTTGTTTCCACTTTAAATAGCTTCAATGTTTGTAACAATTTAATAGCTGTACTAGAAGAAGGGACTATTTACATTTTCATTTTTGTCCAAATAATGTTGTATATAATGTTGATTTCTAACTAGTAGTCTGAGAATGTTCTTTCTCTGCCATTATTCTCAGATACATTCTTTAAAGTACTGTAGTCTTGCTTGTTTGGTTTCATCACAAGCACTTGAGGTGACTGTGGGTGGACAAATGATCTCATGTGATGTGTGATGAATTTCTCTTTGTGTGAATATTAACTGACTGATTATAAATTGTTATAATTATTAATTTGTGATATTTATTGCTGATTGTGTAGAGAGGTGTTTATTGACAACTAAAAGAAAAATACATAATCCATCTAGAGAGATGGGGCCCAAAGAGAGGCTCTTTATAGACTTACCTTCCCATTACACTGCACTTGTGTGTCTGTCCTGCTTCTAACATGGTTGTTTGCTCCATGTATGTCTGTGTGTGTGTTTCTTTCTGTCCTCAGGGTATAGCTGCAGCAGCACGGTCTAAAGGAGAACACAAACAGAAGGTGTTTCTGACCATTTCCTTTGGAGGGATCAAGATCTTTGATGAGAAGTCAGGGGTAAGCTCCAAAGCAAACGTGTTTGTGTTTGTGTGTGTGTGTGTGTGTGCGTGCCTGCATGCAGCATTTCTGTGTGTCCGTGTTTCCTCTGTTAATGAGGCATCTCCATGAGAGGGAGGGGCCCCTGGGGAAATCAGGAGGCCCTAATTGAAACCCTGAGAACAAGGCCTCAGTAGATGAGAGAACATGGCTATCCCATTGTCTGCCTCTCTGCAAACAACGACAACACTGGTTCTATATTATGCTCCAGGATTATGCATTTTCCATCTTACATGGCTGCTTTTCTGGTTGACCGGCTGGATCTAGGCAGACTTTGCTGTCCGACTGCTATCATTCCTCCATGTTCAGTTTTTTTTTATTATGTCTGTTGGCTCTCGATTCACTCTGTCAGTCAGGATTCTTACTGAGATCCTAGAGTCACCTAAATGACCTAACTACCCCTAAAAACTTTCACTGATGTAGAGCGGTATTGACCACTCAGACATTTATGACAGTAGGTCATAGATAGAGGACATTGTATGGACAGAATAACTGAATTCAGTTGTTAAATGCTGTTGCGAGTATGCATTCAGCTCAAGGGAAAGTGGCCAATAGAGTGTAACGATTTCTTTTAAATTTCTTACTGAAGGATCCTCTGACAGGTATCGTCCAGGTTCGATTCCCCCACTGGTCATACCTGTCACAGTATCCTTGAGCAAGAAATATAACCCCTACATTCCCCAGGATACTTAGCGCTCTGGTTGGAGGACAGCTTCACTAAACAGGTCATTTCACCGCCATTTGTGTTAATAATGGAAAATTAGTGTCCCATTAAATCCCTGAAATTTCAGTTATAAGGTGCTTGGCTCGGTTTACTCACTGTAATCCACTAAGAGTGTCTGTGAATGTGTCATGTTTTGGAGATGGAGTAAAACAGCCTTATTTTTTAAAACATAATACAACATCTGCTCTTGTGTGTGTTGTGTAAATATGCAGTGTGAGCTGTCTGTGTCACTCTGCTCCATCTGGCTGTCAGTGGATCTGATTGTGAATGTAGTCTGGTTTAGACACAATATGAAGCTTGCTGTTCCCCACCTGGCTTTAGTGGCTGACGTGGTAAGTCTGAGATTTACACCTCAACAGGAGCTGGATGTCACTGACACTGTGTGTGTGTGTAAATAAGTGTGTACCCAGCAGTAATTCAACAGTGCAGGGTATTAGACAGGCAGAACACAGTAACCAGTGGCCTCCCACATGGCAGCCATATTGCATGCAGCCAAACTCATCCCTCACCAGTCCAATCATTCATCCCTCTTTTTATAACCCTCATTTCTCTCCATATCATTCCCCTTCCAGATGCTTAAAACTCTCTACACTGAAAGATAGACAGAGATAAAGAAAAAGAACCAGAGATAAATAGGTAGATATTCAAAGGGAAGAAGGTGTAGAAGGGAAGAAACAATAAAAGGGCAAGAAAGAGAAGGTGAGAGGAATCAAGGATGTGAAAAAGACAGATAGAGGGAGGATGGGAGGGAGGGACAAAGACAGACTGAAACAGAGTTAGAGGGATAGGTAGAGAATCAGTGAGCATATGTCAAAGTAAAGCTCTCTACAGGGAGACCTTGTCCTCTGTCTCCACACATTAATATTAACTATAGAGATATGCTGTCCTTACTATCAGTCCTTCAAGCACTTCTAATGGCTAGGGAGGGAGGGAGGGAGACAGAGAGAGAGAGAATGACTCTGCTGAGGTTCAGGGATCTTGACAGTCTCGTTCCCCTCCTGTGCATCAGTCAGCCAGATGGGCGGATGGATGTATGGGTGAACGAATGGATGGATGGCCTCTCTCCTAGAGGAGGGAAGGTCGTGCAGGATGGAGGGAGGTGGTGCTTGAGATGGAGGAGAAGAAGAGGGGAGACATTAATCTAGCAGAGGGCAGGCCAGCATGTCTCCCTCTCTGTCAGCCTCTCTCTCTCAAGACACACATGTACATACACACGCACACACACAGAGACACGTGCGCGCTACCCTCTTCAACCCTTTTTGTCAGTCTCGTCAGGGCGGCTGCACCACGTCAGGTCAAGAACTCACAAGAGTGAAGCGCTGAGCTCGCCAGCCTGCTGCTTCCTCAGGGAATGAAATCAGAAAGATCAAATTAGTCCATTTCAGCCAACAGAAAAGACAATGTAAAAAAGTACACATGGAAAAAAGCTATTTAGAAAAGACCCTGGAGCAAAGTTTGGAGGCTAGACAGAGATGCAGCTGCAGCAAGGCAGAGAAGGATACAGCAAGAAACACTGGTATTTACTGCAAGACCCTTCCATATATTCACTTTGAATCCTATCAAATATATTGTAACGTTATGTTGGCTAACAAAGACCATCCCACTTACAAATATTAATTAGAAGGAATGGACAGAGGAGTCGAGAAAGGGGGTCGAGATCGGAGGGTGAGATGAACTGAGGGTCGAGCTTGAGGCGATGAACCGTGAGCCGGATGGGAATTGATATGTGTGTAGACCAGGAGGTGCCATGGCAGGGAACCCAGAAAGTGAGACACGGGGTGAGGGCAAGTTCTCATTGAAGCAGAGAAGAAGGCGGGGAAGCAGAAAGAGGAGTTTGTTGGGGTGGAGGATACAAGAATTGTGACAAACAGGAGAGAATGTGTTTAGACACATCTATATAGGCAGGCACAGGAAATTAGGTGAGAATGAGTCATTTTAAAGCCCCTCAAAACTTGGTTTCAAATCTTCGTGATTAACATGCAACAAGTAAAGTTAAAGTTTAAAAAATGGTAAATGGCTACATTTATATAGTGCCATCCAAAGCGCTTTACAAGGTCTTTGCCACTCATTCACACACACACACACACACACACACACACACACACACACACACACACACTGATGGCAGCGAGCTACCATGCAGGGTGCTGGCCAACAACACTTTGACATGTGGACAGGAGGAGGTGGGGATCGAACTGCCAAACCTGTGACCAGTGGATGACCTGCTCTACCTCTTGAGCCATAGCCTCTCTCTTAGAGAGGATTAATTTAACAAAGATTCAACCAATCTGTTTTGAGAGGACTTTATGGGTGTGGTTTAATCAGATTTGATTGACAGTGGCCTGGCAACATCGGGAACAACCCACCAACTGTCAGATTTCGATTCAAATATTGCCAAATCCTGATTGATTAGTGTGACATCACTTTTTTCCAGCTGAGCCATGCCCACTTAAAAACTGGTAAAGGGAGCACAAACAAAAAAATACAGACAGCTCTCATGTGAAATAACCAAAACAACTAAAGTTGGCTGAAAATATTGTGTTCATGTAGGACCCCATCGCTCATAGTATGAAGCTAATTGAGAAAATAGGTTTTCAGGGTCTTTAATAACTTCATTATGTGTATGTTGCGTATGTTTGTGTCGTCACTTTCTCAGCCAACTCAGCGTCAAACTTTTGACTATCAAACATTATTTATAGGTACAGTCCAGCTTATGTGCATGTGTATTTGTGTCAGTGACTGACAGAGAGCTCTCTATGAGTAGCAGTGCTACCTCTTGCAAGGAACTAATTAAACCTCAAAGCTAACTGCTAATCTCAGTCCTGTCCTACTTGCTGGAGACTGGACAGCCTCCGCAGGCCCTCTGATTATGTCTCCCCTCCAGGAGGGAGATAGAAGGGAGGAGAGAGAGAGACAGTATCCTGCTGCTTCTCCTCCTCCCTCCCCACTCCCAGTGTAACAGGGAATATCTTGGTTCAGTGGCCAGCAACTGCTGAAGGGCATGCTGCCCACAGTCCCTCAGAGACACTGACGCTGTGTGTGTGTGTGTGTGTGTGTGTGTGTGTGTGTGAGAGATTGTGAGAGAGGGACTAGTAGTGCATATCAACAGTGCTGGAGAGAAGAGAAGAGAGTACACAGTCAGTATCGACTTTTTTGATACACCCACCTGTTCTTGCAAACAATCCACTCCAGAGAGAATGCATCTATTTAAGCAACTTTGAGCGGCATCTCATAGCTGATGCTGCCAGACATGTCGGCTCCAGCGACAGCCACCCTCCAGGGATTTAATCTCACTGTTCTGTCCAAACTTTACCAACAATGATGCAACAAAAACATTTAGATTTTTTTTGCAACAAAAAGTAGTAGTCAGTCACAGTCTTGTTGGCAAAAATGTCTCATAAATAAGAGAGGGAGAATAATGACATTTGTTCCATCTTTAAGTGTGCTAAAAACAACTCAATACAACTGGTGTTTACAGTATAGAGTGGAGGGAATACCACAGCATAAGTTTGAGCCAGTTCGAGTTAGTTAAGAAGAAAAAGGTTACTTTACTTATTGCTAATATTCAGTCATTCCATCAAGTTGATTTTAAAATTTCATTTACCTTATGTGTGCACATGACAAAAATAAAATTAAATCTCCAAAGTTCAGTTTGGAGAAATCCAAAGGCAAAAGCCCACTTTGCATTCTTATTTTTAACTTTTAACTTTGTCTGCCAAATTTGAAATTTGAAAATGAAAGTGCAAAGTCAATCTCAAATTCAGTTTCATCAGTACTGTCACAGGGTTATTCCTTAGAGTACACTGAAAATGTTTTTTTCTGTGAAATATTTACTCTAATTTTGGTTTTGGCAGTAATGATGCCTTTCAGTCATAAAAATAAAATATTTTTAAAAATTAAAACCTTCAGGTTTTTTTTAAGGTCGAGTAGAGGCCAGTGTAAATTACTGACATAAACAGCCAGTAACACCGGTACCACAACTGAAAGAGCAGGTGCATCCCTTCATGATAACAGCCTACCTGTTTTTACCTGTTTTATGAAGTCTGAGCATGGTCTAATCCCACTAAACTGAGCACCTCTGGACTGACTGTGCCTCTGAAAAAGTGGTACATGTTAGACCCCTAGATCCCTGTGGAACATTGTCAGCACTTTGTTAAATCTGTATATCAAAGAATTTGCTCAGAAAGGCTGTACCTGACAGACTAGGTACTGTAGGTATACGTAAATTGTTTCTACTCTCTAAGATGTTCTTGCTACCAAGGCGAAATAGAGCAATTGAATTTATGCAGTCATCTCAGTCTCTGCTCTCTTTGAATCAGAGTCCCCCTTTGTCACCTCACCACCCACCCAGAGATAATTCAATAACCTCTGCAAATGAGCTCTCTCTGTGTGTGTGTGTGTGTGTGTGTGTGTGTGTGTTTGTGTGTGCACATGCACTGCCTTGGCTGTCATTTTCAGGTCAATCAGAGGTGATAATAATAATCATTACTCTAATTATTAAATTTAGAAGACATGACTTGTACAACGATTATCTATTTCTGCTGGGGCTCTCAGTGTGCATGTGTGTGTATGTATGTGTGCGTGGGTGTCGATGCCCCCGTGTTAAATTGGTGTCACTCTATTCTGCCATGTCTTACGTCTGGAATAGCTTCAAAGAAAGCAGATGTGTGTGTTTAGCCTCTGATGTATAGAGCTCCAACCCCTAGCATGCACTCAAGGGCTACTGGGTCATTATGTTGACTGTGTGTCTCTGTTCCCAGCATGCAGCTGGCATAGACAATAACAACAAAGCAGACATTTAGTGTGACTTAACAGAGGGCTATTGCATATTAAGTTGTGAATTGTGTTTGCGTGTGTGTGTTTGTGTGTGTTGTGAGAGAGGGCACAGATGAAGTGATCAAGTCGACAGCTTGCCGAGCTGTGATTGTCACTGATCCCCCCTCTGTCCTCGGGAAAAACAGTGCCATCTGCCACGGGCAATGCCAGCTTGGCACACCCCACCCAGGCTAAACTAGGGAGGGCAGGGGAGCTAGAGACAGTTTAATATAGGATACAAGGTCTCTGTGTGAGAGCGCGCGTTTCTGTGTGTACACTTGGGAGAGGTTGTATCGGATTTATTTTTTCTGCTTCCCGCAAGTTTTTGGAAAGGTGTACAGTCATTTGGTGAATTATTCAGTTGCATTTTTTATCTGTGTGTGTGTTAATGAGTGCGTTCATCTCCCTAACTTTTTGATATCAACTTGTTTTTGAAGATGTACCATGTACAGGTGTTGTACCGAAGAGAAGCAAACAATTCAGTTAACGACAAGGAAATATTAAGTGCATCAAACTTGAGATAGATGCAAGGGCCTTTTCAAATCCCTATTTACTTTTCTACCTGTTTTAAATTCATTTGTTTCTTATGAGTATTGGGGCCATTGTTGGGGAAAAATCTGAGGTTTCATGAATAAAGTCAAAATATTGAGTAAAAAGTTGCATTTTATTAGCATAAAGTCTTTTTTTAAGAGGAAAAAAGTAATAATCTCATAAGAATAAAGTTGTAATCTTTCAAGTTATAGTTTCTCTGCTTTGTCTGCATGATTTATTAAACATCCTGTGTCTTGCCTTCCTGCAGGTCCTCCAACACCACCATGCGGTCCACGAGATCTCCTACATTGCCAAGGACATCACGGACCACAGAGCCTTTGGCTACGTCTGCGGGAAGGAAGGGAACCACCGCTTCGTGGCTATCAAGACCGCACAGTCGGTTAGTGTTTGTGTGTAGGCAGCTGTGTGTACAGATGTGTGTGTGTACATTTAAGTGTTTAGCAAGTGTTTGTACATGTCTTACCATTAACCTGCTGTGTGTAGATTAATGTATGATTCATCGGGGTCTTTTCTCAATAGCACAAACCTCTTGACATTTAGATAAGGACCCTTGAACACCAACTCATGTCCCTTTGTGCCTTTCATCAAACAAACTGTTCACTCTGTAGAGCTCTAGCTTTTGTGTGTGTTTCTGTGTGTGTATGTGTGTGTGTGGAAGGGCTCACCTACATAACATACTCTATATGATATTGAGTGCCCCTTTTGGACCTGTTATGATTGTTGTTGCTGTTGTTGTATCTGTGTGCCTGGCTTGTTTAGTCTGGATCCAGCTGGCTCGCTCTGTAGCCATATTGATTTCCCATAGTGAGTCGATGAGAGTTTGAGTGTGTGTCACCAGCTCTAATGGCATATCCATCCTCCCAGGGCCATGAACCGTGGCTCTTTGACTTAGACAGATACACACAGTTACACACACACACACCAGGCTGTACTCAACATTTACACCAACCAGACTTGCACTCAGAAAATTGTTGCCGAACACCGTAGTATAAGGCTAAGCTCTCATCGGTCAACTAAGCTGTCATTTACCTGACGTGTGCCTGAGGAAAGGTCACAATTATATTTCACTCGCATTTTCAGGATTTGAACCGGACATCACTCGCACTGAGACTATTAGCTATCGAGCAGACAATGAGAGGGGTGGAGGCACAGAGCTTATGGCAGAGGCTGAGGCTGTAATTGGAAAGTAACCACTTTGATGTGAATTAACAAAGCGTCTCTGTCGTCATGAAGGCTAAGACTTAAGGTTGTCCCGAAAAGGCCAATTTAGGGCTACATTTGAAAGTAATTGGCTTACCACTCAACTCAAAGTCTCAGCACAAGAAGGACGTGTTTTATTTAGCAAGTTTTAGTGGAGATGGAAGTGGACTAATTGTGTTAGAAAGGATTTCGTAGACACTCTCACTTTTTAGAAAAGTTACAATCGTAATTAATATGAATAGGTCTATATGAAAGCAACCTTGTATCCAATTTGTAGGAAGGCTACAGAGACTTTAAAGACTACTTAGTGTCTGTCCACATCTCAAGTTATTAAATCTTTTATTTTGATCTCTTTGAAAAAATTGGAACAAAATTATCACTATGAGCAAATCATAGCAGCAACCACAAACGAAAAATAATGTTGTGACAAAGTGGTTCATCAATCATTGGTGAGTCTAGCTTTCTCTGGACAGAGGGTTCACTTGCTGCTGGTTAAGAACAAGCTTTATATTTCACTACTAATGGAAAAGTTCAGCCTAATGCATTTTAACACTTACAAAAAACACATAGTTTGCAATGCGTAGATACATTATACATTTCTGGGTATATCTTGTTCGATGGCTCATTTTTTATTTCTACTAACGATCTAAATGTAGATTATATCACTGAAAACTTTTCACCAGGTTTCAACAAGAATAATCAGAGTAATCCATCTTAGAGGAGTCAGAGATACTGTACAGTACTAGTCTGTCCAGTTTGAACGTTTCTCCCTGGTTTTTATGTGATCATTGCTGTAATTGCATATACCTTCTCTAGCTGTATGTTTCAGGCACATTCTCTGGAGGGTGTCAAAATTTGTTATAGGAAATGTAGGAAATTACTAACTGAATTTGATTTAGATGAGGCAAGTTGAGGGAAATTCAATAAACCAAGAAATACTTTCAGGAATATCCTGGAGATACCCTGCCAATGAACTGTAACCAGCACCAGAATTTAATTTGGGTACATTTTTGGTGCATTAATATCCAGGGGGATGGAGAAAAACATCCTGATCAGTGAAGATTTTAATAGAACAGTGTATCTGCAGCAAAAGTCTTTATCTCCACTTTTTCTTGGAATCATTCGTCACTGTTGCTGTAGGCTATGTATTAGTCATCTGATGCAAGAGTGCTGAACTGAGGCTGTCTCTTCTCTATGGTCCTATGAGCTGGCCAGTCCTCAGAGATCATCCTCGAAGCTTTCTGCATTTACGATTCTAAAATTCACTGCTTGTCTCAGCTCTCTGTGTCTTCTCTTACCTCGATGTTTTGACAGAGAAGGAGCAAAAAAGAATGTGAGAGAGATGGCAAGAAAAGATGGAGATTAGAGCATGCATTGTCAAATGCAAAGAGGATCTGAATCTGACAGAGTGACAATAAGTTTCACTGTTGGCTCAGCAGGAGCCAACGTTTACCCCAGTGTGTCTGTCATGAGCAACATGTGGCTGAGAACATCTTGCAGAAAGACAACACTAAAATAGAACTATTTTATGCAAGGCAGCGTTCAGTCTGTGAACTCTGGGTGCACTTTGCATCAGTCAATAATTGATTAGGTCTGAAACACCATTGTACTATAAGACTCTTCTCTGTGACAGTAGTAATAAGTTGCGAGTCATCTAAGTGGTTTGTTGTCCGTATTTTTGTTCCCTTGACAAGAAAGGTGGTACAAGGTAAGACACGAGGCTAGTATCTGCTCTTGTCACTGTCTGAACCAGGCGTAGAGAAGGAATAGAGTATGTAGTGATTGTGCAGATAGGTGTGTAGAGGCTCATCGCCTGTCTAGTGTGTCTTTTTTGCAGGTGTGCCTTAACATGGTTTCCAGATCCCAATCAAAGGCAGTATTATTTATTTAGAAATTAATTGTCTGGAACTTCCATTTTCTTAATTTAGTCATGTTGGTGACTAAACTGATACTTGCAACTAATCACAGGAGCACAGAAAACCTTTAATGAAAGATTTTACACAAACTAACTGCAGTGGGGTTTTTTCTTGATGTTGATACTTTCCTGCAGAACTGGCAAAATGCTTAAAATTCAGTTTTCTTCCATTTTGTTTTCGGCTTGTGGCCTAATGGAATCATTCATAATCAGGTCTCAACAACCCAATCAGGTATGTCTGACTCATCCTGTCTAAGCGGATGCACAGACCGTAAGAATCACTGAGTTAGAAAAACGTAAGGGTTTTTTGTGGCATGTTGCCACAGGTGGGAAGATGAAATGATCCAAGAAGTCCAGTGTGAGTAACTTTTTTTCTGCAGCCCTCTGCATCGTGAATGCTGCTGTGCCAATGCAGTGCTCTCCTTTAAGTGAGAATGAATGAGGAGATGATGTTTTTTTTTGTTGCTGTGCTAATGTTGGTCTGACCATGGCCTTAATCTCCTGTCATGATGTAGGGCAGGTTCAGTCAGCATTAATTGCCAAATAATTAGAATAAGCAGGCATTGTTGCAATTTATGAGTTCTGATCATTGCTATGAGTGTGTATAGTGTGTGCCTGTTAGTGCGTGTCTGTGTGTCAATGGGTGGGTAGATAATGTGTCCTTGTGTTCCTAGGCTGAGCCTGTGATTCTGGACCTGCGGGACTTGTTCCAGCTCATCTATGAGATAAAGCAGAGAGAGGAGATGGAGAAGAAGGCGCAGAAGGACAAGCAGTGTGAGCAGGCGGTCTACCAGGTACACTTACCAACTCTCTGTTACCTGTTTTTACCTTACCATAATCATCTGCCATAAGTATGATGATCTTCATCTGAGAGACTCTTGACAGACAGTCAAGTTAGACTTGAAACAACATCAAAGCAAGCAAATGACATACAGAGCGCCTACTTTCAAGTTTCATCAGTGGCACCATCTGCCCATTGTGCTTATTTCACCTTCCTCTGTTCTGTCTTCTCTACATCTCCTGTTTAATTTCTCTTTATCTGTCTCTCTCTCTCTCTCTCTGATGATTGCCAAATGATTATCTGAATGCTGGGAAGCTGCTATGTCTTGCTGTGCTTTCCGCCTACTCTTTCTACTCCACCGGCTTAACTCTCCGCCTCTTCCCTCTCTTCTGTCTTCTCCCCTCCGCTCCTCTCCTCCCTGTTTGATCTCTCCCCTTCTCTTTCCTGCCGCCGCTCATCTGCAGACAATACTGGAGGAGGATCTGGAGGACCCGGTCTACCAGGTAACTTCCTGACCAATCACATCGCTGCTGTCACCTGCTGCATTCAGCTTGCTCCTCTCTGTGTGCACTGTGGGGAGACAGCCCCTGTTTGGTTACAGTGTGGAAGTGTGTTAAAGCGCAATATGTACACTTAAAGGGCTAGACCTCCGCAGATGTGTATGTGGAGTCAACAACTGTAGGAGACGCTCAAATCTGTGCGATCATGGGTCTTGTGTGTCTGTGTGCATGTTGGGTGCATGATTAGCTGAAAGATCTATTAGTTTTCTCAGCTGCTTCGGGACTTTTTGACGCTTAAATTCTCCTCCATGTGTCACCAGGATCTATTCTTCAACTGCTTTTTAATGAGAACCTATTGACTATTCTGTTTCACTAATCTCCTTCACCACTTTTCTCTCAATTTCTTTATCTTCCAATTTCTCTCCTGCTTCTTGTTTTCCTCTCCTCCCTCTGCTGCTGACGTTGTAGTACATTGTGTTTGAGGCAGGACACGAGCCCATCCGTGACCAATCAGAAGAGAGCATTTATCAGGTACTCACAAGCTCGTCTTGTCTGCTTGTGTCTCAGTTATATTCTCGTCATCTCATAGTCAGTGGTTAGGCTACCAACAACAAGAACCTCTTTAAAGTGTTTAAACAAAAGAGATGTAATCTTCCATTTGCTGGCCAATAGGTAATGGGATAAGTATACTATGGCCTGCTCATAAAATTACTCATTAAAGATACATAGATACAGATACAGGAAATAAAAGACAGTAAGAATCAGAGGCACAAAACCAGCCAACACCCTCTAGAGGGTCCTGACAGCTAAAGCTAGCTACCCCAGGGAGACAAGCCTTTCTCTGGGCGCACTCCTTAGAGGCGTGGGTAGACCTCCGAGGGATGAAGAGGGGGAGGGTACGGTGTGCGTGTAGGGGATGTGGAGGTTATTCCTGGCCTGTGTGGAAGGCGGACCCCTCCTCTTTTTCTCTCCTCCCCTCCCTCTTTTCCCGAGGAGATGAAAGAAAGCGGGGGAAAGAAAGATTAATCACCAGCCTCTCGTTTGATCTTTAAATAAAATGGATTGAAAATAGACGGAGTGCTGGCGCGTGCACAAACATACACAAACAGAAAAACTCACACACATACATACAAACCCACACACACACACACACATCAGGCGTAAGAAACGTGAGCCTCAGCCAGCCTCCAGCCACAGAGGAACTAATGTATGAATAAAGATGGCAGCTTCTGGAAATAAACATGTGAAAGAAGTAACAAGGCATTGAAAGGAGGAGAAAGAATGGAACAGGCTGTGCTAGATAGATATCCACATTCTTCATCTGTGCTATTTTACATTTACCACACAGTCTGATTAGGGCACAACCAACTAGAGAAGAATAAAACTTTATTTTAAACATTATGTCACTGTAGGAGAAACAAAACCACAGGAGTCTTAGGATTCGTACATATCAGCATCAGTGCTCATTGTGTCTTCTCATTGCACATACTGTCAAATCTATCTCCCTGTGTGACATAGAGATATTACATGTCTCCATGTGTATGACAATCTGAGTTATTACATCTCTGTGGGTGTGATAAGCAGCCTTATCCATTCTTTATTAGGGAGAAAGCGAGAGAGAGAGACCATCACTGAAAGCCAATAGTCTACTGATTAGCCTGGTAGATGAGTTCTCACTCCACAGATTTTAATTCTGATTATCCCTGCACACACTCACACATACACTCACACTCTACTAGTGATTGATTTGATTCCTGAGGAGCCAGGTTTCAGGGTTTTGTATTGGCATCCAGTGTGTCGCAGTGCTGTAACAGTGATGTGTAAAGACTGTTTCATTGTTTGATTAAACCAGAGGTAACAGGCTCTCTTGGCTGTTCTGTGACTTTATTGGCTGATTGTGTAGGTTCCCACCAGTCAGCAGAAGGAAGGGGTCTATGACGTTCCAAAGCGACACCCAGTGAGTGACCGTGTGTTCGCCCGTGTCCCACCACCCCCTTCAGCCTGCCTCCCCCTCTCAGACAAACCTCTCAGCTGTCCCACCATTACTTGAGTGTAAAGCCTTTACCTTCGGTGCCCTCTCCTTTTAGAGCCTTGTGAAGCTCTAATTTTGCAGTGATTAACATCTCTCCCACACAGTGATCCAGTGTGTCTGTGATTTTTTTTCCCTGAGAGGTTTGCTGGGACCCAGTGCTCTTGTGCAGTGTGCTGTGCTACTCCTCTGCTTGTGCTGTAGCTGTGGTGGCTGGTGCCCTTCTCCTCGTGCTCCGTGGTGCCTGCTCCTTATAGTTAACTGGGATACTGTTTATGAATGTGTGTGTGTGTTGCGTCAGTTTGCTTGATGAAGCATGCCTGGCTGTGGTTTGCCAGTTGTGAATTCAGTGCAAACATGCATGTTCTTATCCCAGACTTTAAATGTGCATGGACTCATATTTTTGAATCTATATATCAGAATGTATAAGAACAGTTTTTTCATCCTGTCTATGCATATAAGTAAGAGTGTTTGCAGTGTAAATCTGTATTACCTTTTGTTTGTGTGTGTGTGTGTGTGT
>NTHP01000015.1:2337703-2408152 GCA_003416845.1 Oplegnathus fasciatus
TGTGTGTGTGTGTGTGTGTGTGTGTGTGTGTGTGTGTGTGTGTGTGTAATATATCTTTAAGCTCCTGTTATTGGCTCACACTGCCAGTGGTTATAATGAAAGATGACCTTGACCGTTGTCAGGCTGCACTATAACTCAGCTGCTCTTTTATCTGCCTATAAAGCTGCTAGTTATGTTCCTGCCTGATTTAATCTGCTAAAATCTTCACGCTCACAATAACCAGGCTGCTGTCCTGTGTCTGTGCTTGAGGTATGTGAGGTTATATATGTACATGTCTTTGCATTTGTTGTTCATCCCATGTTGCTGTTCTGTAGATCAGTATTCCCTCAGTCCATCCAGAGCCCACCAGCTCTGTGTGTATTCCCCCGCAGTGGGTCTTTTTATCCTTAAACCGCTAAAACTGGACTCCTCCACGTCACTACTGGCAGTCACAATTCCACTCTATGAATTTTGGTAGGCTTGGAATCAGTCGCACAGTTTTCTGGCTGCATATTATCCCCAGCTTTGGTAAGAAGCTTACAGGCGCCATAGTATTTCTGTTCTCTCCTCTCCCAGCCCACAACACATGCTGCTATTTGGATTGCCTTAGTGTTGGCAGGTGTCTGAACGTGAACAAATCCAATATTTCTCTCTTGTTGTGCAACCAATTGGACTAGTCGTCCACTCTGGTTTAAATAAAGTGAATTCCTTTCTGCTTCCCAGTCAGTCAGAGAGAGTAAATATAACCCAGGATCATAGAAATATAAATGGATCATAGAAATTTAAGATTTTTTTTTCTGGCAGACAACTGGTATTGTAATGTTTAATTTGGTTTTAAGATAAATCCAGACTCACAGAGGGCAGAAAACCGCTGCTGTGCTGCTCTCTCTGTGGGTTGAATCTTCAGCATGTTGCACCTCAGTCAGTGATGTCACAGCAGGTCTTTTCCATCAGAAGTCAAAATGCTGCATTCACATCAGATTGTTAATATAAGCAGCCTCAAGGAGAAATGGGGAATTTCAGATAGTCACAGTATCTTACATTTAGTGGAAGGAACTGCAGAAGTGTCAAAAACGTGATGCTAAAATGGCTGCAAAGCTACTGTTGCTGGCAGTACAATGTAAATAAAACCCACTGGACCCAATACTATCAACTGAGCTAATTACAAACGAGCTATATAGCCTACACAATGAGTTAGTTTAAGTTGTAGTTTAACTTATTAATTTGCTACCCAAATTTAGGCAACATTATTGTTTATATGGAATGACTGCAGGGCTCACATTGGGGGTAACTCTTGAAATAACGTTTTGTCATTCTTCCTATTCAGCCAACATGGCGTGAACGCAGCAGTAGTACATGTTGTGACATAACTAACTGATTATTGACCAGGGGCTACAGCATTTAACTGACCATTGTTATTTAGAGTCAATTAACTGTTTATTTCATTGGCAGGAGAGGTTCATTGCCTTCTCAGCAGAATGATTGACAGTGGACAGTAGCATTAGATGAGATCATTGCTGTGTGTGTACACACTACACCTGAGATGGAATGATACCACTGGGCAGAAATGTGATCTCCTGTCTAAAGCAATCTCTTTCGTTGTTTACTCTGTCACCTTCTTAAACGAGACAAATCAATGAAACACACACACACAGACACACACACACATAAGGCCATTTTAATCTACTGAGCCCTTGACCCCTTAAAAACTCAGAGTGTGTTGAATCAACAGAAGCCCTCTTTACCTCAGAGTCCACATGTAGAGGTCAGCATAGTGCCACCAACCAGCCAAACACATCAACTCTGCTCAAATACTGGATTAGTACGATATATGATATGATATATGCCATGATATATGCAATATGATCATATCAAATGTATCATACGTATACGTATCATATCATATACTATATGACCCATATAAGTGGGTAAATTGTGTAAGTTAAAATCTGTGTCTTAATTGGCCTAGCTTCCTGGTTTAAATAAAGGTTGCATTAAAATAGTGCGTATGTGTGGTAGTGTCTGTGTGTGAGTGTATGTGTGTGAAAGAGAGAATGACTTAAGAAGAAAAAAATGTCCTTTGCCTGGTTGTGTTTTATTCAGAGTTGTGAGTCTGTGTGTGTTTGCATGTGACAGTTCAGCAGTGTTTTCGGCGTGTGCCAGTGTGATCAGTCAAACGGTAGGGGATCAGCAAGGTGGCGTTAATTAAAGGGGCTGCGATAATTGTATGCAGAACACATGTGCACAGGTAATTACTGTTTCCCTGGAGATGGCTAATTGATAGGTGGCGGCTGTACTGATAAAGATAAAGGGCTGGGCAAAGAGATGGCGAGTGTATAATGGGCACAGAGGGATAATTGGCAGGGCAAGAGAGAGAGAGATGGACATAGAGAGAGTGAAGAAAGAAAGATAGAGGAATGGGCAGAAAGCAGCAGACTTGCTTTTAGGAAAGATAACAGTAGAGACTGTATGTTTCAATCCAACCGTAAATTTAAATGTTAAAAAAAAAAGTCCAGATTGGGTACATTTCAGCAGTTGGATTTAAATGATCCATTATGAGTTCAGAGTTACAGAAAAAAAAACACCCTGTAGAAAAATGGACTGAACTGATTAGTATTGGGCAAGCTGTTATTGTTCTTCGGCATCAGCTAATGATGGCCATACTTCATGCTTTCATCCAAAGAAAAGCATACACTCAGCAATATTGTAGTGCATCAACTACTTTTGCTTTGCCAGACCAATCTGCACATCATGTCTCAGTGTCAGTGCTGGCGAAAGGTCTGGCAGAACCCATCATCATTCTGCTGTAGCTGAAAAAAATATTGGAGGTTGTTTGTACAGTCAGATTTTTCAGGGGTGGTTGCAGAATGCATGCAAATGCAGCAGTATGGCTCTTGTGTGTGTTTTTAGCGTAGTTCAGAAGCATGATGGCACAAGCTATATCAGCTGTTGATAATTAGACAATACTGGCTTTGTGTGTTTTTTCATGGGATGTGTTGCTGATAATATAAGGATAACATAACACCAGCCTATAATATAACATACTCCCTCCCTTTGCTCTCACATACAGCATGTTAGTTAATCCAGCTCCTCTTACTGTGTCTGCCTGCCTGTCGGTCTGTCTCACACTGTGGTTCCTGACACAGGGGAGCAGGCTTTACAGAAACACAAAGAGGGTTTAAACCCCAGCTCAATGCTATAGTTTAGACTAAAGGTAGGGATGATCTTTAAACCTTTTTAAATCTTCACTTGGGCTCTTAGTCTGGAAAGAAGAACCTTGCTTTGTGTCTGAGTGTGCGTGTGTGCATGAGTGTGTTTCATGGCTATTACACCTGCAGACCATCATATTCCCCTCTTATATGAGCCTCATTTCACCCCACTCCCTTCTGTCTCACCCGCTCTCTGAGTGTATGAAAAACAACTAATATGTTTGTGTGTGAGCGCATTTTCATCCCACCTGCCTTCTAACACTGGGGTTGTGATTGCAGAACGGACATCAAAACACCCCCCACCACCATCATCATCAACATCATAATCATGATCAGCCCCTCCAACAAGTAAAAACTG
Source organism: Oplegnathus fasciatus (assembly GCA_003416845.1). Lineage (NCBI taxonomy): Eukaryota > Metazoa > Chordata > Actinopteri > Centrarchiformes > Oplegnathidae > Oplegnathus > Oplegnathus fasciatus. The sequence continues at coordinate 2,341,250 of NTHP01000015.1, forward strand.
AACAGCAGCAGCAGGCAGTGGCAGATCTGATAGACTTAGACCTGGGGATGGTGACTCAGGTAAGGCGCTATACGTACATCCCGCAAAGCACAGTGCTCTTGTTGTTGTGGTCCGGACAAAGCTAGGAGGGTTTTCAGTATTCGTAAAGGTTACCTATCAGCCCTCATGAACTGCTTCTTCAGGCATATCCTCAGATGATCCCCTGTCTCCCGTCCTCCTCTGTACCGCGCCACTTTTGTTCTTCTCTAGTCGTAAGTTGCCCCAACTCTTGACCCCTGTCACTTATGAATAAAACATGGAACCTTGATGTTGCATAGTAACCAGGTTGAGGCAGAGGTAGAGTCGAGTACCGTATGTATAGGTGCACCCGTGCACTCTCACCTGCATATGTACGTGTGAGAAAGAGGGAGGACGAGCGGTATAGTCAAGAGAAAAACACTCCAGTAGCTCCAAGCAGAGGTCCTTTAAGGGAGGAGTGGACGTAAAGGTCAAAGTGTCTGTCAGAGAACTGTGAGGGTCAGGGGGGATCAGCAGACAGTGGCAGTCACCTCGCCTGCAGACACACTCGCAGAGTCAAGCTGCTCAGAGCACATTAACAAAGCATTCATAACACTCTGATATTCACAGCTACCTGACCCCACCACCCCACTACCTCACACGTAAAGAATATTGAGTCGAGTGACTTTACTAAAAGTGGACAGAAAGTCTATAACCGTCCAACTTCCTGTACTGTTTGAACACTCGCTCCAGTGGCATTTTTCCTGTGCCGGGGCTTTCTATTTGAAGAACATAACAAATGCTCTGTGGTATTGACTCAGAATGCTCAGTGCTGCAACATTCAGTAACAACTATAGGAACCATTTATGAGTATTTCTTAAAATGTGTTTTGTGAATTTAATCCCATGGACATCCTGTTATCAGTCCTTGTGGATGCACCATTTTGCGTATCTTGGATATCTAGCTTATCGTCTTGTTGAGTTGATCTTTATCTGCTGCGCTAAACTCCGCAGTAACGATAGTCCATATTACCGCCTCCAATCCTTCCTCTCTTTCTAACATACCCAACCAGACCCATAACTGTAAAACACCATGCCCACAGATCCATTTTCTGATAGATGTAAAAAGAACTTTGTGGTCCATGTGTGACCTACGAGAGACAACGAGAGGGAAGATATTCTAAGAACATTCATTATCTCAAAAGAAATTATCTGCATCCATGATTTATGCTAATCTCTGACCATGTATTCAAGGCTTAAATTCCTTTACAACTAAAAATAGTTTCCTTCACTTGCCATCGGCCTAAAGATATTATTAATGTGGAGATACTAAAGAAAAGGATCGTGGGGCGACTGTGAAAGGAAACCGAACGATACAGAACAAATTCAGATCAAATAGAAAGGCTGCTGTGTTTGATAGCGATTCCCTCTGAGGCACACCACACATCCTCTACGACAGGGAACATTAATGACTTGTCCAGAAGAAGACGCTGGTACAGTAATGATGGGTGTGGTAGTCTGCTTTTAGAACAGCTGGTGGAAAGCATTTTGTAAGATAAGATAACTTTTTATTGAGCCCCAGAGGGGAAATTCAGGTGTTGCAGCAGCACAAGGACGGAAATATGTACAAATAAATGGAGAAAAGTAAAATAAATAGATAATTAGAAGTATAAAAAATAAGAATGGAAATAGATACTATACAAGAGTAATTCAACTCAAACTTAGGCAAGGCAAGGCAAGGCAAGCAGTATACATACAGTACCCACAAACAGTGTTGTACATGTGGAGCAGATGACAAAGATTGTGATAACTCTTGGTAGGTATGTCATCATAACCAATCATTTCATCTCATTATCTCATCTCTCCTCACCCCTCTGTTACCTGTGTTGCTGCCACAGTGCTCAGGTAGGTACCACAAACATACCAAGCTAGTGTCCTGTTGCATGCAGTGTGTGATGCATGTTGCACTGGAATGTAAACTGACCCGGATAATGTATATAGTATAACAGTGTTGTTTTTGTGCCTGACTGCTAGTGTATACTTTCTCTTATTCTCAGAATATCAACCAATTAGAGATTTTTGGAGACATGTCCACACCTCCTGACATCACCTCTCCATCGGTGAGTAGCTGTCATACATACACAGTTTGTGATTTACATTTTATAAAATCCTAACTGTATATTCAATCATGTGTTTTTCTCTTGTTTTTCCTCAATGCGACCTCCAATCACAACCTGTGCAGACCCCCGCCTCTCCTGCCAACACCCTCGACCCCTCGCAGGGCCTGCAGCCTCCCACGGAACTGTTTGCTCCCTTCAATCCTGCGTCTGTGCCCTCAGGTAGGACCTTCATTTTCTGCTTAAATACACCACTGCTACAAGCGGTGGGGAAACAGACGCAGCGGGAGAGAGAGAGTCGAGAAAGGAGATGAAGGGGAGCTGGAGAGTCAGAAGATTCGGAGGTAGAGGGCAGAGGAGAGAGAAGGGGGGGGGTTGAGATAAATAGAGAGGGACGGAATAGGATTGAAATGTAGATGAGGGGAGGGGGAAGAAGAGAAAAGGTGGTATTGGTTGTGTGTTGAATATGAAATGCATCATTAGCTTGCTGCCTCAGATGCTGCTGATTTACCTGTGGCTGAGGCAACCGTGGCGGTCAGAGGAAAGTAATAAAACATGCTGAGATGATTGTAGACTCCTTTGTATGTGCAGGGCTTCTGTGACGTTGGTGTATAGTTCATAGTTTTTTGCCCTCTCCTCCTCTCTCTCTCTCTCTCTCATGTGTCAGTGTAGCAGGACGCCCGAGGTTAAATGTCAGCTTTCTCTCCTGTAGGTAACAACTGGACACCAGAAACTGGAGACTAGCAAGTGTGTAATAGAATAAGCTTCCACTGATGAGTTTGAGCGATTTTAATGAGTGTGTGTTGAGCTCTGCCTTTTCATAATGACTCTGCCTCATTCTGGAGGTAATTATGATAGTTCACCATGACCATTAAGAGACACCACATTAGCTGCAGGCAGAAGTAGGGCAGCACTCTCTTGTGATGCATGGGTTATTATCTGTGTGTGTGTGTTTGTGTGTAGAAGAAAAGCTGCGGTGAGCATATGCATTATGGGTATTTTAATCACTTCCTCTTCTGTCTTCTTTTTTACCTTATTAACTTTACAAAGATTTTATAAAATATCTACATTTTCTGTATTCTGTTTCTTAACCTCGAACTGTTTACTCTCTTGTCACTCACCATCAGGTTATGTGACGATGGGAGCAGTGCCCCCTGGCCACTGGTCCCAGCAGGCATTTGCTGCCCAGACACCGCTGGCCTTCGGGGTCCAGTCTCCTCTAGGTCCAGTAGCCCAGGTGCTGCCAGGCGGCCAGCCTCTCATCTGGGGCCAGGCCAACATCTTCCCTGCCACCCAGCAGCAGTGGGCAGCCATGGCAGCCGGAGCCTTCCCCCCCACAGCCTACCTCCCTGCCCAACCTGTGGGCACTCTGCCCGCTGCCATGTTCCAGACTCTCACCCCCGTCACGACTGTGACTCCAGCTGGCGAGAGCCATTCAGGTGCTGGAGCCAGCGCTTCAGCTCCCTCCCCTTCAGCGTCGTCGAGTCCGCAGCACGGGGAGAGAGCGAGGAAGATGGGCAAGGAGATGTTCAAGGTGGGGAGTTAATGAATGAGGAATTCTGATGAGACCTGAATTATTATATCTACTGAGAACTATGTTCCAACTCGTCTTTGTGTGGTTATGATGCAAAACATGTTCTGTAACTATTCTGTTCTGTTGTTATTCAGTTGTTTCTCTGTTGTTTTTTGGGGCATTATATGCCTTTATTAGATAGCCAACAGTCGAGAGATGACAGGGAATGAGGGGAGAGAGATGGGGAACAATATGCAACAGAGGTCCCTGACTGGTCATGAACTCGGGACATTTTGGACATAGTTGGCGCCTTTTAGATGGCATTCTTACTGTTTTGTTTGCTTCTTGATCTCTTTGAGATTATGAAGCAGTTTGGTTGAGACCAAACTAGATTTACTATGAGCCTCTGTGGAGTCAGTTATTGTCAAACCCGTTACGGTGGAGACGAAAGACTGTAATGGGTGAGACTGTTGACGAAGGCTGAGACAAGTCTGAGTCCAAAAAGCTGTTCAAAAGTTCAAGACGATAGAAAAAACATCTTGAGACTAAGACAGGAAGCACTACAACCCAGATTTTAGCCACATCGGTCAAGTGATCTTCATTGAAAATAACAAAGAACAGGTTATATTTTGAATGCCCATGCAGTGAGTCAAAGTCACTATGCCCAGTTTTTATGTTTGCCTTCCTGACAAATGTTTGCTTCTTCCTTCAGGATTTTCAGCTGGCGAAGCCTCCAGCCATGCCAACGAAAAAGGGTGAACAGCCCAGCTTAGCAGGAACCTCAGAGGCATTCAGCACTTACTTCAGCCGTGTGGGCACTGCCCAGGACACGGACGACTGTGACGACTTTGACATTTCTCAAATGAATCTGACACCAGTCACCTCCACAACACCATCCACCAACTCACGTAAGAACTCTGTCTATTCATGTTTGTAACATGCTTTTTCTGTCTGTAGCTCCATCTGACTCAGCTTGTCCTCCCCTGCAGCACCCACCCCAGCTCCCAGGCAGAGCTCTCCCTCCAAGTCCTCAGCCTCCCATGTCAGTGACCCCCCCACCGACGCCACAGACCCCCCCACGGACGACTCGTTTGGGGAAGCAGAGGGCAGCCCTAGTCGCAGTGGAGAGGAAGATGCTGTAAGTGTGCTTAGTGTGTGTGTGAGGATGGTAAAAGAGGTTTGTGGAATAAGTCAAGTGTGTGTGCCTTTAATAACTCACTCCTTATGCTGCTATAACCTGCACAGCGTGTTGAGATCTGCTGATAAATAGCCTTTGTAGCAGTGTTGGCGGGCCAGGTAATCACTCTGGCTGATTAGGGGGCCGATGCTGTTGTGTCCCTTCGTGTGTGAGTGTGTGCTTGTGTTTGTATTAGTGCTTGTGTGAATGTGCACAAGAAGTGTGTGTTTCTGTGTGAACATGAGCAGTAGCGTGCCTGCATAAGTATGTGGTTCAGTGTGTGTGTGTGTGTGTGTGCGTGCGTGTGTGTGTGTGCATGGTCAACACAGCGTTAAATTAGCTGGTGGAATTGTCAGAGACATCATTAAGCTGTTATTAATACCAGCCAGGTAGTGTCCATACATCACTACTTCTATATGGACAGACTCATCTCTGGTGAGATAGAGGAGGAATAATGCCCCAATTCTTCTTCCAGGGGCAATTAATATTTATTTTACCAGCAGCACCTCAACCTAAGAGGGAGAAAGTGAAGGAAATTAAGGAAAGATGAGAAGATAAAGTGGGATTTTTAGGGTGGGCGGAGAAACTCCCGTTGCCTTTGACCAAGGTCCTTGTAGAATGAGTGACCTTCTGAGAAACACGACTTTTCTAGTACTTTCCCTGCCATTTTTCTTTCTGTCTCTCCCTCTTTTTTGTGTTTCTTTCATGCTTGCCTCTTTCTTCTCTTTTGGTCTCCACTCTCCAGGCGTGAAACATTAGTTTTATGCCTCCAATCCAGCTATTATTGAAAAAAATAGAGGACTTTCACACTGCTGAAAATGTCACCAGTCCTGAATAACACACAGAAGCTTTACACAACCCAGAGAAATGTGCATTGGTGGCGGCACCGAGTGAGTAAGTGCGGCGAAAAGGTTACACAGAAAGAAAGAAAGAAAGAAAGTCAGGAAAGATGGAGCGAAGGCAGAAAAACAGCCTCCCACCCTCTGCGGAGTGAGGTGTAAAAAGCGGAAGTGTTTCAGAAAAAAAGCAGTGGATCAATAGAGCGAACTCCACAGAGGCTTTCATAATAGACAGCTGTAAATGAGTGCTTGCACGTGTGTTTGTGTGAATTTGCAAATGTGTTTTCTGAGAAGAGACGGGCTGTGGTTTCTCACTGTGTCCTTATTTCTCCTTCAGAGTATTGACACCTTTTCTCTTTTGCTTCCTGATTATGTCTACTCTTGTAGTCTTTACCGATCCTGCAATCCTTCTTTCACATGTACATTTATTCTTCTCTTTCTACTTTCCACCCCCTTTATTTCCCTCTCTTTTACGCCTCCATCAACTTTTCTCTCCACACTTTCTCTTCCTTCCCTTCTTCCCCTCTTTAGGCATGTGGTTCTGGGTCGCCCTGCCCCAGCGAGACAGCAGAGCCCAGCCCAGACCAGGCCAGTCCAGAGGCTGGGAGCTAGATAGCAGCAGGGCAGGGTAGGTATCAATACCTCTCTCCCCCCCCAATCTTCCTCCTTCACCTCCCTGTCCTTGTACCTCCCACTTACATCAATCTGGCTGATCCCTCTGTATGCTGCATCTTTTTTTTATCTTTTCCTTCCTCTGTTGCGTCTTTGGTTTCATTTTCACAGTTTTTCCTCATTTCTCCTTCACCTGCTGTCACGCATGCTCAAAGGAAGGCATGTGTTTGACTGACTTTGAGTGGTTTGTCATGTGTGTGACTGTGCATGTATGAGGATTTGCTCGTATTTCATTTTGTGTGTTGGTAATTTTCGCTGTAGCCTCACCTGGAGTTTTGTAAGTATCTATCTATTATGATGTGGCATTGCATGTGTGAGCTTTTGAAACAATGTGTGACGAGTTCATCACGCATGATCACTTTGGCCATAGTGCTCCGTGCCCTCATTGTGTCCTGTCTTTGTGATGTGCACCTAAATCACGCCCAGTTCCCTAAATAGCACACATCTCACTAGGAAAGCCAATCGTGTGTGACAGCCAATCAGAAACTGTGCACTTCAGTGAACAGGACGTCTTCTGGGATTTGCCAATGTTGTGTGCAATATGCTGATCTTGGATGTTTAGCTTAACATAAAAATAATGTGTGCTGTCAGTTTTATGCATTATGCATGTTACATGATGTAATGTAAGTCATCATATGTGCATTATTGTAAGAGGATCAAACTGATAAAGACAAGCAGCTACTATCAAAACTCAGGGAACTGCAGATATATGTGTTTGATCCTACTGCAAAAGTTTCACACAACTTACATAGGCTGGAAATTTCTTTTAGAGACATGTCAACATGCAGTTTGCCTACACAAGGAAACAGAGGGACACGCACACCAAAGGAGAGAGCCATTTTGATCCTTGCCTCCCTACCCGGTGTCCTCACCCACACAATTCCCGACTGTGGTGCCTTAATGATAGCTGCTGGCACTCACACAGGGAAAAATGTAATGGTTTTGTTTTCATCAGCTAATACTGGGGTGCCAAGATTAATGACTGCCCCAACATAATTGGCATTAATTAAAACTCAAGAAGCCTTCTAGTCCTTCCCTACTACAGGAGAGGAGGAGGGGTGGCTGAGCAGCCTCTCCCCACTGTTGGCCATTATCCTCATATTCAGATGGTCTGAAAGCTGCAGGGCAGCAGGTGGATGTGGGCCTTAAGTGGGAGGACGGATTGTAGAGGACTGAGTGGTGAATCTGGCTAGAGACTGTGTTATGGCCAGAAGCACTGATTTTTCCTCTGTAGTAGGTGGACTGCTTTGGTCCTGGTCCAATGACTCTGCTCCCATATGGTGTTTACTTGCTCAATCACATCGACTTTAGACATCTCCCCAAACACACACACACACACACACACACACACACACACACACACACACACACCTGTGCAATAGGCCCAGTTATTCCCCAGACAAGCACACCTGTGATCGATACTGTCACCACCTGTGCTCATATTGGTGCCAAAAATATGTGTGTGTTTGTGAGAGTGTGTTTGCTGCTGGCCTTGACCGCCTGTCCTGCCCTCCCCTTCCCACTGTGGGTCTCCGTCAGACATGTGTTCAGGCTAGTGGGAGTGTAAGTGTTTTTTCTGGGGTGATCTCATCATGTCCAGCGAACGCTCCCGAGTCTCAGCCGTGAAATGGCCTGCTTCCACAGTTCACTGAGCAATCTCACATTGCTCCCCCCGCCCAGGGCCTACCACTCACACGCACACACTTAAATGTCCACACATGTACCAGCCAGGCCACATATTTTGGCCTTCAGGCTGGTGCTACGCCAGCACATCACTCATACCTCCACCCAGTCCCTCCCCTCTTTCGGGGGTTTTGCGGAGCTGACGCGGCCCCGGTTGGCAGCGCTGGTTAGATGATGCGGGATGACACTGCCTGGCTGTGGCTCTGGTGCAGGGGCTGAGCAGTGTGTGCTTGCTGTCACTGCTTGTCTCAGCCTCTTTGTCACCTCTCGCAGGGCTGCTGGCAGCTACTTTCTGCTGACTGTCTGGCCTTGGCCGGCCCTCCAGTTACAGCTCTGTATCCCAGAGCCCAAAGCCTCAGCTAAAGCATCCCTCCAAACCTTTTCTGTTCAGATGAAAGCCGATGCAGATTATGCAACAGGTCAGGTTTTGGTGTGATTTTGAGCGTGAACCAGCTTTTTTGAAAGTGTTCTTTTTTCTCCCAGATACCACTCACAAGAGAGCTGCATTCACATACAACATGAATCAGATCTTGCTTTATTGTGCAAATTTGAACACAGAATTGCTTTTACTGTGTTACTTTGTAGGGCTGCAACTTGCCATTATTTTCATTTTTGATAAATCTGCCCAAGGTGACATATTGAAATTCCTTGTTTTGTCCTACCAACAGTCCAAAACCCAAAGATATATAATTTACTTTAATAAATGACAAAGAAATGGATCAAATCCTCACATCCTCACAAAACACCAAGACAAATTCCTTGTATGTGTAAACCTACTTGGCAATAAACCGATTCTGATTTGAGAAGCTGGAAACAGAGAAAGTTTAGTGTTTTTGAAGAAAAAAATGACTGAAAAGAATATCAGTCGATCAATCAATCGATTAATCAATTAACTAACACATTTTTTTCAGCTCTACACTGTAATGACATGCAACAAACGTGTGTGAAGTTTAAATGAAACGGCTCAGGAAGACTGAAATACTCCTATTTTCCTCCAAACCCTCACTTGTTCCTCTTGACTTTACATTAAGTTAGCACTGTTAAGTGGAGTCATACAACTCAGAATAATAATTAAGTTTTTACTGAACATTCTCACGTAGATGTGTTTTAGTTTGTGCCATCATGTTGCCTTTAAATTTCACTCCATTTCGTATAATTTAACTGAAGGGCAGCACTCAATGGCAGCAGAAACTGTTGTATCTGATGAGGATTGCAAGATCGTAACATCATTCATTTTCGGCCTCGAGAGGATGTCATTTTTTCTTTTTCTCCCGTCAGCAGAAATTTCAATCACTCCAGTCTGCTCACATCCTCAGTTTTCATCACATTCTATGAACATTGGGTACCATATCCTCGTGTGGGAGCTACTGGTAGACCCCAAACCCTAAGCACACTTCTCTGCACAGAGTAGTCTTCCAGAATATAATAGGCCAGTCAGTAGTCTCCAATCAAGTTGTCTGCATGGCAGATTGAGTGGCTGGCTGTAATTATGTGTACGATAATAACGGGCCCATTGTGAGTGACTGCAGCAGGCTTGGTGCTCAGACTGCAGGGTGTTCCATCATCCACTGTTGTCTTCCAGCTCAGTTGGAGAGAAATACAGACATGATGACTCATAACTGGTCTTTCAAGGCGCTAGTTTATACCTCTGATTCATACTGGTCCTGGGGGGAGCCTGGAGTGGGAGAGAATATACATGTGCGTGCACAGTGACACGCTCAGCAACAATAACTCACACACGCACACACGCACATAAAAAGGTTTCGAGAGTGAGGGGTGAATTTTTCAGTGAGAGAAATGATTGGACGTCTCCTCCAAAGCGGTGTGCTACTGCCACCTGGTGGTCATGTTAGGTACAGGAACTGACGAATCTGTGCAGATCTGGATCTTACTTGTCAGGGCTTGCAGGTTGGTGATACTTGCAGTTCAGTCGGTTGAGAGAATGAATCAGAGTCAGAAACTCAGGTCCTCCCTTTTAATTGTGTAACTTTCAGATGATCTGTTGAGACTAGACATAACAAACCCAACCAGGTTTTAACAGAGAAAAGTAAAAGCTGTTTGAAATTTCTAATGTTTTTCTCTCTCTCTCTCAGAAGGGGAAGGACCCTCTCTACGCCCAGATCAACAAAGGGAAGAAATAGAGAGACACACAGGAAGACAGACCTGACCAGCACTGAGAGAACAGGAGGAGAACCCTCACCTTGTGTATGTGTGTGTGTGTATGTATGTGTGTGTGCTTGTGTGCGTGCCCGTGTATGTCTGGCACATCTCCCTGCCTGGCCAAGCCCTTCTTCTTCTCGTCCAGCTAACAACCTCCCAGGAGGAGCCTCCACACTCCCTCTGTTCTCCTCCTCCTCCTGTGCTCCTCCTCCTCCTCTCTGCAGTCTGCTCTCCTCCTGAGAGGAGAGAGCCCTCTCGGTCCTTCACTCCAGGCAGGAGGGATATCAATCACTGAGACGGATCCAGTTCTCCCTCCACTGCGCTGTCTTCTCCTCTCTTCTCTTCTCCCTGTGGCGACTCACACCCAGCCTTACAGACATATCCTGCTCCTCCCCTCTCTCCCTCCTTTCCTCCTTCCTCCTCTCTGTCTTCGCTCTTACACTCCTCCCTCTGCCTCCTGTGTGTGGCCAGAGACTGTGCTGCCAAGGAGGGACTGAATCAAGCAGTGCCTCCCTGTCTCCGACACACACCCACACACACACACGCTCATCGGGATTAGTATGATCATCTTTCGTTTTAACGGACAGAATCTGCATCTGTAGCGAGGAGATCCCACGGGAGGAGCTAGACTCTAACGGGCCTATCAGGGATGGCCCGTTACTGGGATCACTGCTTCTGATTGGTTGGTTGGTTCGGGCGTTTTCTCCCCATTCTTCGTGAGTGTCTGCTGGATCACTATGCAGAAACAGACTCTCTGGGAGCTACTCACACACCAACTACACACATACTGTGCACACAGCAATCAACCTACATACACTTACAAGACACACACACACACACACACACACATACACACTCATCGCTCACCCTCTCTAACATGCATACACACAGTAATTTGCCAAATGTCTCTCCTCGCAGACAGACACACAGAGCCAGAGGACCAGACATACTGAGGAATGGACCCTGAGAGGGAAGTGTTGCAAGTCAAACAGATTCTGTGATCGAACTGTTCATTCTCTATAGCTTTTGTACAATACTGATTAAAAAAAAGAAGAAATTGAAAAATGGAATTTTTATTTTATAAGTCAATCAAGCCGCTGGGGTCAGCTCTATAGGAGTTATAGAGTCAACATGGCTTTAAGGCATCTGATCGTTGGTTTGCCAAACTCATTTTGTAAATAATGATAACAACAACCATTTTGTCCACCGGACTTCTGTGCCATAAAATAGGAAGGCTTCAGTTATGCAAACTCTTGACGTTAACCCAAGCAATACCAACATATGTTTTCTTTTTCCTGTTCTCCCACTATGTTTTGTTGCCCTCTTTTGCCCTCTGATATTGTTTTGTTCTTGTGCGTGGATGTTGTAGGTCTTTGTCTTAACCTCACTTACTAATCCTGGTTCCAGCTGCACATCTTTTCCCTATTTGTCTCACCACCTCCCATTATTATGTCCCAAACAAATTAGCCTCTGCAGTTTATGTTACCCAAAGCCTGTGTACATGCCACAGCCCTGTGTTTCTGTACCACAAACCTGTATTCCAACTCTATGTTGCAGGCAGCAGACACAGTCTCACTCTCTCCTCTCCTCCATCCCTTTCCCCCAGAATAGTCTTTAAGATACAGTGATGGTCTGCCCATCTGTCTGTCTGTTGGTCAGGTGCCAAACTGCTGCTGTCCGAGCGTCTGTGTGTGGACTGCAGCATCCTCTGCTACAACTACATCAACTGTGATGCCAATGACTCCCTATTTTATGGCCAGAGTCCCCATGTCACTTGAGAACTCTTTTGGACTACGATGTTGATTAACTTTAAAAATTTGACAACTAGAAGATGAGCAAAGAAGTTGAATAAAAAGGGAAACATTGCTGTTTGAGTACATAACATTTCTAGACCTATTTTAACTTTACCTCAGCTAACAGTTTCTTAATGTAAATTGACACATTATTTTTATCTTTATGAATATGACATTCTACAGTGGGTTTTTAGATGATTTTTTGGTTCTCTCTTGATTTACGTATTCCACCATGTATTACTGTTACAAATAAACACATCCCAAATGACGGATATGTCTTTTTATGTCTTGGTTGTAATCTGGGTTTGTGTGTGTGAAAGAGCGAGTGAGCCTAATGGTGTGTGTCTGGCAGAGGTGACCCGCAGTGAGTCTTTAGTTAGTGTAAAGCAAGTGCCACGGTATTTTGCTGTAATTTAACACGGCTTTAATGGCCTGTCACATTCTGCTACACTGGCAGCCTCTAATGCAAGCTGTCATAAGCTTTATTAGCAACCGGCTACAAAACAAGGACTTCAGCCTTCTTCCTCTTACTTTGCCTCTCCCCTCCTCCCCATGGAAAAGGGAAAGACATTAAAGTAACTTTAACACACTTTGTTAATTCCATATTTTACAGGACAAATTGAAACTCTACTGATTTTCAAAGGATCATTTCCCTACTTACCCACAGTGGCATCTGGCCATGCAGTTAGTTTCAGTTTTACGTGACAAGTTTTTGAGATTCTCATCTGTGTGGTTTTTGCCACCACCCACGTATTGTGGAGGTGAATGGAATTTAGTTCTTGCTGCTCACAGTGTTGAAAAATTACATTTGACAGCAATGTGTCTTTCCAAAAACACTGTCCCAGTTACTGGATAATCCACAAACCTCCCTGTCAGCAGTTTTCTTTGGGACTATTTCTTCTGTGAAAACCATCTGAAAGCTGTAAACAGTGAAGTCTGTGGATTGTCCAGGATAACCGGTGCATTATTTTTGGAAAGACAAGTTGCAGTTGAATTTTTTTAATGTGTTTTTTCAATACTGTGAGTACCACAAATGAAATTCAGTTCACCTTCGTTGCATTGTGGCAGTGCCAGAAATGACAGATTGATGTCTCTATAAACTATAAAATAGGCACAGTCTGCACAACCAAGGGTAAATGGAAAACTGTATTTTTGTAGGGTGAACTGACCCTTTCAGTATAACTTTCATCTCGTGTCCAGTTTAAATGTTCTACCAATATTTTCCCCACAGACCAGATCAGTAGGCTTATGTTTAATAATCAAACAGCTGCAGTTCTCTCACAGAGGCGCAGTATGTCAGAACTGACCATGTAACCAGGAAACAGGCCTGTAAGTCAAACAATGACGAGCCACCATTTCGGTGTATGAAGTCTAAGCTCTTGAGTCCCTGACACACCTGTCAGAACAAGCTCAGGTTGGCATTAAGACAGAATATCCTTCCAAACTGTCCTATGAAGGCGGTGTGCCTGTAGCATGTAATGTATATATGTCATATTACAAATACCTGCTTAAATACTTTTTTATTCTGTGTAACAAACCTGGAATGTTGGCCGACCTCTTTTGTTTCCTTTTCCTCTATATTTGCCTCCAAGATTCAATTTAAGCTACAGACAACAGACCATGCATCTAATGATTTATTACCCAGTGTCCACATCTTCTCACAGACTGAAGTATGCACTGCTTTTCAAAGATTCAGGACCTGCGGTACAGAAAAGACACAGTGGAAATTGGAGCAGTTTTAAGAAAAACAACTGCAGCTACAAGGTTTCATGACAGTGACTCACATTTGCGCATACGCGCGGTGCCAGCTGGGCGACATTCCTGAAGGATAGAAAAAAATCCAAGAGCTGTTGGGAGTCAGTGTGTTGCGCTCAACCGGGGACAGACCCGTTTGACGAGACGGACTGTTTTTTAAAGATGAGTGTGAGTAGTCCTACTCAACCTCATTCCTCCACTGAAACCATCTCCTGTGCGCATGGGACGCACACTTCTCTCGATCGGAGCGGAGGAGAAACACGCACAGAGTTGGGACAGGTCGATAAAAGTTTTTTAAGTTTTTGTTAATGGTGTATTTTCATCGGACACATAATGACAGGCTGAAGAAGTGACCCGCTGGAGTTAACTTACTTGACTAAGAAGACTTTTGTCGTTTCTGCGGATAATTAATAACACAATGGATCAGGTATGTCGTCCTTTAATATCTTCAGATGCTTCCGCAAAGTGTGTTTAACGATCATTTATTACATTATAACGGTGGTATTTGCAATTACCATGATATTTTATATTGTGTTAACAGGTGTAAGTCTGTTTCCTGTCACAATGACTTCATATGAATCTTTAGTAAGCTGTGACTGACTTAGTGTCTGTACAGTGAACAGAATAATTGTCCAGCAACTGCATTTATTATACAAATTTGAGCCTCCTATGTCGTGTGTGTGGGTGTTGAAACTGATTTAGGCGGATCACTACAAATCAGGTCTGCCTACTTTCTCTATTCAACTATAAAGAAAGACCAATAGATATGCAAATAGCATCAAAACCAAACCATCATTGTGTTGTGAAGGGTGATGAATTTACCTTGATTTCATTCTTCATCTCAGCTACACACCACACTGTCTTTAATAACAAGTGATGTATATTTTCACATATCACTCACATATTTTTGTGATCTCAGGCAACATCAGGTGAACACATAATCAATGAATTTGCCTGATAGTAGTATTGTAAGTCAGGCATTATGTGATCCTTTCACCAGGAGGACACATTGGACTTTAAGGCCCTGAGGGCCAAGTTCCAGGATGAAGAGCTCCTGAAGCAACCCAGGATCAAACCTGTTCTCCCAGAGAAACCAAAGGTTGTCCCTCCTCCCCAGAGCCCCACTCACTACCTCCCTGCAGGAGCACGCCCCTCCCTGCTCACCTCCATCAACCAGACCCTGGAAGGGAAGACACTGTTAGCCCCCAGGGTGGTCTTCAAGGATGAGAAGAAGGAGAGCAAAAAGCCTCTCATCCAGACTAACTCTAAGGGAAAAGACAAGAGTGAAGGGAAGCTGAAAAAAGGCAAGTTGACAAAAGGAAGCAAAGAGAAGCTTGATGAGGATTCATCGGAGCAGAAGCAGAAGAAAGAGAACAGTAAAGACAAGAAGCTCCCCTTGGTGCTCCCTGTAGCACAGAAGGAGCGCACTGCAGAGCTGGTGCCAGCCACGCCTCCACCTAAAGCCATTATACCAAAGAAGAAGGGCTTCCTGGGTTTCAAGAAGTCATCAAAAAGAGATTCAGTCGAGTTCACGGCTGATCCCATCCTAGACACCCCGAGCTCAGACGTCCCTGGACCAGCTCCGCTTATCCCGGTACCTTCTGACATTGGTGACTCACCACCGGAGCCTGAAATCTCTGCACCAAAAGCCCTTCTACCAAACATCCCCACCTTACCTGACTTCAGTGCTGCAGAGGATATTATCCCGCCCTCCATCATCCCTGCCTCTCCCGACTTCACTCCGCCTCCTGCCTTTATTCCTGAAATCCCAGCTCCTAAAGTCCCAACCCCAGAGAGTGAAACCTCACTTGAGATAGAAACCCCTGCTCTGCCCGTTTCCAGACCTGCTAGCCAAAATGAAATCATTCCAAGTCCACCCAGCCCTGTCCCAACCCCTCCACCCCGTCGTCCCATCTCTGGCCCTCCTCCAGTGGCCTCCACTCCGTCTCCATCACCTCCTGAGCCTGAGATTGCAGCTGAGGCTGATATAGACGCTGTAATCATAGCTGCGGTGGAGAAGCCCCCTCCTCCAGTCATAGACCCTCCATCCACTCCGCCGTCTCCCAAAGCTGAGCGTCCGATCTCAGCCCTCTCAGCCCTGGAGAGGGCGGAGGACATGAGCCCAGGGAAAAAGACTCCTCCGTGTGACCAGAGGATCTTCAATGCTCTGGAGAAGGCCCGCAGGAAGACCACCAGGTAAATGACACACAACACCGAAAAACAGTTCTATAGCAAAAGCTGTGAAGGCTACGGCAGAATTTTCAGTTGATTTTTACTATTTAATCCACTATTATTCATCTGTTTTTAGCCCGCTGACAAACCCCACCACGTCCTACTCCATCACCCCACCTCCAGAAGAGTTTCCCCCTCCTCAGAGTCCCACCCGCTCTCTCCCAGAGCTCCCACCCATTGATTATGAGGATCGGGCAGGAAACGCCCTCCCACCAAAACCAACAGAAGTTAATGGCTTTGATCACCGTAAGTCTGGGCTAATCACTGTAGAGTTCTTCTCTTCTCCTCTCTGCTTCTTGCTTTCTTGTGGACTTTTTGGATTTTGTTTTACCTGAACATGAAGTACACAACAGCATATCTCATCATCAGGGCATCAGGTACACGCTCTGCAGTTGCAGAACATCATTTTGTGTGTGTGGGGGTTTCAGCTATAGAGAGAACCTGGTATGTATAGTATGGTTTATGCCACAGGGTTGCCTCAGGTGTTGGTAAGGAGAAGCAGCTTTAAAGATACACACACACACTTTCACACACACAAACACACACAATGAGAGCAGTCCTGACATTCCTCTTTTGTGCCAGAAACAATTGAGCAGCAGGCAGGGCAGAGCTGCAGAGGTATGTCAGCAATGACAGAGAGGAGGAGCAATGATGGGAGCGTGTCCATCATTCTGACAGAGAGCTGCAGTGACAAACACTTGGATGTCTGTTAAACTGACAATGCATAAGATGAGAGTCTGCTGCAGTGTTGACAGTGACTTCACTTATACAGAGCTTATTAATTGCGTATGTACTGTAGGTGTTCATGCATGCATCAATGTTAAACAACCTTGTGTTCTTTACCATTTCATTAGGACTGTTGTCACACGTTACAGTAAAGTAGTAAACGCTCAGTAGAAAAGCATTTTTGTCACTGTAAGCCACATAATTCAAGATGATTCTTTACGAGTCCAAATTATTGTCCTCTTATTTTAAAACGCGTATTGTGCAATACGAAATAATCACATTTTAAGGACAGTTCAATTTGGATACCAGTTGGAAAAGATATATTTTGCGTTGTAAGGAAGAAAAGTAGTATAATTTAATTATATTGCACCTGTCTAGAAAAGAGTGCTTCACAAGTACTTTTGATTAAAAAAGTGTCTTAAAAAACGAAGTCACAGAAACACTACAAAGAAGATGTTAACATGAACGTCTCTTCGTTAAGCTGTCCTGATTTTTTACTCGTAATTGCATTATCTCCGCTCTGCAGAGTTATATCACAACAACTTCCACAGAGTGTTTGACTGGTTTTGTTTCCTCACACATCAAATTCTTCCACTCAGCTTGCTCTCGCCTTCTCTCCCTTTCTGTCTTTGGAAACTTCCTTCAGGTGTTTCAGCTGAAGTGTTTTACTGTTTTTCCTGCATTGCGTTCAAATGCTAAAATGACGATGTCAATTAGATTTTAATGTGAGACAGATAAATATCTGGCAACCTAGCCATTGACGGCACATTAAGATTCTAATCATGAAACCCTAGTGTATTAACACGATGTCACTCTTTGCAGGGCAAGCCTCTCCAGTGTTGGAAGGTATCACTGAGGAGGGGTCCGACCCCGTCCCAGAGCTGTTGGTGGTTCCACCTCCGCCACCCAAGAAGGTCCTCCCAGACCCTGAGTCTCTGGGTCCTGCTCCAGAGAAGCCAGACAGACCTCCCTCTGTCAACCTGAATGAATTCATCCCTCCTCCCCCCCTGGAAGATAATGGTGTGGCCATAATTTTTACACTTAAAACTTTATGAAACCAAACTTAAACAGCCCCCCTAATATTGTTTTCATACTGTGTTTCCCCTCATCTACAGAGATCCTTGTTCCTCCTGAATTCTCAGAGACTGACACCACGGATGTCCCAGAGTTTGACGATGTGGCCTCAGATGCTCACTCTCCAGAGCTGCCGGTGTCAGAGTGGGGGAATGGGGAGTACACAGGTCCAAGTACTCCAGATGGTCAGAACCTGCCAGAGTTTTACAGTAACGGGATAACTACTCCAGGAGCTGAAGTCAACGCATCACCAGCGTTTGGAGACCAAGATAATCCACTACCAGAATCCTCCTTCCCTGTTTCACAGGAATCTCCGCCACAGGCAGGGTAAGACACATGAATAACTCTAATCTCTTTGCTTTGAAAATACTCGTTCATCTCTGGGAATTTGGCTTTGATTCCCGTTTGTTCTTCCCTCGGACTCACCCAGGCTCCAAACTGAAGTGGACAACGGTGTCTATGAGAGTACAGAGAACGTCTATGAGGACATTGCCTTGTCTGCCACCAAAAAGAAAGGAAAGACTGACGGTGGCAAGAAACGCAAAGGACCACCAAAGAGTTAGGACTCTTTTCTGTTAAAACATTAGCAATGAGACATTAGACATTTCGAACACAAGATATGATCACATCAGTCATATCACATCGGGACATTTATATCGATAAGATAAATCATCATCACCATTGGCTCTCATAGCCATAAGAAAGTTATCTTGTGTGATTCTATCTTGAGGATTGTATAAAACACTATAATGTTTCTACATGCTGTGAACGTCCCTTGTATTCTAAGGTGACTTAAACAATTTTTGCACCTTTTACACAACTGTGTGTTTTCCACAGATCCATACGCTGAGGCACCAGAGGAAACGGTAAGTAGCTTTGTGAGAATTGAGTCCCTTTTCAATTTAAAAACACATTTTTCTTCATGACAAGTGTTGCTTATCTGTTGGAGATTCTAATGATTTAGTGTAAAACGAATCAAGCCTTATTTCTTTGTTGGTGTTTACAGAATGAAGAGAAAAGCAAGATGGGCAGGTTTGGCAAGTAAGGCCTTATTTTTTTTTTGACCCAGTTCTCTTTTCATCTTGGTTATCCCCCAGACACTGTCAGTGATGAGAGAGTTTGGTCTGCCTTTGTTTCTCTCGTAATCTCCTCTGCCATTTAAACATGCAGCAAGGAGTCCCTTTCAAACAAGACGATATCACTCTTTCTCTCCTCTGCAGGAGCGACAAGAAAGCCACTGCAGAAGGGCCGGATGAGAAGGAGCTGAAAAAGAAAGAGAAGCAGCGCCTGGAAAAGGAGAAGAAGGAGCTAAAGGAGAAACAAGAGAGGGAAAAGAAAGAGCAGAAGGAGAGGGAAAAGAAGGAGAATGAGATGAAGAAGAAATTCAAAGTGAGTGATGTTATTTTGACAGAGAAGGGAGGTATGGAAGGTGAGCGAGCAGCGGGGTAGGGAGGGGTATATGTATTGGCATACAAACCTGTCTGGATTCATTCCTCCCAGTTGAAGAGTTGAGCTGAGCAACATGTGCAGGCTCAAAAGGAATCTGTGTAAACACTGTGTCATTATTGGTGATATTTCTGACAGAAGATCTATGGACTTTTCTTTGCTCCTGCTGTATACCATTACCATATTATAACAGAAGGATCCATTGGGTCCTGCTTTTGTTCAAAAACTTTATCTAGACCAATGTCTCTGGCCAGAAAGAATTCATCTAATTAACATTAATAAAGCCAGATGATAACACACTGTCCAGTATATTTAAATTAGCTATAATAGATATTTTCATATTAACAATGGATCACATGACTACTATGTCACGTCGAATGTGGTTGCTCTTAGTGATGAACCCACAGAAAATTATTGTCCAACTCTGTCGTTCCCTTCAGCTCTACGAAGCATTTTAGCATCTTATAATTTGTTTTGGTTGTCCGGCACACAACTTTACTGTTCTGGTTCACTCTCACCACTCTCATGTTGTTTTCAACAGCAGCAGGCAGTTGTACTCAGTGAAAAAGCTCTAAAACCCCCTTGTACACTGCTACCCAGCACCAAACAGCAGACAGACACAGTTAGCAACTAGCTGGTGAACAAAGTGGAGCATTTAGCAGCTAAAGAGCAGATATTTCCCTCGGGAGTGGGTGGAGACCAAAAACAGAGCTAAAATGAGAGTGAATATTGAACTCGACTCCAAATTAATGTCAGTGTTTGTCAGTATCTGCGGGATGAGTAAATAGATAACTAGTTGGCTCGCTAATTTGTTAGTTTATTTAAAAGGTAAGTGCTATGTTTACATCTTGTAAACAGTATCAGTATATTGCAAACAATGCATTGCACATTGTGGTGAGAAGTTTCTGTTATTAAATGTGAAGCCCCTCAGGACAGACCTTTTTCACAGCAGACATTTTGACTTTGCTGTAATAGCAGGAAAAGCACAGGTGGAACTAGTAGCATTAATGATGGCTCAGTTCCATTAAGTGTCCCAGTAAGCCATTCCAGTGAGACTGCACGCACAATACCAGGACCTCCCTTAAGTAGAAAGCAGCCATCATTAATGTTATTAGTAACACCTGTGCTTTTCCTGGTTTGGTTGTCTAAATGTCTGCGGTAAACAAAAAGGTTATTAACAGGTGTATGTCACATTTAGCACACTGTCTATAACAAGTAGCGTATATGTGAGCACTATTTTTTTGTGTGTGTATATGTACATATGTGAATGTGTGGTGTTAACCTGCCACTGTGTCTGTTAGATCACAGGGCAGGAGGATGCCATGTACGAGGCAAAGGTAACCGTGACGACCAAGGGACGTAAGAACGATCTCCCCGTCAAGAGTGGTGACAACATCAGCATCATCCGAACAACCAACTGTCCTAAAGGGAAATGGCTGGCCAGGGACAGCAGCAACAACTGTGAGTAAAAAACAACAACTTATGTTATCATTAGCAATGTGTTCATCTGCATAAAGAAGGAAGAAGGTACATAAAGAAAGAGGTCTGTTACTGTAGTTTAAGAAATTATTTCTCTAACCTGTTAATAAGACAACACTTGAACACACTGCATCGCAGCTTGAGTGTGATGAAAAACAGCAGAAATCACACAAGGAAGCTACTGTATTTTTGCAGCCAACTGTATAAATTCTGAGCCACGTGGGACAGAAAAAATGCTTGCAACTTGATGTGCTGTAGTCATTGATTGTGGGTCGCACCACTGACTCTGTGAGTGTGTTCCAGATGGGTATGTTGCGGTGGATCATGTGGAGCTGGACATCAAGGAGATGCTGGAGCTGGGAAAGAAGGCTGCAATCTCTCGCAACAGCAGCGGCAATGTTATCGAGGCGGAGGTTACCAGCACGGGGAGCAGGTATGTGTGCACAGTGGGTGACACATACAGACAATAAAATGAAAAACCATCACATGCAACTTCTCACTCGTTGTGTGTTACACTGTTAAGTTAAAAGGGTGATTTATAGCTGGGGTTTTTTTCTCTTTTTCTCAGGGCCTCAAACCACTATCCACTATCAGCAGAAAGTTGTAAGTATCTTCCTGTTCTTATTCATAACAACAGTGTATATTTAACATATTCTGCAGCAGTTTGATGTTGATGTGTTCAGTCTCAGATGACAGTGAGGAGTGGACCGGTGATGATGATGAACCTCTCTCCCCTCCCCCTGACACTGCAGATCCACTGGCTCCAATGTAAGTCCACGTTAGCCTGAATCTATGTGGCTGAATTGTTCAATTTGGATTTCTACTATTTTTTGCGATATATCAGCTGCAGTGACAGTGAGCTCTGATTAGTCTTTGGGGGCAAAGTGTTATATTTTTTTCTTAAGACCAATGCCTTGTCTTGTTGATGTGTTTTCCTCTGCAGGGGCCACACCAGGACACTCTCAATGCCAGACATGGGTAAGAAATTCCACACCAGACTTCTGTATTAACACTACTTCTACTCTGTGGCTTTATGACTAACATTTCTTCAGAAAATTGTACTGATGTATGATTCTGAGTTGATAGCATTGTGCAGTCTTTGCAAAGCTTTTGCTGACACATTTATGCTTTACCCTGCTATCTGTAGATCAGAAGAGGAAGAATTATGTGATCATTTTTTCACTTAGTTGGTTGTTTAGCTTTGGTGATCAAAGCACCAAGAGGATAAAATCTCTATGCGCGTCAAGGTTTCACAGGTTGTTTTCTGTAAAATCACACAAGCTTTTCCTCTGGGCCCGCTCACCCATGGGGCATCAGGGGTTTGCAAACTGTGAGGCATGCCTCCCCAAGGGGGCGTGGGTGATAGTGCTTGAGGGGAAATGGGCAGGTGCATTCCGGCGTTATAAATACAGTGGAAAGCTAGTAGTGGATTAGTAGCTTGTCTGGCTGATTCAACACGGTCAGCAGTTGGAGCAGCAGTGTGACACTCAGCTCAGGGAGGCAATTAAGGTACTTTAAAACCCTTAGTGCCCCTGATTGCTGCAACCAGCATCAAAAGTCATATTCCTTCTGGGAGTCATAACTCAGTCAAATCTGAACACACAGAAGTGATACACATCGTCCATAATGTTGGAATAAATGTCCACAAATCTGCTTGGAAAACTCTTAACTGGCCAACTGGATGTTTTTTTTTCCAATCACACCATGTTCAAAGCTACTGAAATCATGATACTTTCAGGTTGTATACTGAATTTTAAGACTTACTGACCTCTCAGCCCTGTTTGCATACTTTAAATTCTGCATCACAGCCATGTGACTCAAGAGACGAGCAGGTTGTTTGTGTAAACAGGAAGATGTTAATGGAGAGTCCAAGGTTTGGCGACTTCAGTAACGATTACCTGTGTGATTATGGTGTAATTAATGCTGTAGGTGTGTGTTATGAAAGTGCATTATATTTATATGTTTGTTTATTTCTTTTCTTAGGAAACAAAGACCTTAGCATAAACCACCAGCACAGTCACAGTGACATCAGCGCAGATGGCTCCCATGTTCAGTGAGTTCGCCTGTTTCTCTCTTACACTTAGTAGCACACACACACACACACACACACACACACACACACACACACACACACACACACATACAAGCAGAGTGTGAATATATAGTAAATGTGTGTTTGTCTTTTTATCAGAGCAAGACATGAAGCACTTCAGAAGTTGGCCACATTTTTCCACTCACCCAAACCTGTGGAGCCACCTGCCAGGTAGGCATGAGGCACAAACCTGTGCACCTGCTGTAGACTCACATACACACACGCACACACACACACACACACAAATGGGGTTTTCATTTTTGCTTTTTCTTCTTTTTTACAGCAGCACTGAACCAGAGACAAGTAAGTGATGCCTGAAAAATCCTCAATTGTAAAATATAGAAAAACTATATAGAAGTCTTGTATGGAAACACACACTATATAAAAACTATATTCTGTGATATAAATTATACGTATATGTATATTATGTATATGTATAATGGTGTGCAACATGATCATTCCATTTTATAGTTTATTGTGAATACCCTTTACAAAGCATTTGTTGTGTTTGATAAATGGATTTTTGAAAATTAATGCCAAAATACTCTGTTTCCATCTCAGGTCCTGTGCTTGTGAAGGAAGAAGCAGTTCCCCCGTAAGTAAAACACACACACAAAGAAAAATGCCAGATATGTTGAGCAACCTGTAGACAGACACCTTTTCTTCCTTTTTGCCTGGCATGGGTTGCTGAGCATGAAAAGACTGAGTGTTTTATTCTTTTCGCGTGTAAGAGAAAGAGAGACGGACGGGGAATCTACTCCTCTCATACCAGGAAGTTAAGCTGGCTTGTGTCCTGGTGGGAGAATGAGTTGGTGATTCCCCGTAATGTGCTGTTCACGTTAATCAATGGTGTCATATTCATGGTCAAAAAGAGGTCATCCTCCTTTGTCCCTGCTGGTACAGTGACCAATGTGGCAGCACCTACATGCTGTACATCAGTTTCTGGGGAAAATGGGAGGTGGTGGAGGAAAGATTTAATTATTTTCACATTTGTTTTTTCACAGGCCTGAAGCTTGTTCAACGCCGGAAATGAATTTTGATCAAACTGATATGATCATTTTACCTCCTCCTGATCTGTATGCTGACTTGATCGTGGAGTAATTATCATAAAACAAGGTGAGGAAGAATCTCTAGACTCTCTTTTCACTGTTCATCACTGTGCACTTCACATACTGACATGTTTTTCTCTTTGTAACAGCAGAGGAAAAAGCAGCCAGGCAGAGGAATCAGGATTTGTCTGTGGTGTTATTCTTCACACTGTGGCCCGTGTCAGTCATCTGATACTGTGACAGTAACTTCATCTTCTTGACTATGACCTTATTTACCTGGTGACTGCATTTATGGATCAGTACGATGATTTACAAGAGGAGGAAGATAAGAGGCGATACACCATCTCAGCAACCACAACTCCTTGTGCGCTTTTTCTGAAGCACTGAAGTGTGAAGCCAGCGAGGGACAGTTTGCCTGGTGGCTCTGAATGACTTTGAACCTTGGTCCAAGGTGAACTGCTGATCCAGGAAAGGACTTACAAACTGCTGCAGACACACACAGGCTTTCTGGGTACTGTGAAAATTACAAATACCAGAGAGCCAAATATATTTAAAGTGGTGAAAATAAGGGGAGGATGATGGAAAATGTAGATTTTTCTAGGATCAGGGTATTTTTCAGGTTGAGACACCATCCTGAGGAAACACATAGCGGACACAGGCAGTGAAACACAGCAAGAATTGTTCACTAATCATTTTCATCCATGTTTCCAGTAATCAATAGTCTTTCTTCTGCCAGGTTGTTCCTCAGGATCAACTATTAATCATCAGTTCAGGGAGAGAGCACAGTTCAAAGAACCCAACAAGTTATCAGTGTCTGAATATTTATCTACACACAGCAGTTTCAATGGTTGGATGACATTAGTGTCCTACAAACTTACCAGTTTACAGTGTTGGTAGCAAAGGAGTAAATAGCAATATAGGTAATTAACTTACAAATGAACAAAGGCTTAATAGATTTTGAGGTTTGGTCATCAGCAATAATTAAAAAGCCTTTGTGTGGCCAGCTGTACCCAACAAGTGATGTAATCTATTTTCATTAATTTAATGCTCTGTCCTCTTCTACATGTGCATCTGTAGGACTCTGATTAACATTGTTTTCAAGACCACCTTCATCATTTACCTGAAATCGGTCAGTTTTTCCCCAAGTGTTTGTATTATTGTGCTTTTTTTTGTATATGAGCATCTTTTTCTACTTTTATTTACCCATATTATTTTGTTAAAGATCATTATAGATTATGTAAGTGCTTATATAACTAGTTTTTGACATATTAGGTTATATAATAATTATCCTTAATGGAATAAACAACAACATGGAGCTTAATCTAAAGTATACTACTAAAGATTTCTGCTAGTTGCTATGTATTGGTCATAGTTGCACCTTCTGGAGCGATGCATCATCCATAAACTTTATTTCCTTTCTTTCATTTTTATGGAGCGGATGTCTGGCAGGTGTCACTTTCATGTGCCGCCTTTCTTCTAAGACTTTCCCCTAAGCTGATGAATAATAAGTATTACAGAAAGGGAAAGTAATGTGATGATCACCTGAGGTCATTTTCATGTAAAATATTGTTGTTGACATCTAAGGGTGCATTTTTGTCTGGAAGAAAACCCCCACAAAAATAATCCTCTGTGATGGGTGTGTGTGTGTGCGTGTAAAATTTCCAAATTGACAAAGCCTTTATGACAAAAACATTTTCCTTTTATACGTTTGTTTATTGTTTTTCAATAAATACTCATTAAAGTGCAAATCATAACAGCAATATCATGCAGTGCATAACAAGAGAAATCCAAACCCCAATCAGACAGAGAGACAGGGCGAGACAGTTGAAACACATTCTCATACACACACGCAGAAACACACACATATACACATTCTTTCACAATAACCAGTGTGCACACACACACGTCACACACATACGACATACACTGGGGTATTTAAGGTTACACTAATCATAAGAACCCCACCACAGATAAACAGAGAGCACAGCATTGCTGTTGAAAATACTCACTTTGGTACAACACGGAAAGTCTGTATTTGATTAGGCCCTCTGGCATGTGTTTCCCAGCTCTGAACACAGATTAGAGTTTACATGACTAACATGCCACTGGTAGTTGCATACAGTTGTAATGGTACAGTACTACATCTGACAGTAAATACTGGTTATATCAGGAGCTTTTAAACACGACCCATGACCTCTGCAAGATAGTGCACTTCATTGATCAATATTTCAAATTGCTGTCACGAGCAGCAGAAACAGGAATGGATGCATAATGGGCCAGATATGATCCTGATGTGACCAAAGTAGCTCACTATACAGAGGACAAGTGGTTTAAGACACGGCAATAGAGTGTAATATAGAGGGTTGACTGAAGAACATAGATTAGTGTTTACAAAGCTGTGTGTGCAGTTGCATGTGTGTTGCAGCGGGGAGCAGAGTTTCTCCCTGACGTCAAAGTACGTTCAGTGGCGTATGTGCCGTCACATACAGACAGGAAAGGCAACCCTACACAGGACATAAAAACAGAACACATGTAATAAAGGGTTTCAGCAGAGTTACAAAGAATGTGGCTTACACTGTTTCAACCAAAAGCCTTCATAATGCTCTCATAAGGCAAAGATTACTGAATCCATTTCAAACATGATGCGACAAGGAACAGACTACAACCTCAGTCTACATCAAATTATTGTAGGTCCAACAAAAGTACTCAGTTAACAACACTGTAAGTGGTTGAATAGTCGTAGTCTAGACCAATGTGTGCAAACCTCCAACATGGCCAGATTCCCCCCATTATTATGAAATGTCATCTCATTACACTTATTTTATACTAACTCTGTAAAATAAAAAATATTCATATTTACATTTAATTTCATGACAGTTTTATCACAAATCCCCGCCTCCTTGCCCTTCTGCCAATCACATGTCCCAAGTCTGTGAAAATAAATGTCATAATAATAAGTATGAATATATGAAATATTGGCCATTTTGGGGTTTCTTACTTGAGACACCAGTCTTAAGTAGAGTACGTACTACCCCTCCAACCTCTGTGTTTCACTGAGAACAGTAGAAAGGCAACAGTCCAGTGCTCTCCATCAAAACAACAACACTGCTTTAAAGCTGAGAGAACAAACCCAGGCAGAAAGACGAGAGGATTCATCTGAGCAGCACCAGCTTTCACTTTACATTCAGTCAGAAAAGATTTAGAAAAAATATTGTATGACAACAGCAACACACAACCCCACTATGGTACGATCCCACAGGACAATGCAGAGCATTTATAAAAGTAATAACACCATGGCATTCATCCAAACATAGGACAAGAAACAACAGGTACAGTAAAGTTTGTGTAACAGCTACAAAACACCAAAGCATCATGTTTTGACCCCCATCACTTTGTTCTCTGATTCGCACTTTCTACCAACTCTACCAGTCTCACAAACCACTGCAAAGATCCTCCTAACAAACCAGCGTTAAGTCAGTAAGAAAACATGACGCATCATGTGACACACTCTACCCATCTGATCTCCATTACACACACTGGCTCATGCACACACTCTCTAAACATGTGCACAGAAAGACTGTGCTGCATTCTTTAAGGCAACTGGAGAAAGGTTTCTGTGGCTTATACTGCTCTGCAGCAGATACACACCAGCTCACATGAATTGTCCTTTTCCTCTTTTACTCCTTCTCAATTATCATCATCACCTATCTATTCACATACAGGGTGGATACAGGGCTAATTAAGTTTATTCATGCTAATATGATTCGCAATTTTGAAAATTGATTGACTATTGAAGTAATTTATCAAGTAAACATTTTTTTTTTACAGTTGGTCAGAGAAAATCTAATTCAAGACCTCACATTTGGCATTAGGATCCAATTTCAGATTTGCCATTTTTTCACATTTTAAAGGCAATAAAAATAATAATGAATATTGCATAATTGTTGCCCTAAAAATTCCTACACTCTCCATTACAAACAACACATGGCTTCTGTCTTTTTTTCAGATGTCATAGGACTGCTCACTTTTTAAAAATTCCATTCTGTACATGCATGGGTGAGCAGCATATTAACAGTTGCTCAACTTGTCATTTGTTAAGAACGCAACTGAAGTGTAAAGGAGTCTGTGTGTTTGTGTGTGTGTGTGTGTGTGTGTGTGTTGCATAATTGTGACAGCTATTGACTGCATAAATTATGGCTATGTGGTTAAAAAAAATGGCAGAGTAGGGCATGCACAGTATCTTTGAAATACATCGAGGCAGTCCACTGCTGTCAGATAACATGGTGTTAGTGACAACTCATGTGAGATGGTGTGTATCTGTGCATCAACACTAAAAGCAGGACGCAGTCAGTACCATGCAGAGTATTATTGTCCTACTATCCTGCTGTCTCTCTAGGTTCGTTAATCTTCTGCAATCTATTCAAAATCAGGATAAAACTCTATGTTGATGCAGTGCTTAAATAACATAACTACAGTGCCTAAAAACAATCTCTCAAAAATAAATATGGATCTGATATCTAAATAATAATAATCTTCTTTATGGTGTATAAAGTCTGTTATTTGGTATACCTTTGTCAACCTTTTCAGCTACGTAATATGATTGTAATATAAATATAATATACATGGATAACAAAGCTGTTTCTTTACAAACCATATAATATAAAACCTGAAATCAAATTTTACATGAGTTAACGCTCTCTCAGACACAAATTTAATGTCAGTTAACAACAAGTGCCTTAATCAAAATATAAGACAAGTAGCAAAAACTGACCTCTGATCAGTGTCTGGGGCGAACTCAGCAGGATTTCCCGCCATTAATTGTTAAGGTGGGTGATTTTCAGCAGTTGGTAATAGATTGAAGGTATTTGTGGAGGAGTGACAGTGAACTTGACCTTTGCTGACTCCCACATGACTGTGAACTGTGACTTCTTTGACTTCTTGCCTCTCACTTAATTGGCCTCCACTAGTTCACAGATTCCAGTCCCAGATCAGTTTTCATAAGCTGAGGCCTGATGTTTAAACTCCAAGACTCTGACCCAAGAACTGTGTCAAAATAAGAAAAAAGAAGCTATTAATCTGCCTTTCTGAAAAAGGCTTCCTCTCTGTGTCTCCTTAATCTGAGGTGACAGGCATTGCTTTTCACATTTCCATTCACCCTTCCAGCCCAATACAACTGGAACAGAGATGGAGAGGAGACAGACAGAGGAAGTCACTCCAAACATCTACACTCTCTACATCCCGGATCAGCAATTGGTTTAAAAACCCCATCTGACATCCAGGTTACAGCGTGGTTAGATGTCGACAGGGCTCAGCGTGCCAGGGTGGTGATCAGACTGGCACACATTTCAAAGAAGTCCATGGTGTGTGATCCCTGACGTGGGGTGAGTAGAGGGGAGCTACCGGACAGGAACCCTGGGAGAGAGGAGCTGAGCTGGGGCAGATCAATCGCTGGGCTTGCCGAGTCGATGCTCAGTCTGGGTCTGTGAAGACCAGCTGTGGAGCCTGATCTCTGAGGGGTGGACGAACCAGATTTAAAGCCCACGGCCTCGATAATGTCATCTGGGGGTTCACATGAGCAGAGGACAGTAGCATCAGCATTCAACAGAAGAGTAGTTCATGAAGTTGATATGTTTTATAACATGTTTTATATACGATTATATAAGAATTGTGCCACCATCAAAATTTATTTGAATTATGTATTTTACTCAAGAGTTTTTATTTTGTCTTTTGAATAGAAATTTATATTTCACATGTATATTACTAAAAGCAATTACTGGATTCGGTATCTGTTGTGCAATTCCAAATTCAATTCACAGACAGTTTTCACTTTTAGCAATAGAGAAAATGATGTCTCAAAAACAGAAGATGAAAAACAAGCAGAGGTAGAAGAAGGTCACAGGTGCCACATGTACTCCTGATAATTGGCACTGTATAACTTCAAATCTGTGTGGAATAGCCAAACAGTCTTATGTATAGAAGCACGAGGTTATGTTATGCCAAATTTAAAAATGAAGGTGAAAGACATGCAACTAAACATACATGAAAGGGCTTCATGTGACTGGTGAAAAAATGCTCTTTGTGCTTCTGTTTCTAATAAGAGGTGGCCTGCGCAGGCTGAAATTCAAGTGCAATTTTATGCTAAAACAAGTAAGTGCACTCTGCCACCTGATCTGCATAAACACCACCTCAGCTGTTCCAACCCCAGCAACTCAGTAAAAACAGATTTCAGAGCCACGAAATTGAGGGGGGACAAATTGGACTGCAGAGTACTGGCACTGCAAATGCATTTGCGCTATCACCAGCTCAGTCATATACATTGTACAATAAAACAAAGTGTAAAAAACGTTTTAAGATATGAATTTGTTTTGAAATGGTGTATGTAATTAGAAATGTTCTGAAATCAGTTTTGTCTATCACTAACCATCGATGCTCTTGAAGTCGAGGAGGTAGGATCTGTTGTCCACCTGGTACAGCTGCAGGCTCATTTTCACCAGGTTTCCTGTCACTGGATTCTTCCTCCGCATTCTCAGATGGTATGGGTTCACCACCTATGACACAAAATAACAATCTGGTTCTTATGTAGACCTATGTATGTACTGTGTGTATATGTGTATGTGTAAGACATGTCCTATTACCTTCCAGTCAAAGCTAAGCTGTCTCATAGCCCTGTACACTTCAGCCATGATATCATAGGGTCTGCTCTGACTCCTGATACCGAGGTGCCACTTGGCCTTCTTCACTGCCAGGGGTTTGGGCCGGGTGGTGTTGAGAGCATCCAGAGGACAACGAGACTTGGGGCTATCGGCCAGGAGCGGAGGCATTCTCTCTGGGTGGGGTTTGACCCCGGGGGGAAGCGGCATGCCCTCTTCTATGAAGGAGCCCTGGGGAGGACTGGAGGCCAAGTAGAACTCGCTGGCCTGGGTCATGATCCGCCGGTTGTCTATTATGAGGTGATAGGCTACTGCTAGCTGGTCCTGCATGCACAGAGGGAGGATGGAAAGTCAGTTGAAGACTAAGGAGATAATTCACTGAAGCTAAAGACAGACATTCAGATTACTGACACCTACAACAACTCAAATGTTAGTCTATATAATCTTGTGGGGCATAACTTTAATATTACAACAGTCACAGTTTAATAAACAGAGAAAACACTCATTTATTCCTGTCTTGTGTACCTGTGGATCTCCACTGTAAAGGCTGGACACAACCTCAGACTCAGTGCATTCAAACTTCTCACACACTTCCCTGACGGCCTCCTCATCCAGGACTGTAGCATCGTACGAGGGGTCCTCGGGGAACAGGTAGCCTGGCAGGTCCTGCTTAAACCACTCGTGTTCCCTGACAGAGGAGAGAATAGTCAGTCAACTCAAACTAGTGTCAAGTTATTATTCTTCACTATAAAACAAAGCCTAATGGTGATTCAGATTGGTGATAAATCTTAAAAAAGGCATAGTGTTTGACATTTTAACTGTTGTCAAACAAAACAGTCGGTTGATGAGTTGTAGGTAATGGTGTATTGAGGGCTGTGAATAAAGCTGTATGAAAGATTTGACTGGTCCAGACAGCAATCCCCAGCACAGTACAGCGCCTGAAGCCAAAGCAACACTTCACAATGATTTCACAGGTGCCACCAAGGCAAAGATCAACAAGCAAAAAAAGAACAAAAAGAATTTAAAATCACAGAGGATAAAGGCATCTGTTAGGGCCTCTTGACCCAACAGAGTAGGGTGAGCACCTGATATCTTTGATGGTGGCTCTCTTCAGAGGGTCCACCTGCAGCATGAGCATGAGTAGCGAGGCCACAGAGCGAGTCAGGTACTCGGGGATGTAGAAGACGCCTCCTCTGATCTTCTTAAAGAGCGTGGGGACGTGCTCATCATCGAAGGGCAGAGTGCCGCACAGCAGGGCGTACAGGATCACCCCACAGCTCCAGATGTCCACCTCTGGGCCTGCATAGAGCCTGACAGAGTGATGAGAAGATGTGACACATAACAAACAAAAAGATCCATACACAATGTGTCACTCTTGTAGGTTCACTGGAAAAGCAAGTAGCACTTTTATAACTTTTAACCACCATTATACAGCTTTAATATATAAAGATTCCATTGTTTATAATAATAATTGTAATAAAAATTGTAATAATTGTTTATATACTGCTTATAAATGCTAAATAAGGATTGCTAAACTTAAGTGTTACTCAAAAACACACACACCAACAAGTCTAACATAAATGCCATATATATGTAGGGATAAAGTTTGCATGCTGTGGTGACTATTATTTCTAAGTACAGTTTTTTTGTTCAGCTCAAGAAAAGAAAGACTTTTATTGTGAAATTCAAGGTACCCCGTGAAGTTTCTATGTAGCTGTTCTTTTTTTACAGGTGGGTCCCAATTTTGTTTAAATCGTGCATGCAAATGAACACACAAATGCACACGTGAGTGACGCGATACACATTCCTTCCAATGGTTGCACAGTATTCCACTGACCCACAGATGGCGGTAATGCGCCCAAAAATGCAGCAATGCACCAGCAAACACAGTGAAGAAGATGATTTCAAGATAGTAAACATGGATGTAAACAATGCATGATTTAAAATGCAAAAAAATCAGCTTTCCAAATGTGCAAAGTGCGTTTCGGTGAGTAACACTGAATGTAAACATAACTTTTGTGTGTTTACAAGAAAACTCCACCTTTAAAGTTAATTTTCCATTTTGTCTAACTATTTTTTTCTGAAAGCCCTGTAAATAATAGTGATTAAATAATTGTCCTCTCCACATAAATAATTGTGATCATCATTGTAGCCTTGATAACCCACATAAACACACACCTTCCTGAGATGACCTCTGGAGCAGCATAGTTGGGTGAGCCGCAGCTCGTCCGCAAGAACTCCCCATCTGACATCATGTTTGACAGACCTGTTGGTCAATCACGACACATATTAACACCCTTCAGTCTTTACTCTGGCAGTAACACAGACTGCTGAAATAATCCTCTATTATCATTATTGCTATTGATCCTTTGACACACAGGTTGAATTGAACATGTCGTGGCACAGGGAGGGTACACACTGTGGACTCCGCTGATATCTTTATCCTCCTTTACCCTCCAAGACTCTAAGCTCTGAACACAAAGCTCATCTAATTGGATGAGCCTCTCTCTGCCTGCCAGGGCCTCAGCCAAACACTAAACACCAAACGCTCTGCGATGTGCTGACCTTCCCTTTATCTTTTATCCCTGTTCCCTTAACACCCCCTCTCTCTGTTGCTCTCAGCCAAAACACTTCTCCTGCTGTATACCCCTGCCGCACCCCAACGGTTCCTTTCCTATCAGATGACACTGGGCCTCAAGGCTTCCTGCCAGACATGATATGAGACCTGGCTGTTGCTAGGGGACCTCTCTCCACCCCACACACCCTGCTGTGCACAAGAGCCTTCGTGTGTTTTTGAAAATATTTCTCTCTTTCATGGTCGTATTACATCAGGCACAGTCTCTTAACCAATCAGCTAGAACAATTATGCCACAGCAGATAAGAAACTGCGTTCAGAGAGAAATTAATTCTCATTTAATAATGAGGTTAACAGGTGCATGATGGTGATTTCACACTTTTCTACAAGTGTATAATTAAGGGTATAATTATGCTTTGTCCTATAACTCTGCAACAAACTTTCACTTGCCTCTGATCAAGCTGTCTAATTGGTAATTCCACTCAGCTTTGCCACAAAGACTGTCACTTTGTCTTTCTTATTCCCCCTTAAACATATTCTGTTATGCCATCTCGCTTCTTAAATTCCTTAACAATTCTTCTGCCAAGCCAATCCTTCTCTCTCTCCCCCTAACTGTAACTCAGTTCTTTGGGAATCCTACCGAAGTCGGCTATCTTGGCATTCTTGCTGGCATCCAGCAGGACATTCTCAGGTTTGAGGTCTCTGTGGACCACCATGTGCCTGTGGCAGTAGTCTACAGCTGAGATAATCTGCTGGAAAAGACGGCGAGCTTCTGTGTCCTCCACCTGAAAGACACAATATCAATGGACATGACTGCACTGTGGCTGTGCTGAGTATTTGTCTGATTTTAAAAGTGTGTAACTGTTCAGAAACAGGCCTATAACGCATGTGTGGAAAGAATGGTGAAGGCTATGTAGTCTCTTGTTTAGAACAAATTTATCATGTTCAGGGTCTGTGATGAGGTTGCTATGGCTCAGGGCCCAAGTAAAGTTCAAGTAGGATTATTCTATTAAAAATAAAGACAGCCCCCAGAAGAGGTCGTCTCAGCATGGCTGTCAGTATCTGTATTGAATGTGTGTGTGTTTGTGTGAAATACCATGCTTCACTCAAAGCTTTAAATATCAAAAACCTGGAAGTGAACATTTAAAATAATCACTGACACCTCTCTGTTAGAAAGGTGGAGCAGTGATGGTGTGTGGAAATATGTTTACAAATTTTCATAACTCATAAACTATAAATTATATCACTTGGAAGTTTACAACATTAGTTAAAGCAGGAAAAAGTAAATATTTTGGTGCAAAATATATGTAAGTAATGGAGATGGTTGCAATTTAAACAAAGTGCATAAAGACAATATCTTGATGTCTCTACAGAGTAAATATAGAGTAATCATAAAGTAACATAAAAAATACAAATAGTAGCATGTAGCAGTATGTTTATGACTGCTAAAGTCAAGGAAACACCAACATCAGAGTCTTACTTGGTCACCACAACAACTCAAAAGTATTCAATCAAAAAACACATTCCCTTAATTTGTGTTTCATAGAAGGTGGTAATACACACTACACACTACCTCAGCCACTGCTTCACAACACCATTACTTTTCATCCTGTTTGAGCTGTGGTTACTAGTGAACTAACAATTTCTGCTGATGCAGTGACCACTGGAACGCAGTGGATGAGTCAACTCTACCAGTCAATGAACAGATGAATGTCTTACCCGTCCATGTTTGCAGATGTAGTCAAACAGCTCACCTCCAGACACATACTCCATGACCATGAAGAAATCTGTGGGAGTACTTATCACCTGGTACCTAAAACACAAACATACGTTTGCATTGACATGAACTTACTGTACATTAATTAACACTTCACCCTCTTTTAGGTCATATCCCTAAATGTAAATATAACTGTAAACATGTCAATAATAGGCTTTTATCGAATCTCTAAACCAAATGTATTTACTTCAAAACATGCACGGAATAAATACACAGAAACAAATACACAGAAAGGTGAGGCTGAGCTGTGATGTATGGCTGCTGAGTGTAGGCATTATTTTCGTAAAGGTCAGGTATATTAAAATGCAGGCCCAATCTCATGAATGGTTGCTCCTGGGAGATTCTGCACTTCATCACAATCTACTTCATTCCTGTCGTGCCGGGTGTAGCACAACACGGCCGGCTCCGTGGGAGAAATAAACACAAACCAAATCACAATTTCTCTGTTTTTCTGTTTTGCGTACACACACACACACACACACACACACACACACATTGATTATAAGAAATCTAAACAGTGAAAGTGCTTGTGGGAAATTTTTAGACATTTGTTCTAATTCATTTGATTTTTGTGCTGGCTTTACAAACAGGGCTGATATATCACACAGAGTCTGCTTTGCTCAGTCCAGCGTCCATGCCTGAAGCTGTCTGTTACAAATAAAATGTGAGTTAGTGCCTGTTTGTGAATGTATGTCTGTGACAGAGTGTTCCACAGTGCTCCGGCTCACGACCTGAGAGCTCACATATCTGCCATAGCTTACAGTGTGACTGTGAACTAACCCTAACCCTGGCCTAAAAATAACGCAACAAGATTGTTGAGAGAGACAGAGAGACGTGGACTGACAAGGAGAAAGAGGCCAGAGAGAAAGAAGGAAAGAGAAAGAAGGAACACAAGGTCAAAGAAAAAACCCAAGAGGAGCCAAGACACCTGGATAAGGACATGGATTTAGTCATGCAGGAATTACAGCAACTTCTACCATCATTAACTGGAGATTTGTACAAACCAAAACAGACTTCTTTCTCTAGTTCCAAGTCTGCGTGTGTGCACTGGTATGTTTGTGTGTTCTACCTCCTGGGAGCCCTGTGGGCATGCTCAGTACAACGCAGCTGTAGTAAACAAACAGGAACAAGCAAAGCATGCCACAACACAGAGGGAACACAACATAGCAAAAAGCCCACATTACAACAGCCACCAATTTAACAGACATCAGTTATCTCTCTCTACGTCGTCTGTCAGCACTGAGAGTCTTAAAATCTGATATACGGATGTGTCGTCTTCCTCCACTTACAGCTTGATAATGTGTGGGTGTCTGAACAGTTTGAGATTCTGGATCTCTCGTTTGATCTTCCCGACGACATCGAGACTGCGGATCTTCTGTCTGTTTAGGATCTTTACAGCCACTTTATGGCCTGTCAACTGATGCTCGCCAACTGAAAACAAAAGATTACAGATATGAAGCAGATACAGCACACAGACGGTAAAACTACATAGGGGCTCACACACAGCAAGTTCAGCCCAAGATATATGGATGCCCAAAGAGAGGCAGAGAGAAGCACCAATGGGTTAAGGTTTGATTTGAACATCTGTTGCATAGCAGGCTTCAACATAGCAGTTATTATCAGTGTGTATTTTTTGGCTTACTGTAGCCAGTATTTGCTGGTCTTGTCTTTGTTTACTCACAGCTTGACTACAAACATCAGTTATGAAGCTTTAATACAAAGGCTGGATGAACTTCTCTAACTCCCACCAAGGCATTACCCCATGACAAACAATCATTATCATTAGCAAACCATTATCATCACCAAAATTTGATTAAATTCGGTATTAAAACAATATGAATCCAGACTGCATGGATTCTGCTACTTGCTAGGATATATAAAATGATTTCCCCTCATACAGAATTAATGCCAGCTTAAAAATATATCACTAGCCATGACTTCAGGTGGGTTTACCCCCCGGTACATCCCTCAAACTGCGCACACAAGAAGCAGGGGGGGTGTACGTGGAGTTAAAGCTCACAAGGTCATGCAGAGTGCCTGAAAACTAGCTAAGAAAGCTGAAATAATATCCCGTGATAGGCCTCTTCAGTAAAACTTCACGCCTGTAAATGATTTTCCCGACTTAGCAGGCACTTACCAGGCTAACACTAGCTGCCAATGGGATAACATATCGGACTAGCTACACCGTTTGTACACCTTTTATCAGTTAACAATATTGAGCTCACACGGTGGGTGTCAGTTAAGCTTCACAGACGTCCTTTGCAGCAAGACGGGGCAAAGAAACCTACCACGACATCAGCTCCTTATTTTTTTTAATGAACGATAATGATGGAGTATGACTGTGCATCTCCTTGTAGCCGTTGTCCTCCAGGTAATAACACCTGCCATAGCTGATAACAGTAGCTACAGAAAGGGGCTTCGGTGAAAGAATTTGACTTTCAAGCGAGCGGATTCTCAGAAGGCATTTACGCTTTAAATCCCTTCTGCCGCAGCCGTTAGACCAGCCGGCTACGCAAACTGCGCACTGACCGCCGGTAAGTTCTACGCTGTCCGTTGAGGAGGGGGGGCGGCACGCAGACTACTTCGTATTACTCCAACTGAAACGTACAAACGTACACATTGAAACAAAAGCATGACTTAACTCTTCACTTTCCCGAAGGTTCCCACTCCGAGCGTGTCGCCGAGGATGTAATGGCCGATCTTTACCCTGCCTTCGTGTTTCTGTTGTTGCCGCTCTGCCATCTTCTCCGTTACCGACGGCTGGGCTCGCTCGGTGCGGTGGGTGTGCTGCCTGCCTGCCTGCCTGCCTGCCTGCCTGTGGGGCTCACGGAGGGGCGGGGCACGTCACTTCTCTCGCTGCGAGGAACGGGAGAACCACTCGACTCGACCCCGTTAAACGCGCACTGTCGGGTTTACGGTGAATACTGTAGCAGGAAAAACGTAATTGCTTTCCTGGAGGCCAGATGGCATCTGTCGTAAAGCATAGCCTGTGTGGCATTACCGGGATTATCCCTCCAAGAGCCCCACGGCCTGTGCACCTCCAACCGACCCGGTGTTGTGTCGAGTTTTGCACCCTGGTTAATTACCTGCCCTGACAAATAGGCTACTGACCCTACCACAGGTCTCAGCTCGGCGTAAACGTGCTAAAGATATGGCCGAGATTGTGTATAAGGTGGCACATTACAAGAGCCATTATTTACAATTGCCTAAAGGTGCCCTTCAGTTTAGCTGCTGTGTGTTAAGTAGCCTCTTTATTTTATTGTAAAACAATGTAGTCTGCGCAGTGGACAACATGCTTGATTCACCCCCAGTGACAAAATACAATTTAAAAAATGGAATAGCTTATGATGCTGTGGGCAACACATTAAGTGCATTTACTGATATTTTGGGTCATAAATAATGGCTGTGTCTCTGTTATATGCAGCAAGACTGTTCTGAAAGACGGCAAACACCAATGTATGATTGAGTTTCTGTTATATTTCTTTGTTTTGAGTAATAGCCGAGGCCATCAGAGCGACAAGTATGCACTATATCTTTATATTTTTATCTATCAAGGTGCATCCTATATTGTTTACATCCTCCCTGAGGTCATGTCACACATAGTGTCATATTTATCTTATTTTGTTTCCCCCATCTCTATCATATCTGTCCCAGATGTTAAAAAAACAACAACTCAAACTCAAGATTTTATTTAAAAGCGCCAAATTGTTGATAATCTTCCATTAACTTTCTGGAACAGAGTGGGCTGTTAACAAATAGGTCGGAAAAGTGAAATTAATGGCTGGATGAGTTGCAAACAAGATTGAGGTTAGTTGTTTATATTTAACCACTAGGTGGCAGTGTAAGTTTAATGTATCAATATCCAGCACGACTCTTGGAACTGCTTCTGCTCCTGCACAAGGCTTGAGTCCTCTCTGAAACTGGAAAGCATTTGTGGAGCTGGCTCACCAACTGCTTTTTATCAAAGTTAGAAAAGAAGCATTGAATCCTTTGTCTTTTAATACGTTTGGTCTGGACTGGTTTGGTTTCACTGACCGGAGCAATCAAATCAAATTAGAATTTCCACTGGCAAATGTGTATTTTTGAAATCCAAAGTTTGGATCAAATAGATGAAACAGTTTCTCTAAATAATTTTCCTATTCAGCAAATCCCCATTAACCTACACATTTCCTCAGAAAAATAATGCAAATAAAAATGATGAATTATCAACTTCTACATATTCTTTGTAGGGGCTCTGGTAGAATATAGCCTATATAAAGTTTAACTATCGTATTGGCAACATACATAAATAATATCAACTTCTTGTTTAGGATATAATGAAGGATTAAACATTTCTTTACTTTTACTTTACCTTTACTATATTATACAGTGGGAAAAATCTGTAGTTTCAGATTTCAACATACATACTTTCAACAAGAACTAACGAAACATACAGGAAAATAAGGAGTAATTGCTTTAATTATCTTCAAGATGAAAAGAGAGCAAATATTTCCAGGACCACTCTGAAACGCTCCGAACCACAATCTGTCTAGTGCGCCTGTCATACCTCGCGTAACCGCTGAGGGCGCTGCTCTCTGGCCTCCCTCCTGGTCTCCAGTCTGAAAGTTTTCCATGCAGGGATGGAGGTGATTACCCACCGCTAGTGGGGAAGAGGGCTGAGCCTTGAAGCTGCTGGGGGAACTTGAAGAGAGCAGGGGGAGGAGGAGAAGAAGAAGGATTGATATAACGAGCGGCTGTCGATGCGCAGCGCAATTCTCACTCACTCAAGTCTTTGAACCAAGACCTAGAAAGGGGAGCGGGCTTTCCATTCACTTCGAGCGCAGGCAACTTTTTCTGTCTTGAGTCCGTGGCGCGGGTCCGTTCACCAGATAATACTCATCTATTTTTTACATTTTTTTTTTGTAAAAGTGAAATAGGAGACATCAGCAGATCTGAAACTTTACGAGACCTCCGAGTTGCGAAGTTTGTCTCTCGTTGAGTTGCATGACATTTCTTTAAAGGACTTGAGAGCCTGACAGAGTTTCTTCACCTAACGCGTGGTGTGGGATTTTGAGCTGAAACGGGGAGTTCTCAAATGCAAAAGTACATGTATGAGAAAGCAATGGCCCAAGAGACAAGGAACGGAGGAACCTCTACGTTAAACAACAACAATGGTGTTGACAACAGTAAGAAGAAACTGCTAATAGCGCTCGACATCTTCTGTCTTCTACTTGGTAAGTTTATGAATACGTTTATAGGCTACTTGTCTGTTATCATTTGAAGTGTTTGCTTTTTTTTGCCTCACACCAGCTGATTTGGACTACAGTACCAAGAGTCAGCCACTTTAAACTCACGCACAAAAAAGCAGAAACAATAAATACATTAAACAGGACCCGCGCTTTCTAATGGTTGGCAATAAAAGACTTATCGTTTTAAAAGTATTGCTTGTTATCTGTGACCACAAGACAACTTAATCTGAAACATCCCCTTATCATCCAGCTCCAACACACCACCCCATGCCGGGGAAGAACTACACACTGATCACACTCAACATTTCAGGCTTTCACATTGTTAGAAAAATACGCAGTTTATAGTAAACAATTTCACAATGAAATATGTGTATTAGCCCATTCATAAATGCATAATAATACAAGAGAAGCTTTGACATTTTGCTGATTGACTGACACATGTATGGTTACTCTCAGCTGACAGCAATGTGGTCATCACACAATATATTGATCATTTCAAAGTCCACAGAGCATCACAGGGACCCTATCAGTTGATGCTGCCCGCCAACATGCCTGGGGCATGAATGTTTTGAAGTGTTGTAACCTGCCCTTTTACTGCCCTTTAAATAGCCCGTGACACCCCTCCTGTGCCCTCACAACCTTGTTCATCTGACCCTAAACCTCCAGAGGTGCCATTCCAGCTAGAGCTGCCCGTACATAGAGGCGCAAGGAAAGATCGAAGTGTAATTAAGGTATTGATTCATAGCTGATGAAACTGTCACCGAAGCAGAGGCAAAGTCTGTGGTCTTTACTGCTCTGATTTGCTCCAACAGGCACCTTGTTTGTGATGTAGAGTGTGTGTGTTAGTCCTAACTTGTTATTCCGCTAGCGTCCCGTCCAGATTCAGTGTGCGGTGTTTATGTGTGTGTGTGTGTGTGTTGCTTTGATAGCTGGTTTGTTTTTGGCTGTTGTCACTGTAGCCCAGTCCTTTTAGTTCCAAGCTCCAGTGGCCCCCCTTTCTCTTCTCTCTGTTTTCAATCCCTCCGTCTCTCCTTTCTCTCTTTTAGAAAAGGATTATGGGAGTTGCGCTTAACTTCTACACATTCTCTCCCAGGACCCTGCAAATCCCTGGCCAGCTGCCCCCGATCACTCCACTTCAAATTACTTTCTCTCTCCCTCTCTCTCTCTCTCTCTCTCTCTCCCTCTCTAGCTTTCTATCTGGCCCTCTTTCTCCCTCTCCGTCCAGGGGACTGCGTGGAATAATTGCTTAAGCATGTGTTGTGGCAGGGGAATGCCTCTCCAATCTAACAGAGGGAGATGGAGAGGCGGGACGCGTGGCTGACCAGGCATTAGAGGAGCAGGTGGGAGCCACACCAACAGCTTTATATGGAGAAACTGAAGCATTGACA
Source organism: Oplegnathus fasciatus (assembly GCA_003416845.1). Taxonomy (NCBI): domain Eukaryota; kingdom Metazoa; phylum Chordata; class Actinopteri; order Centrarchiformes; family Oplegnathidae; genus Oplegnathus; species Oplegnathus fasciatus. The sequence goes on from NTHP01000015.1 coordinate 2,382,671, forward strand.
GTAGGAACGAAATATGCAACATCGCCACACAGGAGCAGGGTTTTATTACTCAGGATGTTACAAATGGTGCAGATTAACTCCACATTCTCTTAAGTGCTGTGTAGTTGAAGCAGATCTGCTTGACAGACACAAAGTTTTCCAGTGGGTTTATATTGGTTTTCTTATTAAAGAACCTCAGACAGAGATATGCTGTTTCATCTGCCCCCATATAAATGCAGATGAGCTTTGAGCGCATGTGGAGTGTATTTCCTGCATAAACCAACTTCCTTCACTGGTAAAAGCTCTACAGTCACGTTAGGAGAACGCGCGCACACACACCCACACACACATGCATCTACACAGACTAACACAATGCATGTAAACGCACAGAAACACACAGACACAAATGGTCACACAGATTCTCCTTTGTTATGCTAAACACAATCTGGCTGCTCATTGATGATTGGTTGGCCCACTTTGGTAGTTTGGGAGGGGGGTTACGCATGGGGGGTTCAGTGGGGGGAGGGACAGGGGGGTTAAAAGAGAGAAGAAGAAAGACCAGGAGAAAGGGGGGTTATCAGGGGGTCCTGAATGAGGAACGAGGAATGCGGGTGTGTAGAGGGCTCAGAAGAATGCCTGATCTTGAATGGGCTTTGCTCTATGTGTGTCAGAAAAAGGTAGTGTGCACTATACGGCTTGTTAATGCATGAATATCTCGTTACCTTTAATTAGCTCCTATCTGCCAGCTGGTGCTACACAAACACGCACAGTCTGTGCAGTGACACCTTTCTATTGGTTGTCAATCTGCCCGATGGTCACACACCCTCAGGCACGGCTAATGACTTTGTTTGCATAAAGGACATCTGAGGCCATCTATAATCACACACACCAGCACATGTGTACAAACTAAAAAAAGGGTTCCTTCCTTATGTTGCCTCTGCTAATCGAGGCTAATGATGCATAAACACAGCGGGAGCAGAATGGTGATGAAAAAATGTATATACAAACGCACACACACACCCACACACTCTCACCCAGCACTCAACTGCTGAGGCCAGAGTTACAGCGTACGATTTTGGCAGCTGAGCACCAGAATCATCTGCTGATTTCACTTTGGCTCGGGTTCCACTCTCACTGAGCAGCGGAGTTGATTTAGCAACGCTATAAGGAGCACACACACAAACACCATACACTCACTATAAATACACCAACTCCACCGCAGACTGTAGAATTTCATTCTTTTCTTTTTCCCTGCGCTCATGAACATGGCCATACGCTGTGCGATTGCCTACTATCATCCAGTTTAAAGTGGATGTTCGTTATGAAAACACTTTGTGAAGAGACTCCCACTTTAGCTTCCAGGAAACCATACATCTAAAAGTAGCCTCACCTAAACCCAGATTAAGTTTTACACAATGCAAAGGAGATTATGCATTGTGTGTTTGCTTGGGCGCATACATTAGTGTCTGTCTGGGTTTGGAAGCCATTCAGAGTTGGAGATGCAGGGGCCTTTCTGGAGAATATAAACATGGATTGTCCTGGACTGGCTCCACTGACTTTCAGTCCTGTACGTTGATTTAAAAGCTCTACAAGGTCTGTCTGAGTGTTGCTATAATGACCAACCACTCATATGTATTAGATTATAGATATCGTGATACGGTCAGGTGTTTGGTGATGTGATTTTCCACGAGCGACAGACGTGGAGATTGTTATTAGCAGCGGAGAGGAGTGTAACCCTTTGGAATCAGCTTCATAACTGGCCCTGGAGCATTAACCCTATATGGCTCTACCCAACTCCTGCCTCCCCATTAGCTGCTATAGCATTACAGCAGTCTGTCACACAGCCCCTCATTAAAGCTGGAGAGGTTTAACCTCTACCTCTCCAGGCCTCAGCCACTTCAATCTTGAGCCGCTCTACAAATATTTTCCAGAATTTCTCAAATTCTTCTTCTGGCTGCAGTACCTTGGCCAAAGACTCTTGATGTGACATCTGGTGCAATTTTGGGAGTGAGTGAACCAGGGGGCATGATGTGTGTGTGTGCATAGTGGTGCTCAGGAAAGGGTGGGAAACGGAAAGGTAGTGTCGGTCGGAGGTAGGTGTGGTTGTGAAATGAAATCCTGTCCATTTTTTTTTGCCTCACAGCCCATTTCCCCCCTTCCTTCCCCGTCTCCCCTCTTCTTAACTGGTTTTGCAGTAATGGAGAGAAATGGCACGAAACCATTGATGCAGTAAGATCTTGTTAGTTTAGTTTATGTGTAGCTGGAGGTGAGTACACACTGTTTCATCTGATGAACTGAAGAAATCACATTTAAATCCATGGAAAGTTTTTAAAAGTACCTCTCAGAAACTCATCTTTCTGACAACATTAGTTTTTGCCAAGTGTTTAGTAGAAAACTGTAATCAAACAGCAAGTGGGAGGCCCTCACTCACAAATCCATCCAAACACAGGCTGCAATCCAAAGCTGCTGACCTTAATCTAAGGGCAAATATTCTCAGGAGTTCTGCATGAGTGTGTCTGTTCAGGGGCAGGAGCAGACTGAGAAGAGAAGTGCTCTAGGTATAGATGCTCAAAGAGAGATGGGATTAAGTGGGGAAAAAACATGCCAATATACTAATTTCACCAAGAAGTCTGCCATGTCAAGCATCGGTAATTTGGGTGTTGTGAGAGTCAACAAAATAGATCTACTAGTAGCCGTTAGGTTGCTTGTCACAAGCTCCCAGAAGGACCATGTGTATCTATTGAAGAGAAGTATTGAAGTTGTTTGCATTTTCTATGTGTTTCAGTCCCACTGTTGATGCTCCTTGTCAGTCTATTCTTCTGTTTGTCAGATAGGGTCAAAGGTCAGGCAGAAAATAGACTCATATAGGACAAGTGCCTGCAGTGCTCTCTGTATGGCATTTCCTGCACTCACACACAGCCGAGGGCTCCATGCAGACATTCAATGGACACGCACATAAGAATATGTAACATCAGTCTCAAGATTCAGATCTGACAATAGTTGATATGTGTGTGGTATTTACGGTGTGATTACATCATTGCATGTATGCCTTTGCATTATCTGTGGCTTTAGGGGGAGGTCTGTAGTGGGTTGTGGTGTGTGTTTATATTGTGGCTGCAGGACAAGGCGAGGTGAGGGCTCTTCAGAAGGTGAGGAGTGTCCTCTGGCAGAAGACCATCATTGTATTATGTAATAAGATAAAGATCAGCAGGCTACTAGCCCTTGAAGAATACATGTAATTTTAAGTGTGCATTTTGGTGTAGACTTATATTTTTGTACATGTTGTGATAGAGAGTAGTGATGGTATTGTGGCCAGACTTGTGTGTGTAACATTTTCAGCCCGTCATTGTGACATGTGGCTGGTTTCTGCTGGTGCAGGAGTTAAATGACAAACCCCTGGGGTTTGTGTCTGCGCAGGGCTGCGTTTAGAGGTGTGTGGGTGTGAGCTTGTGCTTGTGCTTGTGCATGTGTGTCCCGTGGGGTTTATGAGGGAGAGGGAGCGCCCAGAGCTGTCATTAGATGGACTCTATGGCCTGAAGGGTGAAAGAGTCTGTGTGTGTGTGTGTGTGTGTGTGTGTGTACGTACGCTTATGTCTGCAATGTGTGTGTGGATAGCATGTGTGAGGCATCTGTGACTCGACTTGTGTGTATGTGTGTGTTTGTGTGTGTCCCATGTGGTCCCCGTGGGCAAGCCGAAGGCATCAGGTTGACTGATGTGACTGTCTCTTTATGCTCGTATACAAATCAGACACATTCATCTCTTTTAACTCTTTCCCCAATGTCTCCATCCTAGCAAACAATTAAATTGCACAATAAAAGACTAAACTTTGACAATAGACGAACAACAGCTTGTAGTTTACACTTTGACAACAATAGTGTAGTAAAGCTTCTGCCTCTCCTGTGTCTCTCCACTCTCTTATCTATAATTATATCCCTCTTATGTAAACACCCTCAAAGTGCTTATTTAGATAAATCAGGATTACTGGGCTGGACCCTACCATCAACTTTTGTTAGCAGTTATTCTTGCATGTGCTTAAGCTTGTGTTTTCAGTGGGTGTTGTAAATGAATATTTTGTGGAATCCTGTGTGCCGGCAATGAGCTCATTCATAAACGCCTGATTGTTCATGAAAATAAGAACTTCAAACAACAATGCTACTAGCATTTAATGGAAATGAGAGCAGAGGCAGCAGATGATCCTACACAGCAGAGCTTCATCATAGCCAGCAGGCTGAGAGCAGTAGGCCTCATTACATCTCTCTGTTACACCACACTGTCCTCGCCTGGGCCTCCTCCCTGCTGTTACACAGGCCCCTCTGTCTGTCACTTTCTCTTACTACATTGCCCACTACAATCCTCTGTATTTGTGTGTGTGTGCACATGCTGTGCGCATCCAGAGATGGGGGGTTGGGGGTCAGGGAGATTTCACTGTTTCGCTGAGAACAATACCCCTTTTGATGCATCTCAGCACTCTTTGTTTCGTTAACGAGGACCAATAGGCTAGTGGCAGACAGAAGGAGGATGAAATGGAGGGAGGGAAAAAGTGAATGAGGTAGAGATGAGAGAGTGAGAGACCCTCCTCGCTGGGCACTCAAGGCCACTTGATTATCTGTGGTTTATGGCTGTTGCTGCTTCTAGCAGTATTGTTGACTGGACTGTGGGCTGTAGTGCTTATCTCCTCAGCTGTGGCAAGCGCTGTGTAGTAATCAGCTCAGCATCTTTGGCGCTGGCCTTATCTGTGCTGCAGCCACTGAGCCATATCCTGTTTACATACAGAGAAGAGGCTCCCTACTAGAAAACATCATGCAGGACATTCACACTGTAGCTCCAATTTAACACCTGTTGTCTTCAGATAAACACGGTTCATGATGTGTGCAGAGGTGAGCAGGATATTTAAAGAGCAGATGAGGGGACGGAGTGCAAGAAAGGGAGGAAAGTAGTGAGTGAAATTTAGGGGAGCATTATTCAGACAGAGGCGTCAGGTTTCAGAGACTCCACAGCCCTCTTCTCTGCAGCCAGGCTTTTGTCCCAGGGGGTAATAATGCCATTATGGCAACAACAGAGAAACGCCCAGCCAGCCACCCAACCAACCAGCCAAGTAGCCTGATCTGGCCTCTGGGCACTGCTCAAGTTTCCCTTCATTGGAGCAGCTGTGCGCTCGTCCTCCTCTTTCGACTGACAGTACGGCCAAGCATTAGGAATATCTTAATGAGTTGTAACTGATCTTTTTAAAACACGTTTTTAAATACATCCTCTTGCCTCTTCTATTTGCTAATGTGGACCAGAGTTGATTTCCCACAAAACAGTGTTGAATCCAACATCTCTTCGAATGTGCCTACAAGCCAACAGCAACACAGAGGAGCAGCAGCAGTATGCAGAGGCTGCCCTCACAGGTGCCTGCTGGTAAAAGTCCCCTAGAGAGTGTCCCAACGGATGCCTGTGTGTAAAAGGCATTTATTCCTGTGAATAAAATCTCTCTGAGTAAGCACATGCTTCAGCCAGCGGCCCCCCGGTTGCTGCAGCATTCACACAGAGGGGGAAAAAGGATAGGGATTCACTCTGCACACCACTCTGCTGACCTCAGCCACTCCTGTGTGTGCGCGTGTGTGTGTTTGTGTATTTGTGAGACACATCAGCAGCTTGTGGAAACAAAGAACTGATATCTAGGGCCAAACATCTGTATCAATGTACATGTGTGCATGTTCATGCATGTGTTTATGCATGTATGTTTCCTAAACAGTTACGCGAATGGATAAAGCCTGGGTGGTTTTTTACGCAGCTGAGTATGTTTATTTGGATTGCGAGAGCATTTTTAAAGCCCTTTGTGGTCGCCAACTTAAAAATGTTTGAGAAAGGCTTTGCCGAAGTTGCCAGTGGAACCACAGTAATCCACTTTAACACCCACATAGCCACACACACAGGCACACACTCACAGATATAATCAGCAGTGTTACAGTGACCTGTGTGCCCCGCTCTTGCATGCTACAGTATAATCCTAGATCTATGTCACATCCCTCACCTTTGACCCATGGCCCTGTAGCTGCTTCCAGTGTCTGTCATGAACCTCAGCTAACCTATGCACTCTGTTCCCAAATGTCTGGAAGGCCACACATTGTCATGCTCATGGCTTTAGTGACCCAAGTTAAAGTTAAATGTGTGGGCTTACAGCACTGTGTAGTGTTTGATGTGTGACAAACTTCAGAACATCCAAGGCATCTGCTTGGCAGGCCGTATTTAAAACCCCAGAGGTCACAGAAGTGTTTTAGTTGACTGCTGATGAGTATGTGTGTGTGACCTCTATAAATGTTAAGATATATATTAAGACTGGGCTTGAGGAGGAAATAAGAAGCTAATTTGTAGCATTTACTGTTGATATAACTCATTAAGAATTGGCTTATTAGCATAAATCATATGTATAATATCTCTATATAAACCATCACAAATTATTCTACCCATATGCTGTTGCCACTGAGCCAGCTTCCTGCTCACCTGCCTTCGTTTTTTGACAGAACAATGTCCGCCAGCAACTGGACCTGGCACTGAGCCACTCATTCTCTCTGATCCCTTGTTTTATCAGATACACACACACAGCACACTCAGTGTCACAGTTCGCACACACAAGGCTAATCTTTCTCACACAAGCGCACACATACATCCTCTTGAGACTGCAGACACACACGCACACACACACACACACTGCAATTACACTGTGACTTGTTGCTGGAAGAGGGCATTTATCCAAATGAATGGACTAGAGGGCTCTGCTAATGCAAGTAATTGAACAAAGACAATGTCTCTGTGTGTGTGTGTGTCTCTACGCAAACACAGAGTCGCACACATATCAAATAACCACAACAGAATATCTATATGTCTTTTAAGCGATGTAGGCCACTTTAGGGTGTCCTTTAGCAACATAGGTTATGTTGCGGGGTGTAGATAGAAGTATGTCAAACGTTTCCTCAAGAGACTGGGATTGGCCTGAAATAGACAAGTGAAGGTAATGGATCTGTACACATTAGCCAGGTTTCTCTGTCATAACAACACACACAGGAACAGATCAGGTTGTTTCATGGTTTGTGGCGAGAAATGTCTGTCTGAGATGAATTGTTATGTAAAGGGATTAAAAGACCGGAACACATTTTTTATACATACCTTTTGTGTTTGGCTTACAGTCGTCCATCACATATACAGCTGCAACTAACCATAATTTTTGTTAGTATTTAATCTGCTGATCAGAAAATAGTGAAAATGCCTCTCACACTTTTCCAGAGCTCAAGATGGCCCAAAACCCAAAGGTATTCAATATAACAATATAAGACCGAGGAAAGAAGCAACTTATCCCATCTGACAATGTGGAAACAGAAAATGTTTTTGCTAAATTGATAACTGAAAAGACATTACAAATACTGGAGTTCTTTTTTGTCTGCAAAATCTTCTTTTTAATTTAACAAAAGAAGCTAAACCTCAAACAGCATTGAGGTTTGATAAATAGCCATACATGAGCTGAACCACTGATTCGCTACGAGCTATCTCATTTGTTGCAGAGCAGTGAGAAAAATCACAGAAGAAGAGAAGACAAAGTCTGATTGATTGACTGGCCAGTCTATGGAGTCAAGACCTCATCAGCCTCCGCCCCCTCTAACCTTCCTCTGAATTCTTGGTCCCACTCCTCGTCAGGACGGGTCACATGGCGTGTTTGAGAGACAGGAGGAGGAAATCCTCCATTAGAGCAGACCACAATACCTCTTCCTCTGCCCCGCTCCGCCTCCCATTCACCTCTCACACACACTGCTGACACTCCAGCTCGCTCGCTATAATCATGATATCATTCTAATTCTGCTCCTGAAAGCCATGAAAGCCCATTAAAATGTCAATAGAGACCCAGAAGGGTGAGAGAGTCATGAGAGCGGGAGAACGGGGAGCTTGCCACTATAGTCTCAGCAGACACGCAGGTGTTGCTCTACAGGGAAATTAGTGCCATGTCAGGGGGTATTAACCTTTTGAGCGACGCAGAGCTTTAGCTGCCTTAAGAATAGTTATTGTGTCCTGTTATGGCAAGTACAGTCGGTCTTAAGATGAGAGAAATAATAGAACCTTGCTGATCCGAACCCTGCAAGACGGAAGGACATTGGACTCCATATTAACGAACACTGTTGAAATACATCAAAATGCAAATCCAAATCCAAAGTTCAAACCGTGTAGTAAGCCGATGAAAGAAACACATTTATTTCCATTATGTCTGTGGGAAATAAAATTCAGACTTAGTCGTGTTAGCACTGCTAATCTAAGCTCTAACTCGCTATACCAAATTTAACTCCAAAGCCAATCAAACGGGCGCCGGCTGGATAATCTCTTTCACACAAACAAATACGTGCAAACACACACACACATACACACACATACATAGCAAGCTACATATATAAACTCAAACGTACAAACATATGCACACAAACCACATATAAACACACATGGACACACTTTTGTGCCGTGATTTCTAGCACGCAGTGGAGCGTGAACATGTGAGTGGATTTATGGATGGAAAATAAGTACAGCACACACACACACACACCAAAGGCCCTGCCATGACCTCTGCATATAAACCAGCCATAGAAATACCTCTCTCTCTCTCTCTTCTTTTATACACATTCTCTCTCACTCTCTCTCTATCTGACCTGTGGTAAGTAGTCTTTAGTGGCCTGCAGTGGTTCTCCTCATAGACTGAAAGAGAGAAATGCATGACAGGATCTGATAAGACAAATAGAACTGTTCCCCAAACTCGCCAAGCCACCCACTTAGGATATGTGTTTTTTTTTCTCCTGCTGCATTCTCCATGCTTTCTGTCCCTCCCTCCCTCTCTTTTCCTCTTTCTCTCCATTGACGGTTTTTAGGCCCCAATTATTCTCAGACGCCTGTTTGTTCCTTGTAAAAGCTGCTTAGCGGCTTGATAGCTTAAAGCACAGAACACGCAACTTCTGCGGCGATGGCAAAAACATAAAAACAAAGGGTGAAAACAGGTTGAAAATAAATGCAAAATTGTGCATTTGGCTTCCTCTGTGTCAGTAGTGGAAATAAATTAGAATTGTCTGCAAGCAGTTAGTGAGGATTTGAGAATCTCAGGCATCACTGAATGTTACTGACCTCATGACAGAACTTGTAAAATAGTTGTTTTTTAATTCACTGATGCACCACAGGCCTTTGCCAACAGCCCGGCCCACCTCTTTCTTTTTCTCCCCTTTCTGTTTTTATCTCTCCCTCCTCTGACACTCCCCCATCTCTCTTCCTCTCTCTTTGGGTCAGCGGGCCCTGTGAGGGTCACTCGCTCTTTATCCCATTGCCATTAAAGAGGTCATATTTCATCACACCGCTGTTTGCAGATGAGGCTCAGATGGTTTAGTGCTGGAGAGTGTTTTAACTTGTGCTGAGAGGTTCATGGGCTGACTGTGGAATGAGGAGAATGCCCACATACCAGGCTGTTTTCAGGGAGATGGCATGGGGGGCAGCACAAAACGGCTTGGCATCTCAAGGCTGGGCAGCGTGTGGACAGAGAGGCTTTCATAAATTCTCAATAGATAGTGTTGAGGTGCTCAATTGCTCGCTCTCACTTTCCTTTTTCTGTCCCAGCTGGTCAACTCCTGAGTTTCCCATGCTGTTCTCCGATCGGTTTAGCCTTTAAGCACTGTTTTGCGTCAGTGTGTGTGTGTGTTTCCCATGTCTGTTAAGCCCATGACCCCCTCTCCTTTCACTTCTCTTCATTAGCATGTGAATCCCCCCTCCACAAGTAGGCCAGAGTGGAGGGACTGAGAAAGAGAGGGAAGGAGAAGGAGGAGAAAATGGAAAAGCTGAGTGGAGATTGGCGAGAGAGAAAGCATGATCTGATTTCTGAAAAAGTTGTTTTCCCCAGCTGAGTGTTTACCCAATAGCACTCATTTTGTGGACTTAACACATGAGGGTTCTTGCTGTGTTTAAGGTATTGAACTGGACCCAAGTTCACTGAGGCATTAAGCTAAAAGCCCTGCCTTGCCTCTGTTTAATTCTGTGTGAGCAGGCTCACCCAAAGGTAACCCTGCCTGTTGTGTGGACAGTGTGGTTCTCAGACCCCACCAAAGCCTGGCCTAGCCCTGTGTGGGCCCACCAGCAGCCTGTTGAGCCCTGGCGCTGCACCCTGTTTGTGCAGGTGTCTGACTCAGTGACCATCCCATCTGCTGCCCTCTGCCAACCTCGGGGAGAGAGAGACAGTGAGGAGAGAGACAGTCCGCTTCGATTACATTAAAACAAAACAATAGAACTCTTAATGCCATTTTAGTGGCTTTCAGCTGTTTTTGAAGTATTGTTTTGTTATGTTCAGACGAGAAGAAGAAGAAGAGTGTTCCAGCAAGATTTGCGAGATTACTTTACTAAGTTCATTCTTGAACTTGAAATGAGCAGTTCACAAAACATTCTCACATGGTCCATTTAGCAGCTGTTCTGGAGCTTTAGATCATATGACATGATCTTCATCAGCAGATGGAGTATGCCCAGTTGTCATGGAAATATAGATGTTCACATTTCATTTTTTTTCTGAGCACTTTAGTCCAAGGACTTCTCATTCATGTTGGGTTGAAAGTTGAGTTTTAAAGTTCATTCTTGACCACAAAAGTTTCCAAAAATTAAAAATTTATTGGAGACAGCTTTCAAAATGATAATTTTCTGTGGTCAGAAACCACCACCACCACATATATTAAAGCAAAAAGAAGGCCAAATTGAAGAAAAGTACATAATTTTTCCTATTTAGTCATATTAGTGTGGACATGCACTCAGTGATCTAGTAGACACCTGAGACAACACTTTCTTCTTTCAAGTGGGAGCAGATGTCACAGTGTGGATGTTAAGGAGCCTGTGAGAGCCTTGAATGTCTGTCCACAAGAATGCATAAGAAAGTGTGCTTTGAGGTCTTTAAGAAGTTCATACGAGTGGTTACTGGTGAGTGCTGTGTTTTTCACGACAGACCAGTAACACGATCTCCCTCTCCCATCACTGGTGAGACAACGGCCGCGGTTCAGGAACATTCATGAGTAGATTTCTGACTTTGACCCAAATGTCAAAAATCCCTGTGATGCGAGCTAACCACATGAACCGCACGCGGGAATAGTTTCTGTGCAGTCTGATGTTGAATGTATATGTTGGTGTGTCAGTGTGTGGGTCTTCAGGACGCCTTCGTGTCTTGAGCGCTCTCTATTTTTGAGCTACTACAGTTGTACGTACACACGCCAAACATTCTCTCATGTGAAAAATGTTCCAGAGTTGGGTGGGCTTAGTTTTGTTTTTCTTGGTATTCACACATTTTAAAATCCCTAAGGGAAAACTTCGAAAGTCCCAGCCAAAGTTTACACGCCTGTATTTGTAGTCCTTTGATTTGGAGATATGTATTTATTTTCCCTTCATCACAGTAGAATGTGGGTGTGCATGAGTGCGTGCATGTGTGTCTTGTTGAAGAAGCCAACAACAGAATCCATTTGACCAACCGAACTTGTAGCACTGCTTTCAACCGTTTGTCCATTTGTTGTTGAGGTTGTCGGACAAAGCACCTCTAGATCCTCAGAGGCTGTTATTAAAGCAACAGTTCGACATTTTGGGAAATACGGTTATCTGCTTTCTTGTTGAGAGTTAGATGACATTTCAACACTCTACCTGGAATGGCACTTTCTTTCAGGCAATCCATAACACTAAAGCTCTGATAATGTATTTACGTAGTACCCGTGTTGGTGGGTTTCTTTTGTCTCCAATAATGGACCCCTAGCCCTGAGTGTCAGTGCGTATTTGCTTTGTCAGGGGGGGGTCTCCTAATGCTAAAGAATAAACCTCAACTCTCAATAGCCTGGTGTCACACTGTCAACAGGAGCAGCAGGAGAGGGGTTGCTGAGTAAACAGCCTGATCAATGATAGAATGAGCTCACACACCTGTGAAGGTTTTTGTCTGTTAATGTGTGTTTTAATGTGATCTTTTTTCATCAGCTCACAGGTAAGTGGAGTTAGCTATATGATGCAGTATGACTGTATTAGGTGTGTCTGTGAGCCTTATATGTGTGTGTGTGTGCGTGGATTCATACATCCATTCATGTGTATGTGTGTGTGTGTGTGTGTAGCTATGCTGCCCAGCCTGGCTCTGCACCGTACCTCTATTCGTCCATACCAGAGGGGTCTCTACTGCAGTGACTCCAGCCTGAGATACCCCTACAAGAACAGCACCGTCCCTTCCTCAGTGCTCACTGCTGTTGGGTTGACACTGCCCGCGGTGTCCGTAAGTCCCCCCACACAAAGAGCACTCGGTGTTGGGGAACACTGAAGGCAGAAACTGGGAGGGCTGACGGTTCATGATGGTGGCTATGAAGGAGTAACAACGCTACATGAGAGCTAGTAAAGAAAAGTTGATGTAATGTAACTTTTAAGTTACATAGTTTGTAATTTATGTTGTCAGTTGCATCCTATTTTGGAAACCCACTCCTTTGCTGTAAGCTGACCATACATGACATCCTTAAGCCCCTCCCACTTCTGCCATATCCCATGATCCCCTGGTGCCAGCGCACTCCTTGTGCTCCCCCTGTTCTCCTTTGTGTATGTCCGTGTGACTGACCTGGTGCTTTCTTTCTTCTCTCCCTCTTCCTGTCTTTCTCTCTCTTTGCTCCCCTCTTTCCTTGTGTCTTTTGTAGCTAGCCTGCCTTTCCTGATCATTGAGACTAGCACCATAAAGCCGTACCAGCGCGGGTTTTACTGTTCGGACGAGTCCATCCGCTACCCCCGAAAAGAGGGAGACACCATTAGCGATGCCGTGCTTTGTGGTGTTGGCATTCTTATTGCCATCTTCTCTGTAAGTCGACCTTTACACCTCCCTTTGTTTGCTGCTTTTACTCCAATTTAAAGTCACTTCTTTTTAACTCTTAGGTACCTTAGTCCGATAGATTAGTCCCACTAACATAGCCCCTTAATCAAAAAGTTTGAGTGATTTCTTATCATGCAGTATTTTCTAAAATAATCCAGTCTTTTGCTATAAATGTGCTCTATATGTCCTGCCCTTTCATTCTATAATGTTTTCTTCGTCATACTTTATTCTTCCGTATTAGCTTTGAGTCATCCGAGCCATTTGTAATGGCCTGTTTTTATTACTTCGCTAAGCGAGTCAGTGGTAGCGAGAGGCCCCCCAAGTGACATTAGGAAGTGTGTGTTTATGTGTGCGTGCTGACGCATGCATGCCAAAGACCAAAGAGATTTTACAAGTTCTTGGTCCATTCTCATACCTCCCACTCGTATCCCTGCACCCTGACTCCGTGCCCTCTGTGGCCTACACATTACTTGGGGTGAATGTGTCAGTGCTCTCTCCCATGCCCGCAGCGCCTCACTGATAGCCTGAGGCGTCCCACCAGTTTGCAACAGCATGAAGTCCTCATTCCCATGACTTGACTCTTGCTCCTGAGAGGGAATGGCCGCAGTGTAGTGCCAGCAGATTAGAGGGGGGTCAGGGTTAGTGGAAACATGTTATAATGACATGTGGCAGGGTATGTGTATGTCAATTAGTGCCACGTGGTTAGGCTAGATGATCCTTACAGCCCCCAGACTCTTTGTGGCACAGCCCCCTCATAAGTTCCCAGACTGAGACGTCGCTTCACCCCCGTATCCTCGCCATCAGCTTGGTGGGCACACACACACTGTACCAGCTCAGCTCTTCTGCTTATTGGAACCAGGAGACTGTGCTTGTGTTAGTTAGTTTCCTCACATGTTCACGTGTGGGCAAAGCTGGCGTGTCTCACACAGCTGTGTTCCATTAGTGGCGTCTACTGCCATGCCGACACCATTCCTTTAACGCACGCACGCTCACTCATGCAGGCACATACACATATATGCACACGTATACATGCACTGGTAGCAGATTCCAGTTGGGCCTCTTGTTTATCTTCGCTGCAAGGGAAGTCCCAACAGTCCCGCTGGTCAGACATATCTAAGTCTGTCAGGCTGTGTTTCCACTGTGAGGAACAGAGTTGGCAATAGCGACAGTTCTATAAGTATACTCATTGACGATCCAAATAAACCCATCAGGCACCTATTGAGCCCTCTGCTCTGATCAGAAATGCCTGCCGTATCCATGGCGGGGCCTGTATGCACTTAGACAACCAGACACATTGGAATAAACCAAGACAGGGAGACAGAGAAGGGAAGGAGAGGTTTGAATACAAATACTGACAACTCAAATAAACATTTCTGGCCTGTATCAGCCTCCTGTGGTTCTAATCTTCAGCTCAGATCGGAACAATACATTGACAATAGCACACACACACTAATACACCACCATGTTTGTTTCTCCTGGCTGTGAGCCTGCCAGCTGACCACCCAATAGGCAGGAAAGGTGTGTTTATCAAGCCTAACAATACACACACAATACATGTAAATACACAAACATCATGTATCTGTATTGACTTGATAGGATGTCTGGGAAACGCTGAGCCTGCAGATGTGCACACATTTAGAGTCTTAATGCAATTGACATTCACAGTACTAGAGTGTCTGCTGGTTCAGAGATGGGCAGGTAAATATTTTCCTGAGAGACTGGGTGAGAAGGTAGGCTGAAGAGTGAAGCCTTGTGTGCAAAGAGGAAGGAAAGGGAGATGTGGTTAGTGGTGGAGAGCGGCCGGTCTGTCAGTCAGATACTGCAGGTGGCACAGATATGATTGACATCTCTGTGCCTCGAGGGTTGGCTTGGCGTAAGCCCCCTCAGTGTAGATGAGATCTTTCTCTGGGCCCCACTACTTGAAAGCGCCTGGCTGGAATAACACAGGATTCAGGGTTAGCCCACTCGGCTTAAGCCTCATAGCAGACCATTGCCCTGATATAAGTCCTCCTTATATCAAAGTCAGGTCAGTCTGAGTGAGATATTGACCCATTTTTCATGTTTTCCTTTTCCCTTGCCTTCACAGTCTCATTATCCTTCATATCCCACATAAAAGTCTCCATCATATCATTGAGCCGAACATCACCACTCATTAATAATCTCTCGTCACATCAAAGCTGCCTGAGGGAAAGGCAGGCCATGCTCATTCTACGTTTGTCTGTGTGAATCTCACTCATTCAGTCTCTCCTGTCTGTCCTTTGCACATCCTTTCTCCTCAATCTGTGACTTCAGTCTGGAATTAAATTAGATTTCCTGCATG
This sequence comes from Oplegnathus fasciatus, assembly GCA_003416845.1. NCBI lineage: Eukaryota > Metazoa > Chordata > Actinopteri > Centrarchiformes > Oplegnathidae > Oplegnathus > Oplegnathus fasciatus. Next base: position 2,397,824 of record NTHP01000015.1, read on the forward strand.
ATAAACACTCAGACATTATCATTTTTACTGCATGGTTATCTGCATCTAAATTTACTGTACGACTGTAGGACTCAGCAGCATCACATAGCTAGAATTTGTCTTATATTTGTGATCAGTGTCGTCTGTTTATCTGAAAAAACAACCCTTTCTTTTAGATTGTGATTGGAGAATGCTTCAGGATTCACCAACTACATGAGGGAACCAAGTCTTTCGTCGGGAATCCCTATGTCGCAGCCCTCTACAAACAGGTCAGCTCTCCTTGCATAGCGTAGCCATCAAGTGCATATTTAAGCCTGAAGAACCCTGGAACTCGGTTTAAAATGAGTCACCAAGAAGCAAAAAAATCAGCCAGAGATAGCATTGTCAGCCAATTCATGAAGATAACGTTAGCTTAATTAGCCTGCTTTTGTCTACCACTGACTAAAGTCAAGGACGCATTGTTTCAGAAATTACTAAGAATATTGAGAGGGAAATCTGCCACGTCATCATTGTTAATTGCATATGTGCCATTTGAGAATGGGGCTTAGCTAACGATGAATTACAGACAGCTACATTGATATTATGTCTAACCTTTCATTTGTGATATTTTGCAGATGGGCGTGTTTCTCTTTGGATGTGCCGTCAGCCAGTCATTCACAGACATTGCCAAAGTGTCGGTGGGTCGCATGAGACCCCACTTCTTAGATGTGTGTAAACCAGATTTCTCCACCATCAACTGTTCACTGGGATACATCACCAACTATACCTGCAAAGGCGACGAGAGCGACGTACAGGAGGCCAGGTTTGTGTAAACACCAAGGAATACACAATATACAGTATATATGCTGTATTAAAAAATACTCCTTAAATTGAAAAACTGACTGAAGATCTTTCTCTCCACAGGAAATCCTTCTTCTCAGGACATGCCTCTTTTTCAATGTTTACCATGCTGTACCTGGCTGTAAGTAACTATTAAACTCTCTTGCACATACACACATTCACAACACACACATTCATGCAAGCACACACATGCTGAGAGCCACAGAAACAATGGTTTGCAGATTGTAGAGGGAGTCGTGGAAAGGAGGTCCGGCTATGAGTTGGGGATTCACTGCCTGAAGAAAAACATTGTTCTTATCCACTTCTCCTCCTCCTGCTCCTCTGCTCTATCCTCCCACTCAGTTTATGAAGAGTCTTATTCTCCTTTTTACTCCTCCGAGAGATGGATGGATGCACTCCACCTGTTTTCTTCAGAGCAGCTGCGTGTGCACTTCCTGTCCCCTCCCATTTTCCTCAATCTCTCCCTCTCACTCCACCTGTTGTGGGTGTCGGGTGGGGCTTAGGACCCTAGAGGCTTTCCATGCTTCAAACAATCTAATTACACACACACACACACACACACACACACAATTGCCCCCTCATAGCTCCCTGGTCATCTCCCCCCCCTCTTCCTCTGAAGAAGGGAGAAGAGAGTCAATGTTTTGGGTCTGGCTGGCCTGAGCTTGGTTACAAGGTGGTCTTGGTTCTCATGGTGGGCTGACAGTTGAAGTTCTGGTGTATGGTGGTGCATTGTCATGCAGTCAGAGCTTGCTGCGGGTATTTCCCGGCCTCTGGGTGAACCGAGAGCTGCACTCTGGTCAGACCGAGGAAAGGAGATGAGAGTGAATAAAAAGCAGGGGAAAAAGCAGAGAGGGGAATGGAGATGTGCTGCATCCAGACCACAGAGTGACACACTAGTCCGAGACCAGTGTTCCAGCTGCGGCGAGCTCAGGACCATAGCCAGAGGAGGCTGGTGCAAACAGTGAAACAGAAAGATAGAGGAGAGCGGAATCAGTGGAGGAGAGTAGGAACAGTTCGTAGTCTATGTTTTGGAATACAAAACCAGCTTGAAACAAAGCCCACAGCAGAGGCATTCCTTGTGGAAAAAGGAATCTGCAGCATTTTTTGTTTTTGCCAGCTGAAAACCAGTCATGTGACATCATGTTTTCATTGATGTCTCCTTAAATAAGTATTATCGTGTTTCTCATGTGTCCTCCACAAGAGCAGATGTTACCAACAGCCAAAATCTAAAGTTAAATCAATAGGACATGGGGGCAGATAATTATTCTGCCAGTTTACTTGCTAGCTGAGGATGCATGACATAGCCAATAAAAATTAATGCAAAGATGATGCATCTAGGCCTCCAGATAATCAATATTTTATAAGGAATTTGAATGGAGAGTGGTAGAACTTTCATTAAGAGTTCTTTCTTTTGGTCCTTCCCCTCAACCTTGGCCGTTGTTTTCGCTCCCGTGTTGCTCACCAGGGTGAAAGTGTCATTTCCACAGTGTGGCTGTTGCCTCCCACAACCCCCAGTCATCTGCTAACTGGCACTCTGTGATTTTGAAGCACTTTGTTTCCTGCCGAGCGTGTCTTGCGTGCTGCATCTGTGACCGATGTGGTTTTAGCTGAGACTTCACAGCGTTGCAGTCCTGAGATGGCACACAGATAACTGGCACAGAGCGCACGTCACGCTGCACAGCTACACGCCTCAGAGAAACACGCATGTGTGCACTCATGCGTCTTATTGAGCTATCTTTTGTTTATCTGTCACTCAGGCACATAGCATGTTGTTGGTAAAATAAAAAACAATATGTTTGTTTGTGATATGAGTGGTCTTAACCACAACTATGCTTTTGTCTCACGGCATGGTGTGAACCAGACGAGAGGACGGGCAGGGGGCTGGCGTGTAAAACAAGCCCTCGTTGTCATTCTTTCTCACTTTGTTATGTTCGTGTGTGTTGTCTTTTATTTAACACTGACTTTGAGTCAGAGCAAGAAAGAAAGAGGGAGAAGATCTTACTGGAATGAGCTGGATTCCTTCAGAAACCACCAGACTTTGTGTCGCTCTTGTCTCCCTCTGTCATGGGAATCTGCTGGGACTCCTTTTGTTGTTGTGTTTTATTGTTGTTTTCCTTAGATCTAACTATTTGAGACATTTCTGGGAGGACAGCTAGGGTCAGAAAGGCAGTCCATTTAAGTCTGAGTTTGATTTAAAGAGGAGGGAAAGCATTTTGAGATTTTAGAAGGTCATCAACCCTCTCATTTGCTTATCATGACTTTATGTGTGCATGTTTCTGCTGATCATGGTAGGACGGGTTATTTGGGTTTACTCACTGCCCTTCAGTCAGATAGGGCCAAGTTGATTGGCAGGTCATTGTATCTCTTTGTTTTGGCTAAGTGCAAGTGCTCATTCTCCTCCATCCTCCATCAAAGCTTCCTTAAAATTGAGAGGTTTAGGATGTTGTGCGAAGGGTTTTTCTGATGTTGCGTTCATGACCGCAGGACGTCAGACAAAAGTACTTATCAGTAGCCCTTGCCCGCTACCTGAGAACCACTGCGGAGGAAGCCTGAAGTCTAAACATCCCTGCCAGGGAGGAGAGAACTGGACTTGAAGGGATGGGAGGGATCGCTTCCTTTGCTTCCGTAAGGAGAAGAACAATGATAGAGTGTCGTAGAGGAAGTGTGAGGGCTTTACGTCCACACCTACAGGGGCTCGTAGTGGACGGGGGTTGCTGGGAGGCACTGCGGCTCTCTGTAGGTATTGTTAGCCTAGCTGATTATAAGACACAAGTCTGGAGGTTTTGGGTTGGGTAGACCTTGGCTGAGGCCGGCCCTCCCAGGCCCTCTGTCTTTGGGTGTGAGAGACAGGAAGTTATGGGTATGAATGGTGCAGAAACAGAGGATGTCTGAGGAACCTGGTCTGAGCTCACCAAATGTGCATGTATGTAGATAAAAAGAGAGAGAAGCTGTGCATGTATTTGCACTGGCCTTGGACTTGGTTGTTCCTGTTTTGGCTCTTCTCAGTCTTTATCATGACCCAGAAAATGTTTTTTGAGCGGGGGGTGCATCCGCTTTGTCTTCTATTTACTCTAATAGAGAGAGTTCATCCCAACAAAGTGCTGAAACATTCATGGCAGGGTATGTATACATATGTGTGTGTGTGTGTGTATGTGTGTGTGTGTGTGTATTCCAGTGGCTCTCTGTGGTCGTGCTGTTTTTACAGCTGGGATGTTGAACCATGAATCAGTCGTGTCCGGGTCTCAGGCAGTCGAGTGTGCGCGCGTGTTGTGGAAGAGAGTATGTGTTTCTTTGCGGGCTCGGCCAGCCTGCCCACTTTGATTCAGTCTAGACCTCTCAGACAGTAATAATACACACATGCACACCCACTGCAGGTGAAGGTTTAAAAAGTCAACGATATGTTGAACTTAATGACTTTTATGAAAATGGCCAGCCTGTTGTGTGTGAGGGCTCAGGTCGTTACTGGCAACAGAGAGGAATGACAACCTCATGGATAATGCCATCAATAACATGATGTGGATTACATGTTTTACATCATACACACTCTCAGAAAATTATTTGTTTGTCATGTACACAATAACTGTGCATATTAAATTCTGAAGAAAATAAATGACATTGTTCACACGTGTTCAACATGTTCACCTCTTCTTACTGCTGTCTCTCTCTGTCTTCCCAGTTCTATCTCCAGTCCAGGTTTACATGGCGCGGCGCTCGTCTCCTCCGCCCGCTGCTCCAGTTCACCCTGTTGATGATGGCCTTTTACACCGGCCTGTCACGCGTCTCAGACCACAAGCACCACCCGACTGATGTCCTGGCAGGCTTTGTGCAGGGAGCCCTGGTGGCCTACTGCATAGTGAGTGCACACATGTCACGCAAAACACATTAATTCAACTTTATAAGACACGCCCATACATACAAACTGTATGAAAATATGAGTGATATAGCATGAATGCATACATCTTTTTGCAACTTAATCCTTCCCTATAATTGACCATTGGGGATCCTACAGACAGACCAACCTTCAAATAAAGTTTGCCTTCACATAGCTCCCTCTTTATACTTTTTCTCCCCTCTGCTTTTCCTGAAAAAGAGAAATGGAGCAGGCAGCGAAGTGAGGAGAATCTGATTCCCTTTAATGAATAACACATTGCGTGGAGCTAGACCTAGTTCAGGAGTGTGTGTGTGTGTGTGAATCCATACTCTGCAACCTTCTTCACTACTTTTGTGACATATCGTCACAGCAGTTGCCAGATGATTTTCGTAACCCTCATCATTACACTAAGCTAGATGGAGCCAAGGAAAATTGAATTCGGGTCAAGAGGAAAATAGAGAGAGTGTAAAAAGAGAGTGAGTAAGAGAGAGAGGGAGAGAGAGGATTAGCCTTTGAAACAGGAATGAGGCTGTTAATTATTTTGGTTTTTTTATTTGGCGGCTCTGGTTCTATCAGCACAGCAGGCCCCTGCTAAACTCTGCTGCCTCTGGGAAAAGTATGGAAAGACACACACACATACGCACACACACGCACACACACACAGCAGCCCTTACCTTTCTACATGGTCCAAATCATGAACGTGGAAAGGATTAGATTCATAAAATTCAGCGAGACCTTAGTAGTGGCGCCTAGGCAGACCTTGGCACAGCTAAAATGCGCACTCACACTCAAACGCATACACACACACACACACACACACACACACACACACACACACACACACACACATTGTACACCAGGGTCCTTGAATGCCAGGATTATTGAAGAATTGAACCCTGAGCAGAAATCAGTGAGTAACAATAGACTCTAATGCTCTGGTCAAAGCTCCTGGACGACATCAGCTTTGACAAGGAAAAAACATCAATTTTCAGAAACACGCTCAACATATGAGCTTGACCTCTGAATGGGCAGATCTGGCAGGAGGAGTGAAGGAAGGGAAGTGACAGGAGAGAGGAACCTTGTCTACATCTTGGCTCGGGGATGAGCGTGGGCTTAATCCAACTGAGCTGTTCCACAACCCTCAGAGAGACAGCTTAACACACACATAGACACACTGTTCACATCCACATGCATACACACCACATATATATACACACACACACATACACTCATAGTGAAACCCCTGCTGATCAAGGCGGTGAGGTTAGTTTTACGATCCTTGACGCCCCTTCTGATTTGCCCAGTCTTAGTAGAAACACACATCTGTGAATACTTTAGCTCGGCTGTTTCAGCCTCTCAATAAGCAGCGGAGCAGAAAGGACCTGACAGGAGATGAGTGGAGGCAGGACAGAGGAGGTATGAAGCCTGTGCGCCTCAGAAAAGCCAGCAGAAAGTACTAAATCAAAGTGTGAACATCTTTAGATCTCAAGTTAACAAGTGTGCAGGTTCAGTCATTATTCTTTTAGCTGTGAAGTTTTCACACTTGGAAATCATGTCAGCGTATATTTTTCACAGCCATAACAGTCTTTTAAATGTCTCCACTCAGATCTACTACATGTCCTTATAATTTACAATGATTGCTGTTTATATGTATGACTTTGATTTGTCTTTGACTGTCACTGAGAAGACACAATGTAACAACATGACAAAGGTTTTGAGGTTTCTTCGCATATCCCATTGGTTGTAGTAGCAGCTTTGTTATTGGAGAACTTTTCTGTTGCCAATCATTCTCATAAGATGTTTTCATGAAGCAGAAACAGTTGATTTTTAAGAGCCCCAGGGCAGCCTGGGTAATGTGGTCCATTAATCCAGCCTGAGCTTGTGCACATGCATGAAAATAGCAGTCTCCAAACACTGACAGTGCACTTGTTGTAGATACAAAAGTCTGATTCGAAGAACAAAAGAACACATTGGACGGATTAGTGGATTTGCACGTCAGTCCCAAGTGTGTGATTGTGAACAATTGTTCTGAATATCACATGGTGAGTTATATGGCCTTGTGGAAAAGCGTCTTCCTTTCCAAACACATTTCAGTAATTGTCTGAAGAGAAGTGCGTTGTTCCATGACTTTATTGTCAGTGCTATTCCAGGTTTCCCTAGGCTACGGTTACCTCTTTAATCCCAGTGCACCCCCAGTGAGTGCCAGTAAATGAACAATACAAACCCAGGGCAAGTATAGACGTGACGTGTTAGACTGTGGCCTTGTTGCCTTCGTTGTAAGTTAATTACTGCTTAATCCCTTTGTCAGTCCTCACATTTGATGATAGATGGTGTCATACTCAAAGTTTATTGAAGAATATGTAGATGAATGTTTTGAGTCAAACGCTCCAGACTATGTCTGCAGGGCTGTGAACCAGAGAATCAGGGAACCACAACAGGAAGTGGACCGTCTGTCCTACCTGGCACTTCCTATCAGACGCAGTGACCTACTTTTCAATGTGTGTCGTAATAAAGGTCAAGAGGACCGACTCCAGCAGGAAGCAGCTGTCAGAGAGAAAGCTGGGGCAGCGGTCATTTGTTTTTCGAGGTTCATTGTCACAGTGGAGAGGAGTTAGGTCAGGCATTAAAGGAGGAGGGGGCAAGAGGATGCTGTCTCTCCCTCGCTCTGATTTAAACACACAAAGACATGCTGTTTATACTCAAATATTGAAGCAGTGTCTGTGTGGTCAGTGAACTAGAAGCAGGAAGTCATCTTTTATCACTCCACACACACAACTCAAGTGTCTAAATTCTCAATTCAGTAAACACTTACAAAGTTATTGTTTCAAACGTATGCACATTTTCAGTTAGACACTGAACAGTGTGACACGTTAGCATGTGATAAGCTAGCATTGAAAGTTCATATACTGATGTATTGTGTGATTAGGCTGCAAATATATTCATAGTTGGTTTCATGTGCGTGCAAACAAATTCACATTATATTCTTTCATATACAAAAGGGGTCTAGTGAGTAATGTGGTGGTTTTTTAGACATTCACAGTTCCTGCAAGTTGGTGAACTCACTTCCTGCGTGACTCAGCTTCTTTATGTGTCAGGCTTGATATTTTAATAGTGGTTAACGACGCACAATTAGAGGCACAAACTCACACGCACACACACACACATATATATATATATACATGGTTCTGCTGGTTTTTTTCCTGTATAAGGAGCCTAACTGCTGAGTCTGCATCACTCAACACAAAAGGCCTGGAGGCTTTGTGTGTATGTTTGTGTATATCATGCGCAGGAAGTGGTGAGGTCGTGATAAGCCTTCCGCCATGGCAGGTTCAGGGGCGATAGGTTGGAGGTTGGGTGACGCTGCAACAAGGCCTGCTGTGATTGGACGCAAAGCATCCTGATGGGAAACGAGCCTGGAATGTTTCCCATGACGGCTCGGGTGATTCTCAGAGATATGACTCCACATCATATCCCTCTACACCCCCATAATTATATCATATATAATATATCATAGAGTGATGCACTGAAGACACTGCACAAACTGTATAGACAAAGAGCCCTTTGAGCAGCTGTGTGTGATGGAGGTATCTATCGCTGTGTGATGTCATGCATCAGTCAAAGGTCACCAGTGAAGGTCATTTTATGGTCAGTAAATGTCAAGCTGTAATAGAAGAGAATGTCTTTGTGTTGAGCCTACCACTGAATGAGACAGTCTTTGTTATATAAATAGATCACTGACTGTATGTCGACCAGGAAACAGGAAACAACAAAAGATAAATGCCGCTGCTTCCCACTAGTATATGTTTTTCCCCAAGGACATTCCCATATGACTGCACTGTGTATTTTCCCAGTGTATTTGCTCCAATGAGAGTTATCCATATTATTTTCCTGGAGGAGCTGGTGCACAGTAGGCTGTCTCTCTCAGCGTTTAGTGTTGAATGGCAGCTTCTCCCCTCGGCCCTCCCTCCCTTCGTCTCCCTGGCACAGGCCCTCTGCTCACCCTCGACTGGCAGCACGGAAGGAAAAGCTGCTGCGCCTGCCAATTATGTGTGTGTGTATTTGTGTGTATTTATGTGTGTTAGTCCGCAGCTGAAGCCACTGTTGCTCATGAGTGACCCCAGACCCCTGTAAGTGGAAACGATAATCCACGGTTACAGTGGACAGTAGTTTCCATGGTCGCACTTCCTGTCCACCCTTGCCCATTTTCCTGTTTGACATATGATGTCATCAGGATCTCAGGAAGAGATTTCTTCTTCTTTTTTCTCTCCCTTCCTTCGTTTGCCACCAGTGCCTGCCAGGCTGACCTCACAGTTGATGTAAAATGGGAATTCACCCCTGGCATCATTTAATAGAGGATAAGCAAGGGTTCACTAAATCTGACTGCCAGTTCAGGGTGAGCTACGCCAAGATGACTTCCTTCAGCCAGATTACTCACTGTTGCTTGTTTGGGATTGCACAAGGTGTGGTAGAGGGAGATGACAGGCAGTTTCTCGTCATGGAATTATTAAGTAATGCAGCAATCACGCTTCTCGCCAGCTCACAGCTCCCCTGCAGACACAAGAACATGTGGGTACATATTCACATTACAGCACCTGATATTAAATTAACCTGAAGTCTGTCTTTTTGAGGTAATATATTTGATCAGATTTCCCTTTTTTTCCACAATTATATTAGATTTTTTCTTATGAAGAAAGTGTGACTGCTGCTAATGTGAAAAAAAAAACATGTTTGAGCCAGCCTTATAGCTAAAGAAGAGACATGTGGTGGTTATTTGCTAACTTTGCCTTGGGAAAGAAAAGCTGCTGTGTCTTCAAAGCCCTCGCTGAAGTTGTCTCAGATAGGCAAATCAGCTGAGATAGGTTTAACATGCTCTATGCAAATTACAATAATAATTTGTCTGTCCTGCAATGTGGTGCATTTGCATTTAAACTGAACTACAAAACTGAACACACATGTCCACATAACCATCTCCATATTTGGTTTGAACAATCAGATCCCATCTTTCTTTAGTTAGGGATCATCTTCTCTGCTTGCTGTTCTCCCTCTGTTCCCTCACCCCGCTCTCCTTCTGTGTCTCCACCAGGTGTTCTACGTGTCAGACCTGTTCAAGCCCAGGGTGAAGCCTGCCACGCCCCCGCCCTCCCCCATCAAGAAGGAGCTGCTCCCTTCATCCGACATCATCGAGAGGAACAACCACCACAACATGGTGTGAGAGAGGCCACGCCTTCTTCCTGTGACCGAGGAGCCAATCGCAGCGCTGCTCACCTCCCATCGGACAGTAGAATGTAGCGACGAGAGACTGTAGCTGCTTCTCAAATGGCATCCTCCTCCCTTTTGCAGTGCCCAGCAAGGCGCTTTGTGGACTAGGGTGTCAGATTTGAGATTTGCACAGCAGAGTCCACTCTCACTATCCAGACTTATTATTTACTATTATGTTAACTACTAATCAACATTTGAGCCCGTCGGTTTGAGCACAAACAGAAAAGAATTGGAAGCTAGAAGACAAAATGAATTAAGAAATTGATGACTTGACAGGCAGAGCTGAGGGTGTGGCGGTTTGATGGAAGTGTAACCACATGAAGGGAAAACACTTGTGAAGAAAAACAAATGAAGAAAAGAGACAAAAAGAACAAAAAAAA
>NTHP01000015.1:2408161-2452831 GCA_003416845.1 Oplegnathus fasciatus
AAAAAAAAGACAAACCCCCTGCCTAGGGAGAGAGGGACTTCCAGTGATGCTTCCTCTCTGAACTCTCTGTGGCCTTGGAACGCCGTAGGACAACAACTTCCTTAGCTACGGGAAGGATATTACTGCAATAACTAGCAGCATAGAAATATTAACAGTATAGAAAAATATAACTTATAGCACTGTTTTTAAGTTCATTGTCCATTATCACCACTTGCTGCCTGAGATGTCTAACTGGAAGAAAACTTGATGAAGCTGACCTCCATGAGACAGAAACATTGACTCCCAGAAGCTGGCCGAGCCTGGTGTGGTGGTCTCACAAGACTCCATACTCAGGCAGGATGAGGTTAGCATAGCACGGCTTTAATATCAATAACCCTATACCAGTACGCCACTGTAAGGATCATGTACTGATCTTCTTAGGCCTTTATAACAGGTTTCAGAGCAGTCCTTTGGCTGTCTTTCAAACCTTTTTCACTGATTGGTGAAACATCAGTATCCCAATAAACTGTGTCTTTAGCAGTAGGAAGTGAAGCCCTCCAACCTCATATACCTCTGTCTCCAGATCAGCACGTCAAGCTTTTTGTAGTGGACTCTCAGAGCGGCCCAAACCCGGGATGTTGCATTTCTTGAGGGTTAGATGTAGTAAAGGGGGAATATTTTCTGTGGAAGGAGGGAGGCAGATCCCACAGCCTCCCAGCACCTGTATAAGAAGGCGTGGCTGTGCCATGCCACTTCCTGGTGTTGGGGCCGTCTGTTTGGCTTCCTAGACAGGAAGGGGACGGGTGGGCAGAGTGAAGGGGTGCGGTCTGTCGCCGTGGAAAGAGGGTGATGATTTACAGCTAAGCTGGCACATTATTTTGGGATGATTTGGGCTCTTTCCGCTGGCAGGGAGGGGCTCTCACCCACCCAATCACTCATTGGCAATGGATGTTTGTCTCTCAGTGTGTGTGTGTGTGTGTATGTGTGTATGTGTGTATGTGTGTATGTGTGTGTGTCTTGTACACTCATGTGCTTGTGTGGGTACGCTTGTGCTTGTACATGTTCATCTTGTGTGTGTGAATTTGTGTGTACATATGTGTGAGCGCTGTGCCCTGTGAAAAGGAACCCCCTCTTGATAAACTATGTGTGTGTCTCAAAACACACACACTGTCAGCTGTGCCAAGTGTGTGTGCGTGTGTGTGCCACTGTGTGTCAGAGAGCGAGAGAGCAGGTGAACGTTATAAAAACTGTGGATCTAATATTTTTATTCTCTGCTAAGGAGCATCTTTAACCGTGTATGTTTATAGCCTGTCCTGTATAATCACTAACAGTTGTACAGATACAGAAGCCCTTTTTTATTTACAGCCTACTCAGATATCCTCCTCCAACAACACACTCCGCCATGTTGCACATCTTTCTCATCGTATAGTCCGTCCTATCATTTCACAAAGCCGTTTTCACACTCTTTTTATAAATATATAAATAATGTATAGATCACTAAAATTAACTCTGTAAGATATTGTTTCTTAACATGTTTAGATATATCCACTATGATTACAGACCTGTGTTCTTTACAAAATGCTGCTTAAAAAGCATCGATTGACAGATTTTTGTATCTAGATAACTAAACTATTATAGATTGTAATAGTTACGTTTGTAATATGCATTCAAAAAAATACACCCACAATTGTATTAAAATTCAATATTAGTATTTTTGTATTGTGTCGTTTTTTTTTGTACAAAAGACATAGTTGCAATGCTGTTTTTTCTGCTAAATGTACTTAGCTCTAATACATGTGCTTTTAAATAAAAAGCTCATTATGAACACAACTTTGGTTCGTCTTGACTGTTAATCCTACACTTTCACTGCTTTCGAAAATGTTGGATTTCTGTTGTAGTTGTTTGCTTCTGGAAAGTATCCCTTGGCTTTACACAAGAAAACAGAAAAACTGCACACAATGAAGACATTCAGCGGTAGAGTATATTGACTCAAGTACTGTACTTAATTACAGTTCTTCGATTTTATTCTACTTTATACCTCTACTCCACTACATTGCGAAGGGACCAGCCACAACAATAGATTAATGATAATAATAAAATGATATGTGATAATATGTGATCATAAAGCACGATAAATACATTTTTGCCGATAATACAGGAATTTAGCTTGTGAGGGAGGGTTTGTGATATTGCTACTTTTACGCATTGTAAGAATTTGAGTACTTCTTTGAGTACTAGACTTCTTCGACCACTGCTTAAAATAATACTAATTAATGAAGAAGCTGCAGCAGAAACACACTGACAGTAACTGACTTTTTCAGCTTTTTGCAGTGACCTCACCATGGCCTCAGTTCTTTTTGTCAAAAATACCCCATGAAATACAGGTGTAATGACACACACACTGAAAAGGGCTCAGAAGTGTGTGTGATTTCACACTCTGGCAGACACCAGACTAGAGGAGCTGGCGTCATCATGCATGTGTGTGTGTGTGTGTGTGTGTGTGTGTGTGTGTATGTGTATGTGTATTTCAAAGCAAAATAGCAGGACTGCCATCAAGGTTTGTGATTCTGACCTAAACAAGAAGTGTCATTTTCTCCACCACAGCGTGTGGTCAAGCGAGGAGAGAAAAGCCTGAATGACACTTTCTGTCATCTCAAGCGTTTATTGGCTTCAAAAACACAGTGTTTAATCCAAAAGCTACACTGTAATCATGCGCAGCACACCATTTGAACTGCATGTTCACATAACAATATTCAGTATTCAACATACATATATTTAAAACTTGTAAACTTAAAAATCTACAATTCAAATCTTCAAGGAACTGATGTCTTTTCTGCGTAGTTTTCGTGCAAGCGTGACCTGAAGAAGAAAAAAGAAAGGAAGAATTAAAAAAAGAAAGAAAGAAAGAAAGAATAACTCAGACAAGAGCCTGTAGCAGTGAACGACCGGTACTTGCCATGTGAGCTAAATGAGTAAAAAGCCAATCATTTAGGGCAATCATTTGACTGATGTTATCATTATAGTGGCATGCATGTTTCCCCTCAGTGTCCTGTAAAGTGTGGTCCTTTATTGACAGTGACAGTACAGCTGGTCTGAGGTCAGTTGTAAAAAAACAGCACCAAACTGAGATTTACGGTGCCTGTGAACAGCTGGTAGGCCTGGGGTCAGCCATGCGTGGCTGTAATAGTAGAGGGCCTGCTGCTGAGGCAGAGAGAGGCCCATGTTGTGGTCTTGTTTGGCAGCAGCAGAGCAGAGCAGAGCTGGCACGGGGCCGTCACAGGGAGGCCAAGGCATTACATAGTACTGTACCTCTCTCAGTGTGCTGGGTGTGTGTCCTTCATCATCACATACTGTACAGTACATCCACTTGGTCTGTTTACTCTCATTTATTGCTTTACATGAAGCTGATGTTTCCTTCATCTTAGTGTCCAAACTTGTGTAAAAAAGTCAAACGCTAGTTCCTGTTGGCATGTGAAAACCTCAAAGCTCCAATGTTGGTGATGTTGACATTTTAACACAAGCAGGATGGATTACGTCCTCCTCTGTGGGCTGAGAAATTCCTCTACCCCTGGTCTTATAAAAGCCTTTCAAAACCCCTTTGGATAAACTCTGAAATGCATAGTGGTCATGTTAAAAACAAGTCTGTTTTTCCTCAGTTTATGTTTTGGAGATACACAGTTTTCATCACGCATCAATGACACAAGGAATTATGCAAATATGACATCAGAATATGCAACATAATTGAGTGCTACAGCTAATTAAACTGCATTTTTTGATAGACTTGAATGTGGAAAATAAAGTGTCATTTGACAGCTGGTAAGTGTCAGCAACAAGTTAACCCCGTTATGCTCTACTGGACTTTGTTAGAGATTCCAGTATAATTGCTGGGGAAAACCTTTCCTTTCTGAGAAGAAGCCCGACAGATGGATAACACATGTATCCACATGCCATATACTGAATGACTGAACAAGGACATGGGTGAATATCCCACTCTGAAAGCTATAGGTCTGCAAAATGTATGTATGTCACAAACAAGAATGCAGCAGTTAGAATTGGCAAGTGTGAAAGAGTGATTTTAGTTTATATTTAACTCTACACAGTAGCTCAGAATCAGTATGTGTAAAAGTGGTTAGAGTGGCTTTCAGCTGGCGATCCAAAACAAGGCTGACTAACAGACTTCTTTTCTTGCCATGTAGTGGTTGTAGTCAAAGAGCTCTGAGTGAAATGGCCCACTGGCACACATGATATAAAAAGCATCACGGCATAACAAGAGTGCTACTGTAGGTGGCTCTGGTTTGGCTTAAATACTGCGAGTGAGTGTGTATGTGAGAGAGAGAGAGATGGAGCTGGGCTGTGGTGAGGGTGGCACTTCCAGGAGAGCCGTCTGGAGGCCTGGAACTCTGAGGGCCTTTTCTCTGCAGCACAGTCCAGGGAGCAGAGAGGCAGCTGGACCTGGGGAAGCACACAGGCTGGCAAGCAGAGGAGAGGAGAGCCAGGGAAGGAGAGTTGGAGGAGAGCAGTCTGGGAAGGGCTCTGCACTTCCTTCGGGGAAATGGGAGCAGAGACTCCCAGCAGTCAACTGTTTACAGTGTGTCAGTGTCTGTTTTGCAGGTTTTTAGCACACATGAGGTGTGTAGACATAATATAACCCACACGCAGCACACAGAGAGGACAAAAAAAAAAACTAGCGTGCAAGAAAGAAAGAAAAAGAGAAAGAACTGGTTTTATATGGTTATTGTGGATTTTGGTTACAGGTTTTAGTGCCCCACATTACAAATGCTGATTGAAATGTTTCCAGCCTGACAAAAATGACTGAAGCATAGAGGTAGACGGATGAAATGAGTGCTAAAGAATATCAACAGCTTCTTCTACCACCTGCACTGCCCCACAGAGCATCACAGAAGGAATAACTCAACAAAAACAGACACATTGGGAAAATGGAGCAGCCTTTAAATGAACGAAAAGAAGACCGATTTTGTTAAGTATTAACCCAGTTTTGTTAAATCTACTGTATTATATGCGCTTCAGTGATTGAAATAAGGACACGGTGGGGTGCTGGATGCCGCTATCAGTCAATAGGCACATGTGTAGGCAGCAGGAGGATTAATATTCAGGATTAATGCCATGTTTTGATGATGATCCTGCATGAGAACAGTACGTCTTTGTCTCAGCTAGGGAAATATTTTGGAGCTTTTTGATATGAATGAAACCTCAATCCAGTGAGCGTAAAATAGAGTTAGACATCAATCTCATGTTAATTGTGACAGACAGGAAGACTGGATTAACCTATTTCTTGTGTTCTGATTGGAAGAGCTCATATTTCTGTGAGGAAAATATAGAAGGTGTAATCATAGTAAGTAACTGCAACGAGAAATATTCTGTTTTAAGTATTTGGCAGGTTTTTAACAAAGACTCATGGATGTCTGTCGGTCGGTCCACAACTTTGGTCCAGACTGAAATATCTCAACAACTACTAGATGGATTACCATGAAATTTTCCACAGATATTCAAGGTGCCCAGAGGATGGATTTTACTGACTTTGGTGATCCCCTGAATTTTCATCTAGCGTCACCAGCAGGCCAAAGTTTTCACTTGTCCAGTCAAATATTTCAATATTTACAGAATTGGCACAAACTTTTGTATAGACATTCATGGTGCCCAGACGATGTATCCTAATCATTTTGGTGATCCCCTGACGTTTAGCATGCTAACACACTAAACTAGGTTGATAAACGTTGAAAAACATTATACCTTCATACATAACCTTAAACATCAACATGCTGGAATTGCCATTGTGAGCATGTTAGCATGCAGTGTTAGCACTGAGCTCAGTACAGCCTTACAGAGCTGCTCGCATGACTGCAGACTCTTAGGGGCAAATTCACAAAAGGTTTGCGCTGCTTTCGCAGCCGCTAAAGATACCATGTCATTCTCAAAGCACCTGCAAAGGCTGAAATGCAAGAGTGTGCTGCCGAGCAAATAGCGTCTTGGTGCTCAGGTGCTATTTACACATATTTAAATTAGTTAATATGCAAACATTTGGTGCAAAATCGCCCCCTTTCTGTGCAAATGAACCTCATTGTAAAAAGAGTCAAATTCACAAACACCAGTGCTAATAGCCACACGAAGTTAGAGTGAAAATATTTGCGTCTTCAGAGAGTTGGTGGTAACTGAAACGCATTTATAAGGGGTGTCACACCCAGACTTTCCAGTGATCATGGGAGCAGTGACTGCAGCAAGGCGTGCCTGTAAATAAAATTTTACATTATTATTAAAATGATTAGGCCTATTACTGTCACAGCATCCGAAGGTAGCGATGCTGTGAACGGGTAGCTGTCCGTCGTGGTTTTCAAAATGCACTCCAAAAGCAACTTGTTGAAACTTTGAAAAATTTATTGTACAAAAAAGGGGTTACAAACGTTGACAAAAACAGTTCCATAATTCCTATTCAACTCAAAAGATATAGAAAAAAACTACTAAAAGTTATAGGGAATAGTGATAAAGTGGTAAAAATTGGCATTGAATCACAGCCTCAACCCATCCAACACTGCTAGATTGACTCACCAGCAGCCGTGAGTAGCCTATACAGTAGCCAATAATTGCCACATGGATAATTGCAACCAGACGCAAAGCAAGGGCAAATTGCACTCGGCTCCAAACTTGATGGGCGTGTTTGTGCTGTCATATCATTAGTGCAATATCTTATGTGAATGGGACTTTGAGACGGGGCAGATAAATTGCTCCTCATTAGCACCCGCTATCTGCCGCCCCGTCTGCGGCCGCAATCCATTCTTTGTGAATTCACCCGTCAGTCTTGTTAAATCTCAAAGGAACATTGCTTTATTGCACAAAACTTAAACATAGCCACTCTGTCCAACACTCTAACTGGCAACAGGTAATCGGACTTAAATGTAGATACCAAGATGTTTATCAATGTGTGTCTTAAAAGTTCTGGTTAAATAACATCCCGTCCCAAATGAATGCCATTTAAAGTTGAAGTCAGTGGACTTACCGTATCTTTACATTCATAGCTCAACAATTATTGAGTTGAGCCTTGTTTCTGAAATGTAACGACTGCATGAATATAAAAACTAATTGCCCACTTCACACATAACAGCATTATCCCTGTGTGACATAGTGTCTGTGCATGGGTGGTGAGGATGGAAAAAGAGGGAGAGGAGAGCGAAGCATAGAAAGTTAATAAACTTCACAGATGTTGGCTGTATGTGGGGGCAACAGGTGATTATGTCATCTTCACATAAATGGCCTCTGTGTCCACCTACTCTCTCGCTCTCCATTTCTCTCACATCCATATTTTTCTCCAACAGGCCTTACAAAGCCCCATTTACCAACTTCGAACACTGTCTCTAGGTTTCTGCTTAAGGCTTGGGCTTAATTCACTTACCTAAATCCTCTTCTTTTCAGTTTGAACCAAATTGAATAAAATATTCCTACATTAACTTTTCCCTCCTTCTGTGTCTCCCTGTATGGAAAAGACATCTTCCCCCTCCCATCAGTCCCTCATGGCCCATATGGAGGAGTGGACAGGTCAGAAAAGGAGCACAGGGATTTGGTTGCTCTGAAGTTTTTACTAGACATGATTTTTACAGATGCAAAAAAGTTTTATTGGTGGGTATTTTCATTTTTTGTACAGAGATCATTGTACCAAATATCATGGTTAATGCAGAAACATCAAGGGGAAAAACCTGATGACATCTTGACCTTTACAAATGCATGCAAGCACACAGGCAAACACACTCTTACACAGTCATCATCTCCTGATGCAGTCAGACAGGTTAAAAAAATGCAGAGTGAAGATTTCTACTGGGAATCAGCTTTCACCTGTCTGGTTCCTTTAGAGCCGATGATGGTTGCGAGAGATGGAGAAGAAAGGGCACAGAGGATGGAGGGAGAGCAGCGAAAGGTGAGGAGGAAATGGGGTTAGACGACTGTGACACAGGCATCTGTGATCCTTTAAATGTACAAAATGGAGTTAGGCAAGCATCCCTCTCCCTCTTCTTTCTCTTGCCTTCTTTCCCCTTCAAGGTTGCCAAAGGAAATTCTGTCAGACAGCCAAAGTTGTGTAAACCCCCATGGTTCACCTGCACACACAATAATGCACTCAAACCCACAAACACATATTGCTCCCACATGTACACACACAAACAAAACACATGCACACACACGCAAATTCTCCAGCAGCGCAGAGCCACTGGGTCATTATTAGGAGTTAGAATTCAGTTCAGTCCCTCTGGCTCTGGTCCAGAGGCTGCTGCCTGATTTACTGGTCATCCATGAGAGTGAGTGTCTGCGGAGCATTTGCGTATCTGTTGTGTCATCCTACAGGGAGCCAACTGTGAGCTCAGCACTCAGGGCCCATGCATCTGCCTCGCTGACAACGAGCTGAGTACCTGCTCCAGACATTTGGCCCTTCCATCATACTCGTAAATCTGTGATGTTTGCTCTGAGGAATTTACTGGAATATGTGCGCTTTCGGGTTGAAAGCTGTAATTTGACCATATACAGTAAAGCAGGAATTATTGATTGTGAAGCGCATGATTCAGTTCTGGTATCAGTTTGTCTTTCTCTGTGGGAGACCGAAGGCGATGGAGGAGAGTACCGCTCTCTGCAGGGTTTTGTGAGTTCAGACATGGGACTAGGTCAAGACAGGCTAGGAAATATGATTTAGTATGTAACAAAACTCCCCAAGCCCATCCATCATCAGCTAAAATCAGCTTTTTATATATATATATGCACATACAGCATATATACATATATGTGTGTGTGTGTATGAGTGTGTCTCCATTCTGGCCAAACTAAACACTCATCCCCAAAGTCTCTCCGGAGAATGTTAAAGTATCTTTACGATGAATCTCCCCACACGTGTGATTAATAATGACTAATGTCTCTCACCTAAGGTATTTTCATATACATGCACATGCACACACGCACACCTCAGGGTTATGTTAGCTGTTAGACTGAGTAATTCCAGGGCCGTGGGGGTCTACAAGGCTTCAGTGACACTGCGATTTGTCACAACAATTGTTACAATTCATCCTCTGAGGACCATGAATGTATGTCCCAAATTTTACAGTAATCCAATAGATGTAGATGTTTCAACAAAAAACAGCAATGTCAACCTCATGGCAAAGCTAGATGAAAGGGATCATGAATATCCAAAATTTTATACAATATATGTAAAATATTTGTGCCAATCCATCCAATAGTTGTCAAGATATTTCAGTCTGGACCAAAGTCGTGGACCAAGCAACAGAACAACATTGCCTTCCCTAGAGGTATGCTAGCAAGCCAGCTAAAAACAAGACCAAAACTGTGAGGACTTGAGCAAAGAAAATGAAAATACAGGAGCAGACAACGAGAGGAGTGAGAGACAGAAGCAGATGAGCAATACAGATGGGGTGACATGGACTGGGAGAAGGCCTTCACGGTAGATTTCACGCTTGTCTCTGCTTGGCCCACAGTTAACGCCATGTTCTGCCTGTTGGTTCTCCCAAGAGGGCCCGTCCACTCCCACACTCTCATCGTGTATGTGGGTGTACATGCGTGTGTGTTTTTCTCCAAACTATGATCCAGTGACAAAACTATCTAACCACAACTCACACATTTGAGTTACAGGAATTGACTCCTGGGTTAAGTCCCACCACAAACCTTTCATCTCTGATTCCTCACACCCCACTTTAATGTCTCCCCCTGGTGCGTGCAGATGCTACACTTACAGAAAGGAAGTGAGTCAAACACTGAGAGAATAGACAGGGACCACTTTCACTACACATACCCCCTACAGAAGACTTTCACTGGGCACAGCTAAAGAAATGCTGAGGTGTGGCACAGTGCTGTAAACTGTCCCCAGCCAGATGCTTGTTTGTTGTCTTTTTGAGGCCTGGAGAGCAACAAGATAATGACTCCTTTGAGAGTCTGAACAATAACTGTCAATGGATGTTTTATGGCTCCTCTGAGAGAGAATGTCAATGATGTCTTTATTGCTGTTGAAGAGCTTCATTCCTAAATGAGAAAGAAAGTCTGCTGCTCTGACAACATAACTGCAGACACAGTGACATTTTGGGAAAACAATTATGTTATTAGCTATTTGAGGAGACATGCTTTCCAAATACTAGCTTTGTCATCTGCTGTGTTCAGCTATTAATATTTGAGATGCAACATGTATTTTCAAACATCATTACTGTCAAAGTGATCGACAAAATTATATACTGGTAATGACTGCAAACAAATGAGACCACACCGTAATAATGATACCATAATTAGTTAAAGTGGTTTTTCAAAACTACGACCAGCCTTTTTCTCTCTGTCACAAACAGGATGTTGCTAATTGCTTTGTTTGTGCTGGAACAATAGCCTGTCGTCATCTCTCTCTTGCGTTCTTCAGCCTTACACTGCATAGAGGGTGGTTTTTGCATCCATTTTATGTTACCAGTTGATGTGTACTAGCCTGTTGGTTGTTGACAATAACTCTCTTGGACATGGGAAACTTTCTTTTTACCCACCTAAGCAATGTCCTGTTGTTATTTAGAAATTAATGAAAATCACACTCCACCAACAATGGAGCCCCTTGCCTTGTTTTAAGGCAGGGCTTTGGTCTGAATGGCTTCTAACTTTTTTTTTGTTTTAACCAACTTGCTGAGTCTTGATGTCATACATTTAAATCTACTTATCTAAACTGTAGCATCAAGAGGTCATGTTTGTGTTTTGTGCCATAAAACAACAGCTGGGTTTCCATCCAAATGTCTCACAATTTTTAACTGAATTTCAAGAAAATCGGCAAAAGAAAATGTAAATCAATGCCTGTTTCCATCCACTACCGTTAATCGAATATAAGGAGTTGGGTCATCAAGATAAGCAGTAGACTGTGGCGTCAATTCTCCAGTCAGGTGATTTAGAGACCTGCATTTTAAATTATGTCAAGCAGCGCGAGCTTTCCAGGCGATTTCTTTATTGTGTGTGCCGTTGCATATAACATACCCATGACTCATCATGATTCTTTCTTCTTTTTTGCCTCCATTGCTGTTTAAAAGGTGCAACGAGAGTCTCGTCGGATAATTCGTGCCTGACGAAAAAATTAAGCTTAAAATATATTCATATTTTAGACACTGTAATTAATATTTTCCTCATTAATGATGTATTATTTCACCCACTCACAACCCATCCACTATTAATCAGAAAGTTCATTTTTATGACCTGACCTGCCCGATCCGTGGATTATCCGTGGTGCCCGCAGATATGACTGCAATCCACGCATCACTAGTCCACACAGATCTGTTTTAGTCTGCCGACATTTTTCATCTCACCAGTGGAGCGAAAGCTTCAGTGGGCATTGAAGTCACATGCTTCATGTACGTCATTTATTCGCTAAGTCTATTTCCATTGCAAGTTGACGCATAAATTAGATCGTCCACACAATACATATCCAGTCAAGTCCAAGTCCATCTACGGAGAGGTAGATGCTGCCAGTCAACTCAGCAGTTGTCAGCTGTCTCGTAGGCCTTTTTCACAGCAGAAATTTTGACTTGTCACAGGAGGAAAAGCACAGGTGTTACTAATAACATTAACAATGGTTCTATTCCAGTAAGCCAAGTGTGTCAGTGAGTTAGCAGGAACAATACCAGAATCCTGAAACTGAAGCAGCCAAATGGAAATCAGCCATCAGTTATATTATTTACACCTGTGCTGTTTCTACATGTCAAAATGTCTTCCATGAAAAAGTCCTATTGGTTTCAGTAATTATACAAATGCACAAAAAAAGTCTGAATGAATGTGGTAATAACTTGTTGATGCTAACATGCTTCACATCACAAATAAATCTCAATATTTGTACATTCTGGACTGTAATGCAATTACTCACATTTTTATCAGTCTGGTCTTTTATCACCAAACAGCCATGTTTTTCTTATTGGCCTCATTGAACATCTGTTTTCTAACCATTGAGAAACATGTGTCTAAACATATGTCTTAAAACATGCTTTTAACTGTGAGAGGCAGACAGACAGGATTAACCTTTTTCCTGTGTTCTGATTTGGGAGGTTTTCATATTTATGTGGACATTAAATTAAGATTAGGGAGTACATTGACAAATAGTCTGTTTTAAGCTTTTGGCCAAACAACCTATCCTCCAGACAGTTTCTTTTACTGGAACGCCAACAGTCAATAGATTCCTGTGAAAACTTGTACTCGTATCCCACACTGTCCCTCAAATGCCTCACTCACTTTTTTTTCTTTTTTTCTATTGTACTGTTCATGCATCACCAAACTATTCTGCATTATGTCCTCACTGGAAGACTCACTCATCCATTGTTTTGTTCCATGGAAAAGCAAGCCCCTTAAACTCGAGAGGTGAAGGCATTCCACTTTGGACAAGCCAGTCAACACATCTGCAGTATGTCTGATCTATCAGACTGAGTTGCAGAGCTTGAATTGATATCAGTGCCCTTATATGTCTGCTATAGTGTAAACAGAGTAATATGGGACTCAGAAGGAAAAGAAGGTAAGAAAAGGAAAGAAGAGATGGTGTAAAGGAAAGGAAGGAAAGGAAAAATAAAGGAGGAAAACAAGAGGTAAACTGTTGGGAGGTGTGGCATCACCTCTTCAAAGGATCTAAAGTTTCATGTTATGGAACTTCAACGTTATTAAGGCAGGAGAATGTGCAGATTTACGAGGTGTGGCATGATCTCTCTCCCTCAATCTCCCTCTCGCTCCTCAGGGAAAGATGTGGATAGTATTCAAGTCTTAAAGCAGGGCACTTGGGGGTTACACATTGTTATTTCCCTCCTCCCCTTCATCTACCTTCAACAGTACTCAACTCCTCTTCCCCACTGCCTCCCACTTCTCGTCATCCCGACATCTGGTTTCAATCTTAGCTGAGATTACAGACGTAAGCGCCGCATCAACAACAATCCCCTCTCTCAACCCTCGGTCTTCTCACTACATTGTGTTGCTCATTTCCAGGTAATCATGAATGACTGATTTGATTTAGTGAGAAGGGGGTCTGGGAATTAAGGTTTTTTTATTTATTTATTTTTTTTATCAAACTAACTAAAAAAAAAATTAAAAATCTCTCAAAGGTATCCCAGCTGAGCATGAAGTAAAGTTAGAGAAATAGAGCAAATATACTGGGTGATAAACAGCAGGACACTGACCATGACCTCCAGAGGTGAAAGGTCAGAGGTCAGCATGCGGGAGATCATGTGTTAGAGGTCAGGGATTAACAGGTAGCACGGAGAGGTGGGGGATGAAAGGTAAAAGGTTGTTTATGGCTGCGGAGGAGGAGGACACAGAAAGGGCAGTCCTTCTATCTGGCAGGGGTGATCTGTCTGTCTCGGCTTCCTGCTGTGACCCAGCTCCTCCTTTCTGGGCTCTGTCTATTATCTGCTGTCTGGCAGTTTGTTTGTCTGTTTCTGTGTATCTCTTTGTGTGTGTGTCCTCAAGAGCCATGGATGAACAGATATTTTTTTCATGTTTGGAATTTAAGAGTAAGTGAAAACAAGAGCGTGAACAGATTATAGCTTTAAACACAGGATTTGCAGAAGAATGCCATTCCGTCAGAGAGGTAATAATTTCAATATTGGCACCAGCCTTCTCACCAGGCATTATACCAGTTTTCACCAGTTTGTTGGATCCACTGTGAGAACTTAATGAGGCACTCCAGCAAAATTGCACCTGTTGGGGGACTCACAAGAGAGAGCGGAAGCAAAGTCCAAGATACCTTAGTATGAGTCAAGCTCCAAAAACATTGGATCCTCCATTTCCCATAATGCAACTCAATAGCGTCTTTCATCAGATGACTGCCTGCTACATGCTCACCTCTTTCAAAACACACACTTTCAGTTTGTAACGCATTCGTTCTGTTAAAACTGTAAGTCTCAAGCTCAAGATGAGCAAACCCAGATGACATCATCAGGGTTATGTTCATGCAATTGTTTTCACAGGTTGAGCAGTACTCCTCGTGACAGGTGAACTGAACTTCACACGTAAAATCAGTAAAGTGCCCCTTGAGAGCTACAAACAAACAGCTCATTATAGAGACTGTACAGATTTTAGCTGCAGCTAGCTAGCAATACATGTGTGGGTGGAGTGTCCCTGTGGATGTGTTTGTGCAACCCTATCACCACACAAGAACGTCAATATTGGATGAAAACAGTGGCGGACTCAGGCTGAAGGGCAGGGGCAAAGAAAATAAAATGGGCACCAACTGCATGCGGTGGGGAACCAGTGCGCAGAAAGTCATCATGCATCACATTTTCTCCACTGGAAGGGAACCCTAAAGAGCACTATCATATTTTATCTACCATAGGGGCACCCAAGAGGGCACTTTTGCAGTGTGTTTTTGGAACATGGGAGCACCAGTGCTGCAAAACCCCTGATCATGTTCAATGCCAACATTTTTTTAAGCCCAGTGCCAACGTTTTCCAAATTGTGAATTGCTGAAGGTCAGACATGCTACACATCCATTCACCACCCCTCTCCTTCCACCTTGCTACATAAAGGGTACACCACTTCTTACATTGGCACTGAACGTTGGCACTGGACTTAAATCCTGACATGCAGAATCGTCCAATATGAATGTAATTCCTTGGAATACTGGGATGGCTTGTGTGACAGTTCAGCCTCTGACTGATTTAAAACTTACTCCAGTTTTCGAATATTTTCATCCAAAAACCCTCTCTTTTCTTGTTCTAGCCTCTTGTCTCATATAGCTTTGGGATAAGCGCAGATTTGTTTGCTCAAGTTGAAACATTTCTAACTCACACTGACAAATTTGTGTCTGTTCACATCAACTCATGTCTTTTCAATGACTTTATATGCAACAAAGCCACCTTTACCCTTCACTCACATTAGTTTAGATTTACATGATTACTGCTTTGGAGGCTCTTCTACCCGGTCAAAAAATGTGAATAAATTAAAATGTGGTTGTGGATAAACTGATGTGGACCCTGAAGTCATAGAGGTAAGGTGTCTGCTTTTGGGTAAGCACAGAAACAGGGGGGCATGTATCCAGCCCCAGGGGTCCCAGGGTTTATGCTGACGCTGACAGGGGAAAGGTTCAGAGTGTGTGTCCAGGTTAGGGCTCAGGTCCAGCTGGGTAACGTCCTGTTTCTCTCCCCACTGGCAGCAGCTGTGGTCACAAACCCACAATCCTTCATTCACACACAAACGCAGTTTCTATATGCAGAACTCCGCCAGAGCTCCCATGTCTCTTACCTAAAGGGAGAGAGGCAGACACACAGAGAGAGAAACAGATGGAGAGGGAGAGACAGAGGCAGGGCCTCGGAGCTGGGAAATGTACCACTGACTCTGAGAGGCCCTAAACTCAGGTAGAACGCAGGCCAAGTTCCCAGGAGAGTGTGTGTGTTTGAATTTCTTTATATTTAACATTCACAGAAGCACCATTTATACGGCATGACTGGGGATGTGAAATATGAACGTGATCTGCAGTAAGCCTGTTGAGTCTCGTGGCTCAGAGTGATTTATACACATCTCAGTGTCGCTGCCTTTTTGTTACAGCTGCCATAAAACAAGATAGCAACAGACTGTCTGAGCAAAATGCCTCTCCAGACAGTTGCACTAAGCTTATGTAAATGCTTAAATTGTACTATAAATCTGTCTTGTGTGTGCATGTTTGTGTGTGAGTGTGTATGCAAAATACACTCTATGAAGGGCCACGTAATAACTAAGATTTCTCATCATTGTTACTTTCTGTTGGCTGTGACTGAACATTCTGGCTCACAGCTTGTTTCAAAGACTCATGTGCCCACACAGAGATTACAGCTGATTCATGAATTAAGGAAGCTGCTGCCCATGTGTGTTGCTCAGGAGAAGTTTTGGTTCTGACCAATGGGGTCCAACAGAAGCACACAAATTAAAACAGTTAATTAATTCATGCAAAAGATTTCTGTATTTGTATTATTTTTATGTTTTTCCCACTGGTTTGAAGAGGGTAGGGCTCAGCTGGAAAAAAGTGATTCACATTCTTTCATGCACCAATAAGAAATGTGCAATTTGAGTGTTAAATTCTTAATGAATAATACCTGGATGTTTTTTTTTAACATTAACTTTGATCGTTGGATATTTAGTTTTCAGAGGCTTTAAAGAACCTTTGCAACTGGTGAAGAACGCTTAATGATACAACAAGCAGTTTGCACTTAAGGTAAGGGGCTGAAAAAATCTTTCTAATTAATTAGAAACTAACTAATTAATGACACATTAATCTAATTACACATCTGTTTTACAGAATACTTTAAGGCTCACAAATAAATTGAATTGAATATGTTAGTATGGATCAGTGGCTGCAAAAAGCTTATGCAAATGAGATGAATGTTCACACCCAGCATTTATGAATGTTTTCTACAAATATACAATAACTGGTAATCGCAGGTGTGTTTTTGGACCCCACTTAAGTTTCAGTTTCGGTTTCCTCGTCTGCAGTCATCGATCTTTTTTTTTGTTTTTTCGGCCATAATAACTGTTTACTCACAACGCTAGCAGACACCGGAAACAACAGTATGCCACTTCACACACAGGTGAATTGAAGAGCGAGTCTGTTGCGTTAAAAATTTCCTTAAAAGCCTAACTGTGCGCTGCTTGTGATTTTTCCGGGAAAGTCGCTGCCGACACCCGGGTCGTAATACTGCAAATGCAAGGGCTTTCATCAGTGATTCATAGGCTCAATCACCATTGTGTTGCGTGATTCGGCGATAGATAGTGACTTAACAGACATTTATTTAAATGAAAATCTTCGAGATTATACCTTTAAAGCCCTAGAGTGATGATGAAATAGAATAATAATTCTCTTCCTGCTTGAACCTACGCTAAAAGCTTCATTAGTTTTTTTTATGTATCAGATTATAATTAAAAGTTGTCTCATTCTCTTTGCACAACCCAGCTTATCAGTCCACATCTGGCAGCTCACCTGGCAAACACAACATTATGATGAGATGGACTGAGCACATTGGCCCCTTTCCTCTCTAAATTATGTTCAAACATTAGTCAAGGCACACTGGGTGAATAATGATTACTGTTATTCTCAAAGGCACACATGCTGTACTGATCTGCACAATTACACTCAAAAATGACCTACAAATGATTGATAATGTTGATAATCAAACCTCAGCCTGACAGAATAGTTTGGTCCTGTACATTTCTATGGCGTGATAAACATGTTTTTCACACATGCAGATAGTGTTTTGAAAATGAACTCTTCATTTGTGCACCCATCAATGACGGTCACGTGAAACCGCTCTGCTGTAAGTATTTGTACACTAAGTGTTTCCTGTCTGAATCGCGGGTTGCCACAGAGCAGCTGGAGAATGTGCGGACAGAGACTGAGGTTTACTCTTAATTGGGTCTGGTAATCCATCTGTTTATTGCCTTATTATAGTAGGAGGGGCTGTCAGTGCACATTCCTCTAAACTGTATGAGTCTGTTGTGTAAGTCTGCTTCACTGGGATTTGAAGTTTGCAGCATCAGTGTAATTACTCCAGTAAGAGGTTACTTGATGGGTCCTGTTGACATGTACACTCAAGAAAACACACACAAGCATTTCTTATCTTTCACTCAGTAGGACACCAAATCATTCAGGCTATAGACAAAACTAGTCCCTGTATCCAGACCTCATGAGTTCACTACCCCAGTGAGCAAAGCTGCTCCATATAAGGAAGCATTTGCACTCTGATCCTCTGCAGAACATAATGCACATAAATTGATATTGCAGCGTTAAACACATTTATTTTACTTGTCAGTTCTTTTTGTGATATCAGTGTGTGCATGTGTTTGTTTCTGTGTGCGTAGAATACGCTGTGTGCATGCCTGGCTGTGTGTGATACAGACCAGAAGGTTGTTTCTTCTGGGACTCAGAGTCTGGGAAAACCATGTTCGTGTTCGCCCCTCCGCGTTTCTCTGGCTTCACTTACTGTACGTCCTTTTGTATTATGTGCAGTTTTCACTGTAATTTTCACACACTCTCTCTTCACTGCTCCCTGTTGGAGCATGCTAGGCTCGCTTGGTGTTAAATTAGAGCTGGCGCAAACATGCTTTCCCAACACTGAAACTTAACTCAGGCGCCCTCTCACACAGTTAAAGAGGAGGTAGAGAAAGAATAGACGAGATGGGAGAGGGAGCGGGAAATAAGAAATTTGGTTCTCCAGTTTCGGAGAAGTGTCTCTGGCCATTAATGATGAAGAGAAGATGAGTTCCTCTGAGAGCTGACGGAGGTCGGGGGGCAGAGAAGGGTTCCTGGTCACCGTCCAACATACACACAGTCATACAGATGTCAGCTATTTCTAATTTACTTAAAGCCACTCTAAATTTGTCTAGAGCACAACAACATAATAAAAAGTAAAGGCCAAAGTGAGTACATCCTAATGAAGACCAGACAGGCAAGTGAATACCCTGAGATGAACTTGGAACTGCAACAACAGCAGCACTGTCCCGGTCATCCTGTGATCACGAGGCTTGCTTTGGGAGGTAAAGAAAGGCCAGTCAACTCAGGAGAGCTGCCATGTTTTGTGCAGTTTTCTGGAAGAGCCTCAGCCAAGGTTATGACTATAAAACACAGTGAACCAACGAAAGCATAAATCCAGTTTCAGTTTTAGTTACCATCTGGCCTGAGAATTTTCCAGTCCGATGAAGGTCATTCGAAAGAACAGAGCGACTGTAATTATCAAGCATTTCCTGCATCAGTCACCAACTCATTCAACCCACTAGTTGTAATCACAGTTCCAGCAGACGTCATCATGCTGACATATCTGTCCCTTCAGTGTGTAAGAGAAGTTCATCATCGCTGTTAGCCACTCGGATCGAGAAATTACAGTAAGCAGATACCAGGAGGAGTGCAGCGGATGGGGAATTTTTTTTTGCAAGAGCAGAATTCCAGTTGCATGATGTTTTTACTTTCTTTACTCGGTCTGAATCTAGAAAAGAGCTACACTGTGTCAACACACTCACCAAACCACTCTCTGTCTCTGTCTCCCACAAACACACACACACACACTCACTCTGGAATGACGCTAACATTGTGTATTTGTTCACATAACAGAAACCTATAATTTAAATGAAAGCGAACCTCTCGGTGGGCAGAAAATTCACACATCACCGTCCTGTGGTCTTCATCCAGCAGAAGACACTACAACAGTGGTGGAAAGTAACTCAGTACATTTACACAAGTATTGTACTTTAGGTACAGTTTTTAGATACTTGTACTGTACTTGAGTATTTCCATTTTATTACTATTATTTCCATTTACTTTATACTTCTACTCCACCACATTTCAGTGGGGTACATTTTACTCCAGTTTATTTATATGACAGCAATAAATTACTGGTTCATTTGCCATACAAACATGGTAAATGGCAAATGGACTGTACTTATATAGTGCCTTACTAGTCTTCCGACCACTCAAGGCGCTTTACACACTACAGGCCCCATCGAACCACCGACCTTCCGATTAGTGGTTGACCCGCTCTACCTCCTGAGCCACAGCTGTCCACATATAAACAGTTTCTAAAACATCACACATTGTTCAGTGAAAAAAATCTCCCTCTTATCAAGTCATTTTAGTCTGGAATTGAGTCGTTCAAGTTTAATTTTATCATAAAAAGCAAAAAACATCGAGGTGTCCCGGTTGCTTAATGGTCAGGGCGCATTCCACACGTCTAAATAATCCGCCTTCTTTCAAGATAGAGACACTCTTTTCAAGAACATTTTTAAACAAGTTGATATCAATCAAAAACAGTTTTTTTATGTTATATATTATATTAATATTCTTACTGCACTGCAAAATAAGATTTTTAGGACTCAATTATTGACAGAAATGGTTTGCTTTTTGCAGATGTAACGTCCCAACACTTAATAAAGTAGTTCAAATCAGCTCCACCTCGACCAACTATAACAAAAATGCAGCTCACACATTAATGCATCAGTGGTAATAATCCTATAATATATATAACTCTATGAGGCCATTCTGCATGATGAGTATTTAATGGGGTATGGGGTATTTTTAATTGTAGTATTACTACTTTTACTTAAGTGAAGGATCTTAGTACTTTTTCCACCACTGCACACTAGCACGAATATAACTATTCACATAATCATCCCTCAACCCAATTCTTTCATAAAAGCAGAAATAGAACAAACTCAGAGGCCTGAATCAGCCTAAAGCTACTGTAACACTACATCCAATAACCCTCCTGTGTATTTCATGTCTTAAGTATTGCGGTGAAAGAGCTCTGCCCCTTTCCTAACCTTGTCACTGGTGAACAGTATCACACTACCAGGAAAGCTCTGTGGAATCATTCAGAACCCAGTTTTGCTAAACTACTATACCACAGTGTGCTATAGTCATCTAAGATGTCTAAGACTAGCCCACAGCTATCATTTTATGGCTACATTTTTAAGAAGCAGACTGTTAATGCCATCTGCTAAGTCCGTTTAAGCTCCCTCCACCTTCCACCTGCATGTTTCCTGCCTTTACTGAGTCAGGAGAGTCTGATGATGGCTGAGGTTTTGGACGTCTGTCTCTTGCTCTAATGAGCCAAATGTCCTGTTAACAGAGCCTCGCTGTTGTGGTTGGCTGTTTTCTGGGTGAGTAGAGATGGTGACATACCTTAAAGCCGCACTCTCTGAGTTTGGCTCATTTAATTGGTTTATCTGATTCAGTTTTGGGAGTAAACCTCAGGAACATGATTCATGTGAATGAGTTATCGTGTCTAAATCATTTCTGTGGTTTATGGTCGGAGATAAGGGGGAGTGGGGGGTGTACTCGGAGATAAGATAACTGTTTGGGATGAGTTGTGGTCAGCTCACTGTCAAGGCTTGTTTTGTTTGCTCGGCCATTTGTTACACAAAGTTACCCTGTTTTCCGTTTACCCCTTTATCTGTGTGACCTTTCACCTCATTTGGGTCAAAGGTCACAGCTAAAGGGTTATAGGGATCTATATCCCATCTCCTGTACTCCTTTAACTTGTATAGAGGAGCCTCTCCAGAATTGGTTGTGGAATAGGTATACACGATTATGTATCATATCATTGTAGTCTTTTGTGTGTTTTTATCAGAAGATCTGAAGTAAAATAGGGAAGTGGAGAGACTGTACCTCTAAAAACAAACTTTGTCTGCATCTCACAAGGAAAGAAAATCTAAAACCGGTCTGTGACTCCTGCTGGGACTTCATGTGCACAAACACACATATCAAACACATCACACACCATCTCACTTGGTCCATGTACGGGTAAATTATGTGAGGTGTGTTTCAGAGGTGAGTGATAATTTATCAGAAACACATGCTGCGCTACTCCGCTCCGCAGTTCTCCGCCTCATTTATTCCTCTGCACCTCTTTGCGCCTCTCGCTTCTTTATCTGCGCTGCTGCCAAACTCTGCAGTTATTTCTCTTTCTTCTTCTGTCATCCCCCTCCTTTACTTTTTCTCTCTCTCAGTCTGGGACTGCAAGGCCTGGATGGTAAGTCTACTTCCACTTGCTGCACAGTGCCGCTCTCCTCCTGCCTCCAGTCCATGTGTTAGATCTTAAAAGGTTCAACAACTCAGATTCTGTTGTGTTCTCGCCATCAGTAACCCAAACGACAGACCATTATGCAATACTCACATGCTCCTCCTTAGCATTCTCCTGCTCCTATCTCACTCTAAATCCCTCTTTTCCTCAATCCCTGTCTTTAGTTATCTTCCAATAAATCAAAAACACATCATTTCTCAATTTTAAATTGATTTCGGGGATGAAATGCGTGCAGTAGAACACATTCCCTGAGGTTAACACCGCCTCTGGAGGTTTATTCATGGTAAAAAATCCAGATGCAACACTTTCTGAGTACCAATGTGATCAGTGATCCTGTTTCACATTCCCTGCCAGATATACCGTATATGTGCATGAGAATTTGATGGCATGGAGGTGAAAGGCCATAAAAGTAGGTTAGGTGTGTGATTGTCGTTGGGTCGGGGAGAGAGGCGATGAAGGATGCGTGAGCGGAGGTGGCAGCGGGGTTGTTTTTCACCACCTCTCCCTCGTCCGGCCTTCTCTCCGGAGCTCAGCAGGAATATTACACACCCTGTCTGCTGATCCACATATCACACATTCCTGTGTGGATAAAGGAAGGGGGGAGATGGAAAAGGGAAGCAAAGACAAGGAGAAGGAGAGGGAGATTTGATACAGACGAGTGGGCATCAGCGGTGGAGAAAGAATGAGGTTGGCATGCTGTGCGCGGGAACACATAATTCATCCAAAAGAACTACAAATCAAGCTCAAAACTGACACACACTCGCTGATAAACAGGTGAAACAATCCGTCAGTCCAAGTCTGTATGTGTGTACAGTATGCGCTCGTGTGTACCCATCCAGAGCCCATATTTAGGGCTGTATGTGTAATACAGCTGTGTGTGTGTGTGCTGCTTGTATCGTTGTGAGCTCTGTGCGTATATTTTAGTTGGCAGAGTTCCCTACAGGCCCACCACTTTGGGGAAATGAAGACTGGTAACTGGACATATCCCCTCGCAAATGAGGTCACTGATACATGCATGAGCTAAAACATCACGAACATACGTAAGCATGGACGTACTCACATTACACACCACGCAGGCCAGCTAGTGTATGGACAGGTCTTATCACATCCTTCCTCGCCAGAATCCCCCATAACTCTCTCCAAATTAAATGAATGGTTGGATACTTCGGAAGTGTTTGCTTTCTTGCCAAGAATTAGATGAGAAGATAGCTTAGCTTAGCATAAAGACTCAAAGCAGGAGGAAACAGCTAGCCTGGCTCTGTCTAAAGGTTTTTGTACGGAGTAAATAAATAAGATATAATGTTCTAATTAGAGAGCTTTAGAGGTGCTAGGCTAGGCTAGCTGTTTCCCCCAATTTTCAGTCTTTGTGCTAAGCTAACCAGCTCCTGAGAGTGGTAATAATCTTCTCATCTTACTCTTGGAATAATTATTGAATAAGTGCATTTCCCATGCCAGTTAATTGAGCACAAAGACTGGAAACAGCCGATCTGTGTATCAAAGTTACTCCTCCTAAAACCACAGTGTGTCATTTCAACACTGTTTTTTGTACAGGGTAAACAAAAGAGATATAATGTATTAATTAGCCAAGCTAACCAGCCGTTGGCAGTAGCTTCATTGCTGTACAAACATCAGAAGGGTATCAATCTTCACATCTAACTCTTGGCAGGAGAGCGAATAAGCGTATTTCCCCAAATGTCCAATTATTCCTTTATGGTCCTGCTGCATAAGAGTGGAACATCAGTGGAAATAGATCTGTCAGCTAACAATAAAGGGCGGGAATATCACACTGGTGTGAGGCCATCAACCTCTCAAAATCTCATGAATTTATGAAATCCTATTATATTGTCAGCGCCCTCCCTTGTTATCTCTTTTAATTAGCTGGCAAAGGTTCAGCGTGCAAGATGTCAAAGTTCACCTCCCTCCTCCTGTTTCATGCACATGACCACTGAGCAAGATTGGAAATTCCACTCCACTTATTATTATTTATGAAGAAATTACTCTTTGGTCAGAGAGGGAAATTGCCTCTGGTATTTCATATGCACTTCCTGGAAATTATAAAGATGATGTAGAGAGGGGAGGCAAGAGATATGAGATGAGTGATGAAGAGAGGATATGGAGGAGGGAAAGATAAGTTCAGAAAGTGAAGAGGGCAGATTAAGGTGTTGTGGTAATATCATGAACAGCACGTCCATCAGAGATCAAAAGGGCATCAGTGGGAGTGATGGTGAGAGTGCGGTCTATCTGCTGGCCTTCAATCATTAAGAAATTTCATTAGAGATATTGGAGGTAGACGTTATCAGACTCAGAGAGAAAGACAACACAGACAGACGGGAGGATAAATGAAAAGAATAGCACAGTCCGACCTGTGACCCCGCCTCTCACTGAGTGCAGGGGCGCTGTCAGGAAAGGAGTTCTCTGTGCGTCAGACCTTACACAAAAAGCCTTCACTCACCCCGTCCACTCAGCTTATCTCCCCTCATACTAAATGATCCCATTTCCACAGGAAAAGAGGGAGACAGCGAGAGGGAGAGAGAGAGAGATGTGGGGTGTGGTGACTCCCATGAACTAACAAAACTTCAAACACGTTAGGTTTGGGAGTGTTGGTTCATTTCACACTGGGTGAACAATAACAGAAGAGCGGAAGGAATTGGCAATATAGTGGGAGAGAGGAGAGAGGAGAGGAGAGGAGAGGAGAGGAGGATTTCAATTTACCTAAATGATGAAATGAGTGTGATTTAAGCAGATTATAAGAGTTTCATTCACATGCTGACATTTCTCTACAGTCCAGAGGTAGGTAGATGCCAGTGCTATGATGTTAAGGATCATGAGGGTGTGTGGGTGGAGATGGAATAATGAATTGCACAAATCGAGTGATAATCTCATCATGAGGGGGTGGGATGCACATTTCCTGTTTACCTATTTGAAATCAAATCTTGGTAAAAGACATTGGATGGTTATGGAACAACTGGATTAAACATGGAACAGATAAGGTTTTCCCCTCTGCCCTTGATTTGATTTCGGGTTATGGAATTTGTTTTTTAAGTTAGAGCAATCCTTGTGATAGACCCAAATGTGAAAAAAAAACAAAAAGCACATTTTTTGGGATCAACATCCAACATTCAAACACTTTTAGCTTTTGGATCGGGGACTCAAAGTGGAATGAAGGCCATTACACTCTCTTCCTGTCTTGAACTTCCTGTTTCCTGTGTTCTAGGAAATGAAACGCACATGTGTTGTATTTATCCATCAGAGAATGTTTGATATGGTTATGAATTAATATGGTTTGAATGTAAAAAGCGGAATCCTGATCATCCTTTCAGGCTAATAGTTGGACAAGCTTCCCCATTCATTCATGAACTGGCATCAGACAGGATATGAATCCGCCACTGACTCACTTATCAGTAAAAGTCACTGTATTCTTGGACCGACTCTTCCAGACTGAACATGTTTATGACTAAGGGCAACACTGTCTTTATTTTGACTGAGCAACACCTACACAGCATAATTCACAACACACAATCTGACACACGCTGTACACCTTCATGCTTCCCCTTCACTCTGAAATACGACATGCAGGAGTCTTAATAATGGGCTGTTAAACACTCACACATTTTTTCCATGTAGCCTTGACTTTGATCAGCTGATTTCACAAGCACACATAAATTGATGTGGCCCGCATCACTCCATGCTACCAAACATAGATGGAATTTCCACTAGCAGTTGTGTTTTGTCACTCTAGGGTTAATTGCATCAACTCTTTAACACACATACAGTACATCTCAAAGAGGGTCCCCAAAGCCCTCTTGCACCTCATGGTTTAAATAAAAGCTGCTACAATCTATATTTTTTTATTAACCATGGATCAATTGACTACTTGTATGCGAAAGGTATAACTAATAATAACAGGCTCACAGAGAAATATCACCTGACTTTGCTTTTTCCTTCAGTTCTACAGAGCTTTTTAATGTCTTTTAACTCATTGTTCTGGTTTTTACAGCAACTTTGGTGTTTCGATTCTCACTGTTCACATCAGCGTGGTTTCCTGGGAAAAAGCTCTAAAAATCCACTGTACACGACTNNCGACTAGCTGGTGAACATAGTTGATTATTTTGCAGTTAAAGAGCCAGATATTTTTGTCAAGAGTTGGCAGAGATCCAACCAGAGCTAAAAGGAGAGTGAATATTGGACTTACATTAACCTGGTGGCCAGAAACACAACTCAAAATGAATGCTAATGTTGGATTGTGGATGTTGGATCTGTGGAAGGTGTAAATAAGCAACTGTTTGCGAACAAGTGTGTTTACAGCCTGTTTCTGTTGCCCCCCCCAAATGGCCACAAAATCAGTTAATGCCAGTTTAAGCTTTCATGTAGTATTTCAAAGTGGTGAGAAACACTTTTGACACTTTCCTCGTTTGGCTCATTTGATGTAACTGTTCTCATGACATCATGATAGATTTGGGGTACACCATGTTTTATGGTCCCAAATGGAGGCCCCAGCAGGGAGGGGAGCAGGGTTTTTGAGGGATGGACCCAGATTAAAGTCATCATAGAGCGCTGTGTTAGAGATGAGTTAGGATCTTCAGTTTGATTGCGGTGGTTAATTGGCTCATGACTCCAAGACT
Organism: Oplegnathus fasciatus; assembly: GCA_003416845.1. Classification (NCBI taxonomy): domain Eukaryota; kingdom Metazoa; phylum Chordata; class Actinopteri; order Centrarchiformes; family Oplegnathidae; genus Oplegnathus; species Oplegnathus fasciatus. Next base: position 2,434,293 of record NTHP01000015.1, read on the forward strand.
GTCAGTGTAAAATCCCCTGATTGATAGAGACAAGGGGAACCGCCTGCTATAAGCACAATGAACCCAGAACCATAAGCTCACTATCACACAAGAACACAGAATGTACATGCAGGCCTGAAATTACACCCTCATACCCACACTGTGACTCACATATACATGCACACACATCAGACATGTTATAGCCGCACTCACACATACGAACACATACACATGTTGAGATTGTATAAACACAAACATGCTTCTTTGACAGTGGAACGTCTCATGGTTGTTGGCAGGATTCTGGTTCCCACAAACACCGCAGCCCGAAGCCAGCCTCGTCCCGGCCTCCATCTGCATACCATGAGGAGTCAAGAGGAGACAGGATGGAGCTCTTAAGAGTGTTTAAGAATCTCTAAGACCCCTGGCTCTGGTTGGACCGGGGGGCTCCATCCACACACAAAACACAAACAATAATAACAACACCAGTGGATCTGAACAAATCAGAGCTGGCTTATGAGACAGGGTTCAATCACAGTTCTCTGAACTTCACACAGAGACAGAGGGAGACAGAGGGAGGAGTGGGTGGGGTAGGAGAATTATAATAAATGTGGCAGTGATTTAGATTCCTCATAATGTTGTCAGATCCACCACAAAACACTTCCAGCTTCAGAGAAATTGCTCTTTACAAGAGTCAGATATAGTGTCTGCTTTGTGAGAATTACAGAGAGCAGGTATCACACTGACTTGTTATCACCATTATTCATTAATATTTTGAGGATGTTGATATGGTAAGTCTATAGCACTTTTTCATACCATTTATTGAGCAGTGGGCACAGTACACTAAAAACCAAGGGGTCACAACACCCCATCTAGTGGATGGCATTAAAATTACACCAAGCAGCAAGTACTGCTTAGGAGCCACTGGCACTGTATGGATAAAGGAAGCTAATTAGTACAAGGGGAAACTCAGTGTTCAATAAGATCAAGCATACAGCCATTACAATGTTCCGGTATACTCTTTCTAAGGAACCCTGAACAAAACTTAATGGAAGACCTGTTTTTTCCAGGCCTGCCATTTAGACTAATGGGAAAACACAGTCTGCAACCTCAGCACTCTCCATTGAAGAACAGCAAGCAGCTGACTGTATACATTTAGCAATCGTAAAGAGAGAAAGAGAGATGGAGTTGGAAGGAGATGTGGGTTGTAAAAGGCTGGAGAGGTTCCGGTAAAAGTGCTATGTTATGACAGCTATCATTTGTGCTGTAAACTGCACACTGTAACATCATCCACATGGCCCCCGCTGGAATCATCCTGTCAAGCAGACTGTGTCCCCTGTCCTGTCTCACACTACCTCCTAAATCCTCCACATGGTGAACACGTAGACACACTTCCAGGCTCCCACCTGTAGAGCACAAACACACAGCCAGTCAGTGGGGTGAAAGTGTAGTCTTCCCCTCATGTCAGATAGAGGAGGGGTGGGGCATGGGAAGGTCCTTTCAGGAACAATAGACTCATAGAGAGGGTTATTTATAGTAAAGGGGGACATGGCGATGAGATGACCAATAAAGGCTATCACAGGGTTCCTGACACAGTGAGAAGGTTTGATGGCTCTCCCAGGTGACTGGCGGGAGTCGCTGGCAACATCCTCTTCCTCCTCTCTCTTCCTTGACGGCCGACAGCTTCCTTCCCATGTCTCCTTCAGTTTTTCCTGTCAAAGTGTTTTGTGAGTCATGCCTGATGTGAGGTTTGGGTACATCTGTAGCTGCCACATAAATCATTTTGTTGTTTGGGATACATCTCTTTGCCTTCATGCATGCATGTGTGTGCGTGAGTGTGTGGGAATTCACTGTGGCGTTTTTACAGCTTACATCCTGTATTCAGGGTTGGAATATCAACCTTTCCTATCAAGTTTTCCATCGTTCTCCAGTTTAGTTTAGCTTTCTTTTTGTCTCCATTTAGGCCAATTTTCTATACTTTTTGTATGGACCATATATATACTGTATGTTGGGTTAATTGCTACTGGAGATGTTAAAATTATACAGAAAAATCTAAACCATACGGGCCTTTTGTTGAATGACATATAATTAACAAAATGTAAAGATTTCATTTAAATACAGGGATAACAGCGCACACTTTCAGATAGTCTCTCCTGGAAGGCATTCATAGTGTTGCACTGAAAAGTGACAGAAATAGTTGTGTGAAGAATGAAAAAAGAGAGCTGAGAGAGAAATTCAAACCCAGCTTACTTTCTCAACTCTACACGGCTCGCCAATCGAGGCATGGAGTGTGCGTGAATGTCGGACAGTTACAGAAATTGACGAACACAGCCCACCCAATTTGAACGTCTGAAAGTAGAAGAAGAAAAAGCAGTTCGGATGAAGCATACTGGCGCCTTAAGTTGCTTGATAAATGTGTCTTTACTGTCAATGACAAACTTTTTTACTCCTAAGTTTGCTCTTTGGAAAATTATTAAGTGCAATTCTTACAAATTTGGATGATGAGAAACTATTTTAAGACTTTTGGGGCAAGTCTATGTCAAGTCGCAAGTCGTCAAACAACAAAATTGCAAGTCAAGGTGTCTTTTAGAAGTCTTTTATGTCTCTAAAAGCTGAGAATACAACCAACCAATCTAATTCAAGTCAAGTCTCAAGTCTTCATTTTCGTTTTTTGTTTTCATTCCTTTCACACTGTGTCACACAGGCTGTTGGATCAGTATCAAAACTTGTCTTATGACACTAAAAGTGAAAGTGGAAAGAAACATTTTGCAGGTTCAATATAGTACTGACGGGAAAATGAAATTAATCACAACTGAGTCAGATGGCTTCATGGTCTGCCAGCGCTGAGACCAAACAGTTTCCATTTCTCTCAGACAGACAGACAGACAGAGACAGACAGAGACAGAGACAGAGAGAGAGAGAGAGAGAGAGAGAGAGAGAAAGAGAGCTTTACGAATTCTGTCTGCGGGCCTCCAGGAGAGAGTTAGCGTACTGGGTCACACCATGGTCACCTGCCGTATTTCACTCAGCACTTACCCTCTGGCAGTCTGAGATATACAGTACTGTAAAGTGTGTCTCCCAGAGACACGGAGGTCTGAGCAACAACTGTGTGAGCTCGATCTAAGGTAAGAAAATCAATCAGTTGGTCAAAGACATGCAGGCTGTCGCGAAGTTCACATGTTCAGTGTCCTGACGGAGGAAACAGAGGTGGGTGGTCACTGTGTGGGTGTGTGGCTCGTCCCCATGTTTACTATCAGGAACATAACTCTACTGGGGATAAACCTCAGTGTCTCTCTGGCTCCAACCACCGTGACTCAGACTATTCAAACCACATTCCAGCTGATTTACTGCAGCTTGATATCAGTGTGTCAGTGTATGTATACAATATTTATGCAAATGTTTGCGAGTGGGTGTGTGTGTGTATAGTACAGAAGTGCATTATGTACTTGTCTTAATGTTGTTGACTTTGCTATTGTTCTACAGGATTCCTGTGCAGCCACAAACCACTTGCATCACTCCACTCTCATTTCTGTAATTTTCTTCAGAATGTCATTTGCAGATGTCCCAGATCATTCACTCCTCGCTTTCTGTGCTGTGGATCGTTCCCAACGCAGATGCTGGTTGTTTTCTCTGCCTGTCTTAGCCTTGCTGGGCTCTGGATCATGGAGGCCTGAGGCTCCTTGAGTGTTTGGGTAATATTTCTACACCCCAGAGCAGAGACCATTTGGAGAGCACCTGATATGACCATATCAGTCTCCAACTCGTGGTCTCCAAACCAAATTTGCAAATGGTGTTAGGTGATTTGGACAACGATGACAAGGACACTTCAAGTAGAAAAAAAGAATCACCTTGGATGGCTTTCAGAGTCTTCTGTGGTTTCGCACTCATGTTTGTCCTCCCCCAAAATCATTTTTACAGCAAAAAAAGTTTCTTTGAATCTCTTGAAACTGCTGACCGCCACCTCAGAGCACAAACAAGCTTGTGTTTGTTCAGCCAAAACATCCCGAATCCTCTGGGAGGATTGGCATACTTCAACACATGTGTGTTGGTTATCTGTATGTGTGTGTGTACATGTGCTGTACTGCTTTCTGTTTTTGTGGTGTCTTTTTGCTGGGTCCAGAGGGGTTTTCCTAGAAGTGCAGACCTCCCTAAAGGAGTCAAAGATCGAGTCCTGGGAGAGAAGAAGAGAGGTGAAAGAGGGACAGAGAGGGGTTCTGAGAGGAGGACGGAGATTAAATAAACAGAAGTGATGACGGCTGCCCGTCATAACCACCCGTCTAATCTCTCAGGTTTATGGGGGCCACGTTGTGGTGAGCACCAAGACATGCAACTGATAGTGGAGAGTGCTAATGGATGGGTTTGAAGTGATGGTGTGTAAGTGAAGGAGAAGATTGGGAGTGGAGTGAAGTGGTTGGTGTGCGAGTGGTTGATTAAGGTTAATGATGCGAAGCGTAGCTGTAAGTGATGTGCAGTTTGACAAAATGGCCGCAGATATGCATGCTACAGTACTGTCTGATTGCACAAACAGCTTGTAGAGATTATTCACACAGCGTCAGGCACGGATTACACAGACGCCTTGTGATGAATGTATTGCAGACCAGAATTCTGCATACTTTTCCTCATAGCAGCGTGTCCTGTAAATCTGTATGGTGAATTTGATTAGTCAACCTGGACCTTCTGAAAGAGTGCTCCTGGAAAAGTCCAAAGGGCGAGAAGGGAGAGAGTACTTGTAATATTTCTCTTTTATAGCTGTAAACTCTTAAGGAGGCTGTCACCACAGATAAGTTCATTCAAATCAGGCAGTGCAAAGAGAGCTGTTGGTATCTTGGTGGAAATGGGTCTCAGACTTTGTGCTGTGGATAGAGTGAATCTCTCGTCACTTGTCACTCTGCTGCCAATATGATGATTTTACCAACAAGAGCAAACAAAATACTTTGTGCAAATGCCCAGAAATAACAGAATAACGCTCTAATGTAAATAAACTAATCTGACTGAACACTCTCACAAGTAGATGCGTTTAAATCGGCATCAAAAAATAATGTTTAATGTGGTTAAAGCATGAATGAGTCATTACTAGTTTGTGATGGTCAGTGGCTGATTCATAGTTAATCAGGAACAACTCATCAGAGTTGTTACGATTCATCCCCAGGGAACCATGAATGTCTGTATCAAATTTCATGCCAATCCATTCTTTAGTTGTTGAGACATTTCATTCAAAACCACATATGTGAACCTCATGGTGGTGCTAGATTAAAAGTCAGGGGATCATCAGAGTCATTCATTTGGATTCATTGTCTTCAACATGGGTAGGCTATATGTTACTATTTTTCATGGCAACTCATCCAAAAGTTGTTGAGATAATTCAGTCTGGACCAAAGTGGTGGACTGACTGACCTTGGAGCAATGCTGCTAGCACGGCTAGAAATCCTGGTTCGAGCCGCAATGTCCATAATCTACAGTTCTTTAGCCTTTTGTAACCAAGTGTGTAACAGCAGTTATCATATTCTGTAAAGACATACGGCATTATTTTTACACTGCACACAGAATAATCATCAGTGATCATCAATTAGAAAGATTTTTTCAGCCCCTAACCTTAAGTGCAACTGTTTGTTGTATCATTCAGTGTTAACCAATGATCAAAGTTAGTAAGTAAAAAAAAACATCCAGGTATTATTTATTTAGAGTTCCCTTTGGTTTAGCATGTTTGCTCATTTCCTCATCGTCTGGAAATCAGCTTTGGGTCTTTTCTGTATCACTACTGTAAATTCTCCTTTATCTCTTCATCTTGTTAGTTGTTACATTACCTTTCAGCTGCCAGTATCCACCGCAAGTTTGCTGTTTTATGTGAAAAGATCGTTCCGCATTCTTGTTGGATTGGGAATGACCCACTTGGTGCAAATGACCCTCAATTTCACAACTTTATTTTTCTGGCAAATAACGTGGAGTTTAAAGCAGGAAAGTGGAAAAAGCCTGAGTCAGCTCCATTAGGGGTAACATGTTGAATCTGTAGTTAAATGAGGGGCTCTAGTTCAGTTTTCTGTCTTTGTTCTTTTTGGGCACACTAACAAGAGGTAACTGCAATCAGCTGTAAAATATAAAACCAATGTACCGTAGTACCGCGTGCATATGTGCGTGTCTGTGTGTTGTTCAAATCAAGAGCAGAGACGTGTTACACACTTTCGGCTGGGAGCTATATATTGTTTCAATTGTGTCGGGAAGTCTTTAATTCAAACCAGGAACTGAAACAAAACACACCCCCTTACACGCGCACACACACAGACACAGTTGGAAACGTGCAAATCACTTTATAGCAACACATTCTTGCCAAAAAGTCCAAGATGCATAAAGTAGCGAGCAGCGCAACACCCTCACATTCATCACTGACTCATCCTGCGTGATTCACAGGTCAGCATTTATCAGTCACATGACTCCGTCTGCAGTTGTTTAATGGACATGGAATCATTCACATCAGGATGAGTAGCTGAAAGAGAACAAATGATGCCTGTGCTTCGTATACTGGTAAAGTCTGCTGTGGTGAAGTCCTCTCTGCAGGGGTTTAGGAAGTAGGGGGAGTGGGTGAGACTCTAGGGGGGATAGAGGCCTCTGGATGGTTGAATACATTATCTTTCGCATGAAATATATGAAATATATCCCCTCATATACCTGACATTTGTTTCTTATCTTTTTGGCAATGCTGCTCTCAATTTATCATATAACTTTAAGTGGAACCATGCTGGTTGTTGCCAAACACCTCATCTCTCTGTTGGATGTTCCCTGTGCAAGTTCAGGGCCTATACACTCACCAAGGGGTGCATTAAGGAGCCCATAAGATTTTAAAACAATGCTTAATTTTATGATTAATTCAGTTTTTGATCTGTTTCATGTTTTGAATTAACGCCGACTGGCAGCATTTTTTTCAGGGTTAATGGTTCCGCTGTGTTACGGTCCACAAGGTACTAAGCTACTGCAATAATGAAAATATATCAAAAATCTGGTGCACAGACACATTAAGGCAGAGAAACTTTTTTTTTTCAGAGTCATTGGCAGGTTTGCCAGTATGAATATAGAATGTACAACTGAACATTAACCTGTATTTAGTTTGTTTTTTTGGAGTTAACGGAATAATTCATCATGTCTAAGTTGAACCAGGCATCATTGAGAAACACACAGATTTGTGCATTTGTTTGTGTGATAGTGAGAGAAATTAGTTTAGTGTAGCGGGTTTGTGACTGCAAACTGTTCTGCTAATCTTAGCATAAGGCATAAGACGGCTACTGATGTTGTTCACACTGCAGTCAAATTGTTGACAGAAAGGCTTGTGTTTTTTTGATGCTGTAAAATTGATTTATTGATAACGTCAGCCTCATGGTGTGCGCTCTCCTTGGTACTGAAGGGATGTTGATGCTGTTGCTGTTTGGCAGATTACTGTGTGGACTATTGGTTTGCATGGCCTCTGGTTTCTCAGTGGTAAACTAGTAGTAAAGGTCTGTAAAACCAGGCTGGGTGTGGTTATCCTGATGCGTTTTATGAATATTCTGCCTACTCTGTTCAGCTTGAGCTACTGCAGCAGCAACTGTGATTTGCAGACAAATCTCTTCACTGTCATCTGGAGAGACTCTGTAAAGGATGCACGGACTGACAGTCTGCATCATGTAATATTATGCTGATGTCATATGAGGGAAATATCATAAACTCACTGTTGTATTAAATGTATTTACTGTACTTCTAGCCTATTATGGGATTGTTTTCTCTCCTTTTACTGTCAGCAAAAGAGTTTGTACAATTAACTTGATGTAAGGTCAACACTTGAACATAAGAAACATTTGGAATCAAATTAGAGTTTGTGTTTTTTCTATTGTACGATTATGAATGACATGACAGAGGGAGGAGGTTTCAGGTGAAAATGTATAGAGAGGAAGACTTGGATCAGCGATGGATGGCGAAGAACAGAGGGGGGTGAATGGATGAGGTGAAGAGACAGAAAGCAGAGATCCCCAGGCGATGTGGGCCCGGTGCCATGTTGATGTAAAGGTAAAGTACCGAGCACTGGGTGTTGCCAAGGTTACTGAACCCAGAGAGGCCGAGCATGTATCTTGGCCAGAGACCCTGGAGCCAGACATGTTGTACGATCCCCCTCTGAAACATATGGTGGCAATCTTTACAGAACGTTGGGGTGCAGAGAGGGAAGAGAGGGGGGAAATGGAAGTCAAAGGACATGGAGTAGAAGAAGGAGTTTTAGGGGGTAAAAGGATATTTGGGGGGGTAGATGGAGGAGAAAATGGGAGAAGGGGGTTGTAGGTAATTCACTTCCAAGAAGCAAGAATCTGTTTTCCATCCACATGGAAGTTGTTTTGAATTTAACTGCAACTTTAAGATGAGCTCTATAAAGCATTTTTGCGGCGCAAATCATCCGAAGTGAAAATCCCCCATGTGAGTGTCACGATTGCCACTCTTTATTGGGTTAGGATACTCATGCCTTTTATTTCATTTTCAAATGAAACTATACACTTGAGCAGCTCTGCAATACGAATAACAACATTAGCACCACTGCGGGTTCCATGACATTGTATAAGTTGGTGCAGTGAGGGTCTCTTTATCCTAGACATGGATTCAGCTGGAGCCCTTCCACCCGACACACCCTGCGCTGCTTGGCTCTCACACACGAAAAGTCGTCAAGCTGTCACATTAGTGAGCATACAGCGTAGTTTAGCTCACATTAATTAGGTGATGTAATGTACAACATAGGAACCTCAAGCCTAGAACCGTTAAGCTGCACTTAAAGTATTCAGAATATATAATTTGACGCCATTCATCTTCCTCCGTTCTGCTCTGCTTTGTGGTCAAAGGTCATATGGTTCCTCCATAAGGGTAAAGTTAAAAAATCAACGTGTGCCAATTATCCACTGATTTACAGCTTCCACTTCATCAGTAAATAGGATGAAAGCAGATAGAGGCAACAGGTCTGAACATTGGATTTATATGTGAAATAACATTGTAAAATAATATGACGCAGTGCTGTTACATGCAGTTACGTATGTCTTATGTGATGTTTTCTAACTTAACTTGACTGACTAACTTAACTTTGGTGTTATCCATAGAGTGAAATGCTCATATACTTTATAGCAGAATTATGCAGAACTGTAGACTGATGTTGTAAGAACCACGTCTCTCTCACAGGGTTGTAAAAACATGAAGCAGAATCCTGTTCTGGGTTCTGTCTGTCTGTGTATGTTCCCTGTGAGCTGTGACAACATGGAGATCAAAGACCAACACTCCTGGGAGGAGGATTTGTTGCTGTGCTGTGGTTTGACTGTTCGGTTTGATGTTGGAGAGTCAACCGCCAGGTAGGAAGCCAGAATGTTTGTGTGTGTGTGTGTGTGTGTGTGTGTGTGTGTGTGGAGAGAGGTGGAGAGGGAGAGAAAATTTTGTGAAACAAATTTAAGATGACGAGAGTTCACAAGTTCATTTTACGTTGAAAAATCACTGTTGACTTTTTGGATATGCTGAGAGTGTCCAACATTATGCTAATGCCGCTGGGTTCAGGAACAGGCTGCACTGCTCTGAACAACTTAAACACTACGAAACGCTCAAGAGTGAGAGACCAGGATCAGACACTTTCCATTAGAGGCCAGCTGCTTTTAGGTTAGCTAATGTATTGATATTTTATTTTATTGCTTATCGACATTAAAAGTACGAGTAAATGAAGGATAAATGAATACATCATTATTTAGTAATTGATGACCGGCTATTTTAAAGCAGCTACAATAAATTTTTTTAATATTAACAATGGATCACATGGTTACTCAGTGTCGCTCATAGTGAACCTGCAGAGAATTATCACCTGACTGTGCAGTTCCCCTCAGCTCTACAGAGCTTTATAGCGTCTTTCAGCTCATTGTTTTGGTTTTACTGGCCTGCAACGTTATTGTTTTCATTGATAAAGTTCTGATAAACCCACTGTACCCTACCTGCCCTGAACCAAACAGCAGACAGACACAGTTAGCGACTACCTGGTGAACATAGAGGAGCATTAAAGCAGCTGAAGAGCAGATATTTCCTTCAGGAGTTGGAGGAGACCAAAAACAGAGCTAAAGGGAGAGTGAATATCGGACTTACTGTACATTCATCAGATGGTCACATTAATGACTCCAAATGAATGATAATGTTGCTCCGTATCTGCTAAATGTATAAATAAGCAACGTTTTGCTAAAACGTTCACCACATCGACTTAAAAGGTATCAGATGTTGTGTTTGTAACTTGTGTCCATTGCTTCAAAGTGGCCAAAAAATCAGTTATTGGAAGGATTTATTTGATTTCATAGGTTTGCCCACAACACGTTAACTATTGTTGATTATATACAGTATATTATGTATTAATATATATTTTACAGTTTTTCTTATCTCAACTTTAATATAATTAGTTGTTATTGATATTAATTTAATTTCTGCTGAAGTTTACTATTTAATGTCTCCTGTAATATTAGTTTTTTTTATGTTTTTTTGCTTTTACATCACCATCATATTTTTCTTTTACTTTCAAATGTCAATATCAGTACATCCAGTTTTAGTCGGGCTTTACTTTCCATGGCAGTACTGATTTGATTAAACCAGTTGCTTTCCTCAGGATGGATGTCTTCCTTCTAGGTCAGCTGAGAATATTAACAACGATGAATGGTGACGCTGACGTACAAAATGCTGCACAACTAGCTGAATCTTTAATTATGAACTTATGTGGAGACCTGCGTAGTGGTTTACCACACACACACGCACAGCAATAGCAGAGAACCAGCTCCTTTATCCACCTCTGAGACCCTGTGTAATCAGGCCCCCCAGACAGAGGCTTTCTGGACAACAGGAAGACCAACGCTGGTTGGAGACCCGGGATCAGAAAGAAGCTTCCAAGAGACGTCCTCAGGGCTCAGGAGTGGGGGTCCTCAGTGGGGGTGTACACCTGTACATGTGTCATAGGCAAACAACTGCTGTCCCTGAGTTATGAAGTGATTTCTGGATGAACCACAGGAGGAAATTGCCTTCGGGATCCAGCAAAGTTTTTGCAGGGGTGCTTTACTTGTGTGTGTGTGTGTGTGTGTGTGTGCGTGTGGGTGTGTGTGTGTGTGTGTGTGTGTGTGTGGCATAATACCAATTGTTGGTAAAAGCCAACCTTGCTCACTTTCTCTTTTTCCTCTCTTGTTTCCCTCACAGTCCTGACACACTCAATAGTCCAGGCAGCAGGGTCTCCTCCAAAGCCCTGACTCCATCCAAGAGGAATGCATGAGCTGGATGCTCTGACACAGGCATACACAAAGGCACACGCAAGTGCACATGCGTGCACGCAAACATGAATGGATAAGGGCAAACACATGCTTGCACATTCACACAGCTGTCTCTGGAGGTAGGATATCTGGCAGCAGCAGGTGGTTTCAAAACACTTACTGGAATCACAGTCATTCCCTCACCAAGGCCGCATCGCTGACAAACTTGTGTCACTAATGTTTGAGAAAATTGGATCACGGTATAAAGTTCTCAGAAAAACAACCACAATAGACCTGGTTTAACCTTTCAAATTTAACCTTTGGGGGCTTAATTCACACTCACATTCACACCTACGTGAAATTTTATAGTCCCCAGTTCACTAAACCTGCCTGTGGGAGGAGATAGGAGCACCCAGAGGAAACCCACGCAGACGTGTGGAGAACATGCAAACTCCACACAGAAAGACTGGGTGTACTCAGCCTGTCACCTAATGCATGCTGGGGTTGGCTCCAGCTCCCCTGGTGACCCTGACCAGGATAAGTGCATGGGTCTTGAATAATGGATGGATGACTGGATGGGCTCGGTTCAGATGCACATCGCAGACATGGTGACGTCTGTGATGCCTGAATTGAAATCGATCCACATGCTGGATTCAGACTTGGACCATTTCATGCCGGAGGAATTTAGGCATGACTTTCACTTGGCTTTACTCAGAATTTTGGCTCCTTTGTCCTTCCCCTCCTCATTGTGAAAACTGGGTCATGGACTTCTCACCTTTTCATGTTTTTGTGGTAAAACCTTGTGGTAAAGCACATTTCTTTACATATGGTTCTTGTATTTGTATTTTACATTATGGCACTGCACTTGTAAATGTGCTAAAAGTGGGAAAATGCAGTTTAATAAGAGCGCCTCATTGCCAAAAAAGAACTAGCTTAAGAATAGAAGTGAGCCATAAACTGTGTTTTGGCTTTGCTGCTGAGGATGAATATTGCTCTTACACAGACCTTGTATCAGTTTACTGTATCTCTTCCTATTTAACAGAAATAAATGCAGATAAGTAGCCTTTAGGGTGTCCAGGTGCTCATCTCAGGATGATGGAGAATAAGTTTGGGCAATCTCTGTTTGTCTATGAAATTTGCACTACATAGATCACAAACCAAACATGACTGGGCTAAAAATGGACCCAGTTTGGGTCAAAATACATAGACGGAGACGACAGATACCAGTATGTCTGCTGTCCTACATACAGTACTGGACCTCTGATTCTAAATATCCAAACCTCTCAGTTTTCCTCTGCATATCCTCTTAAAAATAGACCCTACCAAGTTTGGCCCTTCAGCTGGCAACCACACTGCAGCAGGCATTATCCTCTTACAGTCAATGAGCAGAGAGACAGGTGTGTAGTGATACTGTACTGTAGTTGCCACTTGTACCTGCCAATGTCGAGGGTTGGCAGGATTTGGAGGAGTCGTTGTCACTATCATTTATAGGGACTGTATTCCGGGATCAAAGCATTGCCTGCGTGATTGAACCTGGGCCCAGCGGTAAGAGGAGAAGGTGTGCATGCCTGGCACACGTAGTCCGTGCTATCCTGGAGCTGTACTGTCTCTGCTTACTGCTGTCAGAATCAATCCACCTGGATACAATATCACACCAGCCACGCCGGATTTTAAAATCAGCCTCGGAAATACCAGCTTCACAAATACCAGCCGCAGATATGTTTGTGACGTGTGTTGCAAACACACTTTAAAAATGCGTCAATACAAAACAGCCATTGCCAGATTTTTCATGGGGTGACTCACAGAGGAGTTAAGACAGTTCTGCTCCTCTGGGCCTCACCCCGAGTCCAGCGCCCCTCCTCTCATTCAGCCACACATTGTTGCCATTACACTCATGACACAGAGGGAGCAGATGAGGGAAATGGGTGTGTCTGACGCTCTTCATTACGCATGCATGGACCCTGGATTCCCCTCAGTGACGGGGGATTTGTGATTATTGATGACCCAATTCCACCCGGGTCAGAATGGGGTTTGGTGGCTGAGCTGCGTAAAAACCCCAGAGGAGAGCGATCCGAGAGTGACTTGGAGGACTAGAATGCCTTCCTGAATCTGCTCGCCTGCAGACTGTGTTGACTGGCATGCCACTGCTTTAGGCCTGCCTGCAACAGCTGAGCTTGCTGTATCGGTCAAGCGTGTGTGTGTGTGTGTGTGTGTGTATGCACCTGTCAATGAGCGCAGGAAGCAGCGTGTGTGGAACGCTGGTGTGTGAGTCAGAGTGGAGTCTGTTGAAAATGAGCACAGGAAACACTTGACTTGCATCCTCATTGAAACCTCATAAATATATAGTGGGCCTTTAAACACTAATTCAGTCTTGGTATGGGGCATCAGTAAGTTCTTTACATCATCTTGGAATAATTAGTTTTAATGCCATCCATGCCGTGTTAGCATTAATGTATCTGGCATGGCTACTTCTGTGTGATGCTGAGTTTGTAACATATTTTCGAGAAGTTAAATCACTTAACTAATTTATCTAGTTTAATGGCTTAAACTGAAATATTTTTCAGATCTGCCATCTGGCATCAATGAATGAAATAGGTTAAGGAACAGTAACATATTTTAGAAGGTTGAAATGCCAAAAGTAATAAATGTTTGACAAATAGGAACAATATACAGGCACATCTGAAACATACTTAAGCTGTTTAGAGATCATTTCTGATCTATCTCTCTGGAATCTGTGACTGATCATATTTAAACAAGAGAGGTTCATGTTGGGTAAGCAAGAGGAAAGAGGAAAGCAATGCATGCACACAGCCACATGGCATGCATATTTAGCTATAGCATGTGCACTAATGTGTGCATGTAGGCATTTAGTCACATGTGGGCATGTCACGCTAAGTATTTATCACTGTGGAGAAATTTGTCCTCTGCATCTGAACCATTGTAACTCCGAGGACAAACTCTGCCATTGACAAGTAAGTGGTAACGGCAGGTTTCTAATACCTGAAATGCATATTCTTACTGTGGGAGGACACCAGGGCACACAGCAGAAATGCGAACACAGACAGAACATGCAAATTCACCTCAGAATGGCCCCATTCAGCCCTCGTGGAGTTCAAACCAGGACCTTTTTTGCTGTGGGGCGAGTGCAGAAATGTTATGATAGGCTATAGTTTGATTCACTTCAGAGTGTTTTTTCAGTACTTGTAGATCTTTGTGACAACATTATGTTCAGAATTTTTCCCAGTTTCACAATGACTCTGCTTTCTAAACACAGTCGTGGAGCTGCAACACCAGCCGTTGGTCAGGGAAATCCATCATTGTTGTTGCCAAACATCTCTGGACATCTGGCAACGGCAACGCAGTGAATGAGAATGTGCAATTAAACAGCCTACGCTGGAATGTCTCATTTGCGTCCTAAGACTTCCTCACTGAGGTTTTGTGTTTGGTTATCCTTTTTTCCCTTTGACTCACACTACAAAAACAAATATTCCCCCCAATTTCCCAACACAAAAACACAGAATATATAAACCAAATCAAAACAGGGGAACTTGAATGCTTTCTTACTCTACGTTCAGTTAGTATGTGATGACTGGATGGTGTTCTGCTCATTTTCAGCATTAGTCAATGCTACAGCTAAACCAGCTCTAAAGTGCAAGTTGTAGTTTTTGCAGCGCTGTATATGTGCAGTTTATTTTCACGAGAACTGGAACTGGTTGTGTGAATGCATTTAGCACTACGTGTATTTAGCATGTCGAACCACTAATCCCGACTTCTAGGATCCTTCAAAGCAAATGTGTCATCATAGCTAAATCGATTAACTGTCCTTGGACAACCCTCCAATCCTGTGAGATTATAATGAGAAACAGCGGTGTACAGAGTGAGACATCATGACTGTGCCGATTGGCCTGAACTATTCTGAATCAGCACCTTGACAGCTTTTCGCTTGCATTCCTTCCAGTGGGAAGTAAATGCTGACAAAGCAGGAGAGAAGCACGCAACTCGCCCTGACGTGATGACAGGGGCATACCGCACACATACACAAACGCGTGAACACACACGCACAAATACACCCTCGATCAATGTTTCCTTGGGGTACAGGAAGAAAAGTACAGCTTAACTTTTGTCAAATTTAGACAAAACAAGTAAACAGAGCGGCAGGAAGTACTTATGCAGGAATGCAGTCGAATGTCCCATCAGTTCTGGAAAGCTTCATTCTCAATCTGCTTCTCAAGTATCCAAGCGAGAGCAGCAAGTGCCTTCCTGCAGAAACACAGAGCTGAAGCAGAAGCCACTTCATGAGCCACTTTTGGCATAAAATCTTTAGTCACTTTAACCCAAATCCCCACAGACAATATGTTGAAGGTCTTGGTCTGTGGAAAACCACAAGACTCATTTATAAGTAAATCTTGCTGGCGATTTATGGATTCATTGGCAGTAAGAAATGGGAGTCTATGAGAGTGATAGACGATAGCTTGAGCTCCTTTTTGTGCTGCACAGGAACCAGTTTTGACTCATTGCTTTGGGACGTTTTGCTGCTTTAGACGTGTAAACGTTGCTACGGGTCTACACAGTGAAGGGTGGGTCACACACATCCTAAATCTCAACAACGCGTCAGGCAGACCTGAGTGTCAAGCTGATTGGTGGATTCAACTCCTGGCAGGAGGTGAGTTCGAAATGGAAAATAAGAAATGAAGAAATTCATGTATGTCCTGTCTTTTCAGACAGACTCACAAGACTCTGCAGTTCCCATGACAATGGTTCCCATTGCACAGGTTGTGACCTCATCACCTTTCACCTCTGACCTGAACGCCCTTTCACCCATCGGAGACTGTCAGGAAGTGAAGTCTGCTTGAGAGTAATTCTGCCAGGCTCAAAATGAAGCACATATCAACAAACACGTGGCATAAAACCTTTATTTTTGTCTGTGTGGTTGCATGGACACATGGAAAGAAATTGCAGGTCGGTTTATTTCCCTCAAGGGCTTAAAAATCATTGAAAGGGACAGGCATGGAGAATACATCATCATCAATTACTAAAGACTTAATTAGAGTTATGTAAGAAGCACACACTCATTCTTTAGACATTATGTTGTCTGTCAACACTTCTAAACTGTCAAATTAAGGGACTCATTTTCATAGCTGGCAAGAAAAAAAAGAGTCATGTCTGTTATAGACACCAAACAAATCTGGCAGCTCAGCATCCAAACTCTTCAATAATACCCAGGAGAGCCAAGCAGGCTGGATGGTGCTGATTTGGCACACTTCCAGAGCCCCTCAGGGAGGGGCGGCAGCAAAGACTCTCAACTGATTTTTAATTGGACGTGGCTTTTGTTTCATCTCACAAAGCTCGTAGTGTGCTACCTCTCCACTCTCATCCTCTAATCTCTCACGTGGCCTATCAAAGGTCCAGGCTGCCCATGAAGCCAGAGGTCAGTGGCTAATGGCTCAATAATATGTGGATTGTTGTGGGGTGGGGCGAGGGGGTGGGGGGGGGTGGGGGGTAACACAGGGTCCAAATCAGCAGGAATGCAGGAATCACTCTCTGATGAGGTGAAACAAATCGGAGCTTTGTGAGGAGAAAGAGGAGAGAGGAGAGGAGAGAAAAAAATATTTCTCAAGCGCCACATCATACCTAAGAGATATTTTTATGAGTCCTGGTTGGGCTCCATTTCTGGAGTGGACTGGACGTTCTAGAGACGTCGGGTTATTGAGTGCCATTATGCAAGAGAAAAAAGTCTGTTTTCTTACTCTGGACCTGAGGATTGTTATCTTTCCCATTAGCCAGACCTGTGAATCTCTGTGTCTCAGTGTGAGCGTGTGTCCATGTATGTGTGTTAATATATACACAATAACAAGTGCCCGTCGGTCCATGTCTAATGCTCCTTCCTGGACATCGCTCATAATGGAGGGTCAGGATGACAGTGTGGGATTGAAGTTTGGAAGACTGCTGAGTAAGTGGTTTCTCTTACACCCTGAAGCTTTATCTCCCCTCCTGTGTTTATCCTCCAACAATTCTCTCTCTCTCACACACACACAGCTGACCAACCAAAGCTCCGACTGTAATCTTCAAAGGTCATAAAGATGTGAGACTTTCCTCCGCAGGGCTCGCACAGGCATTTCTTCAAAGGTTTCTAAGAGCAATAGATGTGTGTGTGTGTGTGTGTGAGTGAGACCGAGGTGCTGATATTTCCTCTCAGGGCCTGACTTCACACAATGACCACCGGCCGCATATAATGACTTCACCCCCTCTGCCGCCTGTTAGGAAAAGGCACATTACAGTAACTTGGACAACAAAGTGTTCCTGGGCCCACAGGTGGGAGCTCTACAGTGTAACACACACACACACACACACACACACACATGCAGGACACACACCAGACTGCTTAGTGCATAAAAACTTACATCTGACTCCTTTGAAAATATTTTGCCAGGCTGTAACTCTGAGCTGTGGATGCTGGAAGAAAAAAGAAGAGAGAAGAAAAAAGAGATGAGGGGAGCGAGTTGGACTTCCCCTAACTCCCTCTGAAAAGCCATGACACCCTGCTTCATGTGATTTTTCTACTTTTAACCGTGCTTGACTCACTGCATAGCACATTCATAGCACATTTTGGCGCGTCCCATGATACACATTAACTAATAACTCTAAATCACATTTCCTAAGGTATGTCTAAGCAGGGATATAACTGCTCCTCTGTGACTCTGTGACCGGGGTGGTCATGAGTTATGATTTTGCATAGCTCTCTGGACATTAAGTGAGCTGCTTTCAAAACAGAGCTGGTATTCTAGTCTAAATTGTTTAGAGTGACCAAGAAGATTGGTATTTATCCCTGAGGGACGCCAAGTTATTTTGTGTGTAAGTGTGTTAAATTTAGATTAAGTCACATTTGGCTAATTGAGGATGCTACAGTATGTGGAGGATTCATTAAGGCAATGAATTTGGCAAATTAACACAGCTTCATTATATATTGGTCGGAGGATGGCCCTGGCTCAGACCTCAGACATCCAGAAATTGTAAATTCAAGCCAACAGTGCTGTTTGCTCTCCTTGCACTGACATTACATCCAAACACCATTTGCTTCCAACTTGGAGAACAGGAGAGGAATTGAGGAGAAAAATCGGTGAAAGTAACAGAAGATGCCATGTGCTCATTTAATCCAATGGGGAAAATACCCTCAGTGTTAACCTGCTATGAAGAAAATGTTCAGAGTGTAAATGTGAAAGTTTGATGCGATTTCAAGTGCAGACTCCACACAGACACATTGGGAAATAGCAGGAGACAGCAAAGCAGGGGTTTTGTTTTTCTATGAATTTT
>NTHP01000015.1:2452956-2463626 GCA_003416845.1 Oplegnathus fasciatus
AAAAAAAAAAAAAAAATTAAAAAAAGTGGGCATTGTGGGGAAAAAAAGACACACAAAAAAAGTCTTGGCCAAATCAATGAAGCAACCAGGAGAGAAATTTCAGAAGGAGCTTTAGTGGCGTTGGAGTGTTATTTATTGTGAGAGTATTGGTCAGTCATAAATAAGACTACTTCTCCAGCAACCTTATTATTGTCTTGATGGAAAAGAGAAGCAATAGTTTGACATTTTGGGAAATATGCTTATTAAGTTTCTTGCCAGGAGTTAAATGAGAAGACTGATACCACTCTCATACATGTACAGTAATTATGAAGGCCAGTGGCCGGTTAGCTTAGTTTAGCCTAAACACAGCTAACAGCTAGCCTGGTTCTGTCAAAGGGTTAAGAAAAGATTCCTACCAGGACCTCTAAAGCTCACTAATTAACACATTATTTATCATTTGTTTAACAAAACAAAAACAGAAGTATAGAAACTAAAAACTACAAGTTGTGGTTTTACTTATATTTACCAGACAGACATGAGAGCAAAAAGCAAATAAGCTTATTTTATTTCCCAAAATGTCTATATATAAGGGATACGTGTTGGACAAGGACACAAGTGCCACCATCCTGTCAGTCACATCTGTTTAAGCACTGTTAAAATGAGCAAAAGCGCAGTCATTTTCTGATTCTTAAATGGTTACAGTGCTCTCCCAAAATGTGATTGAGCCAAACAAGAGCTCCTCCAGTGGCAGTAATAATATAAAATAATACTGTGTGTTCTGGTCATGTTTGGCAAGAAATAGACCAGCCAAGTTTAACTAGTAGCAGGTGGTCTTCTCATTGAGAGTAGTTGGTGGTTTGATTACCAAACTGCTAATTCAAGACCTCGGCCACATTTCACTGAGACTGAGCAAGACAGCGATACTTGCCAGAATAATTATGGGCATCCAAAGAATTTGCAGCTACAGCTACGGCTACATGCTGTATAGTAGGCATGGAGTCAGGGACTGCAGTGACATGGAGACTGTTTGCTATCAGTTATTTCTAACTGGGTCACAGTGCTTTTATCAGGCCATCCAAGAGGCAGAGCTGGATCTGTCTGGAGCTGGAGTGGAAAATACCTGCAACTCTCTCCACAAGAAAAAAAAAACATTTCCCATTTTAGGACTGTTTGAAACTCTGTGTGTGTGTGTGTGTGTGTGTGTGTGTGTGTGTGTGTAGTAAGAGAGCACCTTACTGTATATCAATAAACACAAACACACATGCAATGCCGCTTTTAAAAACACAAATGATGGACTTACCATGTCCCTGTAAGCTTCTCCAAACTCATCCCTCTCCAACACACATTTCTCACTTACTTTATGTTTCTGTGCGTGAGTGTGTGTATGCTTGCATGTGTGGATGTGCACCTAAAATGATGGAAAGAATGTAGCAAACTTTGGCCTAAATAACAATGAATGCACGCACACACACACACACACGCACACACACAGAAATACAGACTTTGGTCCCAGTGGTGCAGAGTACAGAGCCAGTGCGCAGTCTGACAGAAGAGCGTCTGAGTGTCTGTGTGTTTTGGAAGGGAACATGGCTCCCAGCACAGTCATATAGATGCAGATATAATATATACTGCTCTGAGTTCCCCTGAGAGAGCTGAAGGACTGGAGGAGTGGAGAATCTGGGACCAGAGGAACAACTGGTGATTCAGCAGCAGCAGCAGGACTGGAGGGATGAAATCCATAGAAGAGAAGGACTTTCTGTCAATAAATAATTAGTGAAGCAAAAAATATACACACAGCAAAGAGCACAGTGTCATATATGTCATACACATGTTCAGAAATGTTACAAAAGAGGCCTCTTTGTGTGGAGTTTGATTTGTCACTTAAGTAAGTAAGTACATTTACTCAAGTACTGTACTTAAGTACAATTTTGAGCTACTCGTACTTTACTTGAGTATTTCCATTTTCTCCTACTTTATACTTACTTACTACTCCACTACATTTATTTGATGACTTTAGTTACTAGTTAATTTGCAGATTCAAATTGATAATGCAAAATATAATCAACCAATAAAATATTATGTATTATTATCAGAGGATAAGATAAGACAAGATAAGGGGGGAAATTCACAAGCTAGCAGTGTATAAAATTACTAAAATTAGTCCCACCTTTACCAGCTGCAATATTTAAGTGATGAACACTTTAATACATCAATAATCATGCTCCAATAATTTAATATATTATATATAATATACATTATATACTATAAAGTATATTACTCTGAAATGAGCCATTCTGCATAATGCGTGCTTTTACTTTTGGTACTTTAAGTATATTTCGATGGGAATACTTTTGTACTTTTACTTAAGTGAAATTTAATGCAGGACTTTTACTTGTAAAAAAGATCTGAGTACTTCTTCCACTACTGCTTTTTGGCTGGGCAGGGAACAACTTTTTTTTAACCAGTTCAAGGATGTGAAATTAATGAACCAATCAAAAGACGTCTTAAGTGCACATTTAAAGAAATAGTTAGACATTCTGGGAAATATACTTATTTGCTTTCTTGCTGATATTTAGATGAGAAGATCCTCTCGTCTGTAGAATAAACATCAGCCAGCAGCAGGTACAATTTCAAGAGGACTTGTGCATTGAAGGCACTGAATTCATTTATGTAGCACTTCCATTTGTTTGAATAGTTCCGTTGACTCACATACACACAAACTTTTTGAGTAAACACAAGTAAGTCATGTGAAGTTTGCTGTCATGCTGGAGAGTTTTCCCATACCTTACTGTGTTCCCACATCGTTTCTATGGAATCACAACAACATGATCGGTGTGTGTAACTGAGTGATGTCACACAAACACAGAGCTGGAACGTCAACTCTGTGAAAGACTATGGGGACTATCAGGAAGCCAGCAGTGAGTCCTTACGTGGAAGCTGGTCATCATCACGAGGTGAAGTTGATTTGCCCTGATTCACCCCAATGGACCTGGAACAGTTAAGAGCGTGGCTTTGCAAAAGTGTGTGCGTGTATGTGGTACCGTAGCTCATTTCACAGAAAAGATCAAATCAGAGCCAGGTTTTTTTTTAATTTTTATTTATTTATTTATTTTTAGTTCTTTCGACACAGTGATCCCAGTTTGACGCAGCAGGATCTGATTACTCTCCTTTCTCAACCCGCCTGTCTACACTCAGAATGGCATCACCACCCACCACCCCGACACACTCTGACAGCTCATGATATAATGGCACCATGTGCTCTTACAGTCTCTCGCTCAAGTCAGGCTTACAAAACACTGACCACAGCAATTCAGACAGTTAAGTACTTTGGGAATTACACAGGATTTGGTAACTTTGGCCCCTTCACCTTCTTTCTTTCTGAGGCTCAGGAGGCTCTGGTTAACTATGTCATCCTGCCTCTCTCAGCAAGAGACGTTTTTCACGCTGTTGTCAGCAGCTCTGCCCTTAAGTCCTTTGGGACAAGTCTTAGTCAAGTCTCAGAAAGTCCAAGTCAGTTAACACGCTTGTATAAGCAAGTAGCAATTTGAGATATAAGTCTTTCATTTCTCTGAATGCTGACCATTAAAATGACACAGCATTTTCTTTTCAAATCTGCATTAAGAGTGTTTTTAAAGGCGTACTCAGGTGATTTAGTATTGAACTTGAATAAAGTTGGGGCTAAAGTGGGGGTTATTTTAAATGGTCAAGATTGATGCAGGAGAGGTAGATATCAGGATTATATCATCTAGTATGGGTCAAGCTCAAAAAACACAAGATCCTACACTTCCCATAATGCAACTCATAAAAGTCTTTTTGTCCCTCCCTACCTGTAAACATTTTTATGCCCCCAGTTAGTTGTAACGCAGGCTTTCTGTTATGAATTTGTAGTCCACAAACCAGTCCAGATAACCCTGATGACATCACTCCAGATGACAGCTCCCTCCAGAGCCACAGAAGACATTATACAACCGTTTTCACGTGGCTAAGTTGAGTGTGACGAGTAAACTGACCTTGATGTGTAAAATCAGTGGAGAGTCCCTTTAACATAGCAAAGACCAAGTCCTTTAAATGTAGAGGCCTGATACAGTAATTCAAGGTGTGCGGCAAGGCCTGCCTATCTCATTTATCTTTTACTGTTCCAAAATTTTACCCGGTCAAAACTTGACACTTTTCTTTTTTTGCTCAAGTCAGCAGCTTGGTATCTATCCGGTTAAATTTCATCAAATTCATTTGATTCTAAAGTGAAATATATTTCATGGTTTAACACTAAAGGATAAATGGGAAGGCAACTTTCCTGATGCATATTTTTAAAATTAGAATTTACAGCTGTTATATTTAAACACATATTAACAGCTTGATCTGAAATTGGGCTGTACCAAGCAAAAAGATAGTGGGCTACAGTGTATGGCCAAAAAGATTTCATGTTATACTGTATGTAAAGTACCTATTTTGTTCAGTCTTATCTGAAAAAGCTTGTCCTGGTCGATGCATCACTGTGGATATACACTGCTTGAATCAGAGGATGAATCTTTCATATTGATATATTATATCTATAAAGCCTTTCAAGTGTTATGTAAGCGCAAAGTTGATGATGGGAGACTTTGCTGTATGTTGTTATACTGCTGCTAAGTGGCCTTGTGTGGTGGCTGGCTCTGGGCTTTAGCTGCTCTGTGAGTGTGCTGCCCACAGGAAGTTCCCACTGCTCTGGCTATCAGGGCGGAAAATGAGTGTTTGTCACCCACTTTAGTCACAACTCTCTCTCTCTCTCTCTCTCTCTCTCTCTCTCCCTCTCTCTCTCTGTCTGTCTCTAACACACTCACACAGATGCACACAGTTATACACAGACCATGGATTATTGCCTCACATCCCTTTTCCCACAGCGGCAGAAGCAGACTAACAGGGATCTAACTGTTTAATTGAGCCTGCGGTGTTGGGTTATTCTGATTGTAGTTTTCGGAAGTGGGCTCAGATACCCAGATTATTTCATGAGAAAGTTTTTCTTGCTGTCAATTTGACATCTAGGTCATTTGGTTGTTGACTTTAATCCAAACTGTGTCAAAAACATGTCAAATGTAAGACGGAAATGTAGCTTTGCATAAGTGGACAATACAATACAATAAGTGGACAGTGTGAGGACAGCGTACTTTTCTTGACTTGTTTTTTGATGCACCTGTCTTGTGGTTTTTTGTTTTTTTTTTTCATTTTGAGACTGTAAAATAATGGCAATAAAAGTATTCCTCTGGCACAAGGATGTCTCTTTTATAGGATAGTGTGGGTAGGAAATGCGTGTGAGTGAACAGTAAGTATGTACATGGCTCTGCATCCTTGCATGCATGTACAGTTGTATGGTCCCAGTGGGTGTGAGGAGCTCTTGCTCAATATAATATAAGTTCAGCAGGTTTACAAGCTCTGTTTTATGTCTCCATTGGAGCTTTCTCTTTGTTGATCACAATAGAGAGAGCAGGAGAAGGTGATAAAGAAAACAGACTTAATGAGTTTTGAAAGCGTTATTGTGAGCATCATGTGTGAAGCCAGAGTTTGTCAGTGAAAGAGGAAGTATAAATGTGTGTGACAAAAATCTGCTGGCTCGAGAAGCTTTCTTCTTGTAGGGCTGACTTAATTCCAGCAGAGAGTAAGGAGGTGAGTTGAAAACCATGGGAAAGGCAGAAAAGTTGTGTCATGGTTCAAACCTGGCACAATTACAGCACCATCCAAGCAGGGCGATCTGCAGGATGCATGGTGCAGCTGATTAGAGCTGACAACATTCAAAGTACAGTAAGGAGACAAAGATCTGCTTTAGTTTACACAGAAATGAGCTTTGTCCTAGCGTGTGGGTGGGACTGTTGCGTTGCTTTTTTGTTAGTGCTCACACTCTCTTTCTGTGGAAACTCAGTAAGATTGTCTATTTAGTGATCTGTTATAAATTTACATGGTTTAACTTTATGTTTTCTGTCTATTTGTTTCCTTTCAATCCAAGCGTGCTTTATTTAAATGAGATTACCATGCTGTCTTAAAAACAAAGCTATACTCTTGCATGGCATTTTGAAAGGATGACAACCAGGTTGCACAAAACATTTACTACAAGTTGTAAGGTTCAGAAAAGCACTCCAATTACCCATTGACAGATTATATAAATGCCTTCAGTTTCATCCTTTTTTGCCATTTTCTTTCATTGATTTTTCAAATATTTACACACAAGTGTTATTATTGTCCCCTGCAGGCTTATGTGGTTCATGGGAGACTGAGAATGGGACCCTTTCCAGTGTGATCGCTGTGGAGCTTTGTGGGCTTTGATCAGAAAACAATCTTACAGCCTGAAGCTTCAAAAACTGTTGGCATGGCGCAACCAGCAGAAGAAGAAAATGTTAACCTCAAACAAACTATTGCAACAACAAAAAATAAAACAGTTAGTACTGTAAATAAAAAAACTCAGTGGTGCATATTGAGTTTTCAAATGTGTGTACAAATATCTAACTTTATTTGGATGGTCCACTGATACTCAGCTTGCAATCAAGTGACTATAATCTTTCACTAAAATATTGAGAGTTAATGTTACTTTTAATTAAGATTTAAAATACTCTTTTATTCCCTTTCCACTCTGTCTTTCTGGAGCTCTTGTGCTTCCAGAGGGTTTGGTGTCCCACAGCTGCAATGTTTCATTCCCTCCCTACTTTACCTCTCAACAGAGTTATTTTTCATCACTGGGTTATGACCGTTCTGAGCCCCAAGACTCTCAGCTCAGGTCCACTGTTTTCTCACTGATCCTACAACAGATTTGAAACACATCTTCATCCAAACATCAGAGTTTAGGAGGGATTGTTGGGCAGATAGAGCAAGAGACAGTGAGCATTTTTATCTGTTTTTGAAATGTTTCTCAAAAATAGCAGAGACTTTGCAAGCTACATCTCCTATATCACCAAAAAAACACAACTAATAAATAGCAGTGTAAGTGTCTGATGCTTATTTTTTTTCTGTTGTGAGGCGACACAGAGAAAAGAAACGCTCCTGTAGCTTTCCCAAGATGAAACTAACACTAAGGTGGCCCCCAGCAAAGCCCCTTCATCCAGACCCCAGCAAAGGCACTAAATTTGATTTAGCCCCGGACATTTACCAAACTGACAGATTAGGAGTTCATACACAACGCTCAGGTTTCTTACTCACCCTCGAGGGTAAAATATGGGGCTTATTTTTTACTCCCTGTGGACCTGACTTCCCTTGTTGACTTATTTTACTAGGTTTTTCTCTTTAGTGGGATTTTTTTTTCATTCACATCAGATTTATTTTTATTCACATATAAACTTTGCCCTCCACAACAAATAGCTGTAATATTAATGGAGTGTCTTGGATAGGTTGTTATTACTTTACCCTGAGTTTCCAGGAAAGCCACTCAATCTGGGTGAAATAGCACTACAACATTTTTCAAAATTTGATTTGGCCTTATTAAAGGGTGTGTATGGCCCAAATGACAATATCATGAATTCCTTAGCATTTAAATAATCACTGTAATGTATTTAAGTTTTCAGTTTAGTATATGTTACTGTGATTGACCACTGGCACCTGAACACACTTGCCCTGAAGCAATAAACCCCACCCACTGATTTATACAGACTGAAGAAAAGGTCAAGAATGATTCGGGCAGTGTTTCTGGAAAGCAGCCTTAGCCAGGTTAGGAATGTGCAACACTGTGCATTCACGCAGAGAGTAGTGCACCTCAGTAATGGAAAAAAAAATCTCACTTACATACATACATGCATACAGCAAAGAAAGGACAATCTGGATTACAAATCACAAACTTTGGCCCCACAGAGAGGTGTGAAGCCTGTGCGAGAGCTGGCAGGACTATCAGGAACGTTCTGTCCTGTTACTGTTCAGCTCAACTTTCCCCATCCAAACAGCACAGACAGAGACAAAGGGGCAAAAGTGATGAGTGGAGAACAAAACAGAGAGGGTCAGACAGATGAAGTGATCCATGCAGTGTAACACTTGCATTATTGAAAGCAGAGCAATGGCTTGAAGATCACTGATGAGGACCATCAGTGTATTTTGGAGTTATAGTCCAATGATTTAAATGTTCCTCAGTCTATTTGCGAAGTACACCATGTGTACTACATTAAATGCAAATGTCACAGATTTAGCTCGAAATCAAAACCTATTCGTCCGAGGTAACAAAGAGCTACTAAATAAATGCATGGATGTGACAACGCTATTTATAAGACAACATAGTTGGGCAATTAAAAAACAAAAAACAAAACAAAACTTGAAGATGATGAAACAATAAAACAGCAGCTTTGGCGAACCGAACTAAAGCTTCATGTTTACTGTGATGGATTATCTAACTTGGGCAATCTTAAAGTCTTGGTAGTCATTCTGTGCACATGAATCAATGTCTACAAATAATTTCCTCTCAAGGGAAAATTATATCTTCAACTGTCTGTCTGCTGACTGTGTGCAGTGAGATAATGTAACAAAATAGGACAAGCTGGATGTTAGAAACAAAAAAAACACACGCTGTATTATCCTTTAACTTCTCAGCGTGACCTACAGGTGCCAGTGCAGTGTTTTGTTTGTGCAGTCTGTGAATCTCTCTAGAAATCTCTTAATAATTCACTCTGTGTAGCAGGTACACTGGCTCAAAGCTCTCTATTAAATGATAGACTTTTATTGAAGGAGCACTTCAACATCTGAATAAAATACCATAAAATTGACTGGGACAGCTCTAAAAATTTAGCAGTTTGGTCTAGACTGAAATATCCGTTTGGAAAATACACTTATTTCCTTTCTTGCCAAGAGTTTGATGACAAAATCGATACCACCCTCATGTCTGTACGCGAAATATGGAGCTACAGCTAGCAGCCGGTTAGCTTAGCTTAGCACAGGTTAGCTTAGCTTAGCACAAAGACTGGAAACGGGGAAACAGCTAGCCTGGTTCTGTCCAGAGTAACAAAACCACCACAATACCAGCAAATTAACATCTTTTTTTAATCTGATCAAAAATTGAAGGGTAAAAACAACAACTTCTTTATGTGGGGGTTATGTGCCAGACTATTGGGCGCAGACTCCAAGAAGTGACTCACACAGACATGAGAGTGGTACTGAGGCGTGTTTCCCAAAGCATGAATGTTTTAGAGCTGTTCCAGTCAATTATGGTGTTTTATTCACTCTGCATTTATTTTCCATCAAGTTTGCATTGAGCACACAAACACAAGACGCACATGTTCATATACATGCACACATGCCTAAGGAAAAAAACATGCTGATATGCAAGCAAACAGGAGGAAAAACAAGGGGTTATATAGTAAATGTGAACAGTTTCAAGAAGGAGAGAATTTATATTGTAAATAATACCGATGGAATTAATTTGCTGGGATTTTACTGCTGCCTCCATCGTGTGTGATCTCCATATAGAGGCCAAGCATGGAGCCCTCATTTTATAGGTGAACCACTAAGTGGCTTAATTGAACACTCGTGCCTCAGCTAACACATAAACACATTAGCGCTCATGACAGACAAACACTTACACATAAATAGCCGAGCAGTTGTATTATGTCAAATGAGGGAATGATTAAGATTTAAATTAATTTAATTACGTCTAATCAGAAATAGATGATGAGCTGTGAAATCAACAGGATACAAGGAGCCATCCTATTTTGTTGTGTCATTCTCCACATGTATGTTATGGAGTGTGTTGTATATGTTTTACAGATGTTCTGTTTTATTCAACTGCACTTTGATATCTTGCTCAGTATTGTAATGAAAGCCACAGAATGGAAAACATTATTGGAAGATATTTGTCAGAGAAATTAGATCCACATGGGATCTGGATTCACTCAGAATCAAACTCTTGTTTGTTTGTACACCGAGAGAGACTGAATCAAACTGCCATCTGATTGATTATTAATAGACTTAGTCATGTGTTCAAAGAAAGAATTTGTGTGAACGTGTGTGTGTGTGTGTGTGTGGGTGTGTACATGCATGTGTTGTGTGAAAGTGCTATCTTTGTTGGGACAAAGTATTCAAGTTGTCTCAGCCAAGATTTCAAGACATAGCCAAGAACATAAACAAATACTGGAGGCGTTGGTGGTGTATTTTTACTGTTAAATAATAAGTTCTCACGAAATAGACCACCGCCATAACCAGAGGTGCACTCACCCCTCTCCCTCCCCCTTTTTTCTTCCCTCTCCAAACTCACTCGCTCTCATTTGGACTCTTGATTCAGTAATGAATGCTCACCTAATTCAACACAGATTGAGCAACATGACATACTTGACTTTTATTTTTTTACACTTTGTTTTGTGTGTGTGTGTATGTGTGTGTGTGTGTGTGTGTGTGTGTGTGTGCAGTGAGGACCCATGGGCTGTTTGTCTGACTTCACTCTATCATGACTCTGACCCAAAATGTAATTTAATTCAAAACATTCAAACAATCATTTCAGGACACAAATATGGCTCCAATGAAACCTAATTCTCTAATCCCCAAGGTAACGGTACAGTTGAGCCGAACCTTTAGCAGTGTGTTTACAGTCACACACACACACATGCATATGGAAGATTAAGGTGCAGACTTGCCAGAGCCTTTTCTGCTCAACATGTAACTGTCAAAAAGTATCAGTCAACACAAACTTTGATGTTAAACCCCACTGTTGCGCAATTATGGATCCCACCGGGGTTGTGGGCAGAAGTGCTATAACTCGC
>NTHP01000015.1:2463655-2480130 GCA_003416845.1 Oplegnathus fasciatus
AATGAGGTGGGATCTGAAGGACATAGCGTGACTTTCAATAAATGTAATGGCCTCCCGGTGAAGCTCCTCCTTGCACAGGTGAAAAGAAGTTGCAATTCATTGTGTATTGGTGGAGAAACATGGCTGTCTACACCCTCTGCAGTGCCACAGAGGGAGTTAGTGGGGGGTAAGGGGTTTAGTAAATTGGGAACCGGCCATTCCAGACTGAAGGCATTTTTAAACCTGCAGTTTGTTTGCTCTGGTCCCAATCAGTGGATTAGTTGGTAAACCTAGTGTGTTTTTCCTTGGTTTTCCCCTTATTTTCACACAGATTCATGTGAACCAAAATGTATCACCCCACTCATTGGTCAGATATGTCTGGGGTGCAGTGGTGGACAGTAACGAAGTACATTTACTTGAGTACTGTACTTAAGTACATTTTTTGAGTATCTGTACTTTACTTGAGTATTTGTTTTTGTTTTTGTTTTTTCTTTGGAAACTTATGACCTTTACTCCACTACATTTCAAAGACAAATATTGTACTTTTGACTCTACTACATTTCTATGAATGTTGTCGTTACTCATTACTTTTAAACAGCTTTGAAGTCAGCTGTTGAATTTATTCTCTTTTCTAAAATGCGATTAGCCACAAGCTGTGTTCCTCACAAGAAAAAAAACAATCACAGTGCCTGCTCTCAGCTGGGTTTGATGTAAAAGTGGAAATACGTCATCCAGCTCTGTGAAACAAGGGCAAGCAAGACATCCGCTTTCAAAGTAAAACGTATCCGTTCCATTTTGTTAGCAAAGTGCAAATGACTAACCCGGCACAATCAACACAAAATGAAAAGTTCCGTAGAGCTGCTTTAAGTATTTTTAAAAGCAAGTACTCCAGTACTTTAACTCAAGTAAAAATCTGACTGAGCAACTTTCACTTGTAGTGGAGTAGTATTTGACCAGGAGAATCTATACTTTGACTCAAGTAATGGGGTTGTGTACTAGCAAGACAGTAAACATAGAGATCCTGCCCAAATATCAAGAAGGCAACATACATCATTGCTAGTCCAGGTCAGACTTTGATTCATTCGCCAGCTTACCGCTAGCAGCTGTTGATTTCAGTCATCCGCATCTCAGTATGCACCTGGTTACTGGAGCTGTTTAGCTCAAACTTGCAAAGTACGGATCCGTATGGATTTGTTTGTAGCTGGTGTGTACCAAATTTTATGGCAATCCATCTAATAGTTGTTGAGAGATTTCACTCAAAACCATAAAAATATCAACCTGCTGGTGATGCTGGAGGAAAAGTCAGGGGATTACCAGTGTCAGTAGGATTCATGATCTGGGGACCTTGAATGTCTGTACAACTCTCATGGCAATTGATCCAATAGTTAGTTGAGATATTTCAGTCTGGGTCAAAGTGGTGGACCGACCAACCAACTGACGGACAGACCGACATCGGCTAGAGCCTAAAAATGGAAAAACAAAAGAAGAATGCCACTCTGCCAGGGAAATGCCCCTGCACCACCTCAATGTCTGATATATGCCATTTCATAAAACTAATGGGCTCACCACAGAACCAAATTTCTTCACATCCCATATGTGACGTGCATGCGCACATGTCCACATGTGGGCTTGTGTTTAGCTGTTTGTGCCTGTGTGTACGTAGGTTTGAAACAGGAAACTGAGGACGGAAAAAAAACACTTTAGTAGATTCTGTGTGAAGAGGCCACTGACCACAGACAGACCACAGAGAGAGATGAGCTCCACCACAGCCTGCATGGTGAAACAGGAGAGGTTTGAGCTGACCAGGCACCCAGCAGTCACCAGCAATGCAATGCAAAAGATCCATGGAACAAGATGGATAGCGTGGCCGATGCATATACACACATACACACTCATCCATGCAGGCATGCAAGCACACATCCACAGTTCTCATCTGGCTGACATATGCCCTCTTGTTGCAGTTTGCACACAATCAAACACAGCAGCCTGTGCAGATAAATGAATGATTATATGAATGCAAAGTCTTCATAAGTGCACTGGTACTTTTTATTCCCTGTATCATTAGCTCCCATACAGACATAACCAGGACTGATATACTATGGAGTCCAATAAGCACCTCTGCTCTCCCAGAGAGTGTACAATAGAGCAGAGGGGCCAATAATTCGGGAATTACCCAACTTTTTCTGTTCTACTAATCTTTAACAATAAAACATGATGCACTTCTATGAGTCATTTATTACTTTATCAGCTCCAATCATCAGGGGTTTGCAGGGGAGTAAGGGAGGGTGTCAGAACAAAAAATATAAGAGAGTGAACGTAAGGTGAGGGATAAGAGGGATAGCATGATTCCCAGGAAATGAAGATACAGGCAATGGTGGCCTGTGGAGAGAGAAAGGGGGATGATGGAGAAAGGGGATTGAGAATCTGAGGAGGAGGGAGGGCTAAATCAAAACCATATGCAGGCTGAATCTCCAGTATTGTTCCCAACTCAAACCAGCTGTCCGCTCTTGGCTTATCCATCAAAATAAACATTTTCTCGATGGCCACGAGCTACGC
The DNA here is from genome assembly GCA_003416845.1 of Oplegnathus fasciatus. Lineage (NCBI taxonomy): Eukaryota > Metazoa > Chordata > Actinopteri > Centrarchiformes > Oplegnathidae > Oplegnathus > Oplegnathus fasciatus. The sequence goes on from NTHP01000015.1 coordinate 2,466,191, forward strand.
TGGCCTGTTAATCATTAAAAGAGCTTTCGTACACCCTGCAGCCTCACACTGACTTGATCACAGCACACACCGACACATTTAGAGGTATATAGATGCAAAAAATTAAACAAATGTGTGTATAAGGTGCATTCACGCTTTTGCCATATGCATTTTGGAGTAATTTAGGTATCTAGAGAAGACATGTGTTTGCTGCACGCTTGTTTGTTTGTTCCACAACGACCTTGCCTCTTTTATAGCTGTTCAACCTGAGTTAACTGGCTCAAGGTCAAAGCACTCTGAAACGATTACTTCTGGGCCCTTGAAGATGAATCACACATTTGTTTTGCTCTTTGCTGGTTTCATTGCTGCCATTATAGTTTTCATCAATTTGCAAACCACAGTGAACACTTCAAAGGCTTCCTTCAGCTGAATATGTCTGTGTCGGGGGTCTGTGTTCAGTCTGGATGCCAAGTAACCTGTCGCCAGTCAAGTCAGTGCTTCAAAACTCAATCACTGATCATCTGATCTGAAGGATTTCCACAGACAGCATCAAGAGGAGGAAGTGAATTATGAATTGTGGAAGCTATTCTCATGTCTTTTTGCATTTCTTTTAATCACTTCATTGTTTTAACAGCAAGCACTCGTTAACACATGTATTGTATTGTTTGAGAGAAGTTTGGACCAGAAGCTGAACCTCAAAAACGGAGGCCTACATACAGTATGTGTTCCTAATGGTTTAATGGACACAGGAGAACATAGACTTGGTCAGCATTTACTTACTCATTCACTTCCTGTTATTCAGTAGACTTTATGTAGAATACTATACTGTGCTGCTGTCGCTAATCCTCAATAGAGAATTAAGACTGCACTAAAAATAGGAAACTTTAACATGCTGTATAGAGTTAACTACATAGTGAATAATGACTTATTTCAGACACAGCCATAATCACTTTAGTCTTAGCCTCACAAAATGGTCTTGAATTTAACTAATTTAATTTTCTTCCATGTTTTGACGTGTTGCTGCATGAAACAGGATGTTTGGGCTGGAATAAACGATCTGAGGATTTCAATTTTTGAACTTCAATGAGTGTTCAAAAGAAAATGCAAGCCACTTGAACTGCAACCACAGCTTTTGAGAAATGGAAACAATGCTTTTGCAGATACCCAAACATTCAACTCTTACTGCTGCTAGTTCTAGTTAACTTGAAGCTGCATTCATAGATTTTTTTGGCCACTTGGCAGCAACAAAACAGTCTTGAAACACAACACTGACATATTATCACCTTACAGGGTGCTTAGGTACACACTCAGTGGATGTGGAACATTGAGCATCCATTTGGAGCTGTATCTCTGGCCACTGGATGAATGTAAATCCAATATTCCCGATCTTTTTTAGCCTTAATTTCCACCAACTCCTGAGGGAAATATTGGCCTCTTTAGCTGCTTAATGCTTCACTATGTTCACCAGCTAGTCGCTAACTTTGCCTGTCTGCTGTTTGGTGCTGGGTAAGGAGTATACAGCGTCAGGACTTTTTGCCTGAAAACAGCTGTCTGGTGTGCCTGGAAATGAGGCTGATGAGAAACCACAACAATGAGGTAGATGGGGCAAAAAGGTTCTGTAGAGCTGATGGGAACTGCAGAGCCGGATGATTCTCTGTTGGTTTGTCTCTATGAGTGACCCATTTCATATTACACATGGTCATTCGATGCATTGTTAATATAAAGATATTGATTAGTGCAGCTTAAAGGCCAAATGAAGACCAGCAGGCTTTAAATGGGATGCAACAAAATCTACCATCACATTTTTATACATACATCATAGATACGTATGTATCAGCAACAACATTTTTACAATAAGAGAAAGAGATTCTGAAATACGTAAAGTGTATTTTAACATGTATTTGGCATGTAACAATACATAGCAGAAGAGTTCTGTTACTGTAAGTAATACAAATTAATGACACCAAAAGGGCATTTTTCATTTCATGGGACATTAAACTTTTTTTCCCTTCTATTTCTTCTCTGTTCAAGTTTTGCATTTGTCAATTGTTAAGTGGTTTTCAGACTAAAAGCCACAGCCATGCTGGCTTCTCAGTGAGGCACAGCCACAGTCACAGCAGTGCTTTCAACTAAATGCTACATAAGCATGCTAACATTTTGCTGTTAAACAGATTTAATGTTTGCCATGTTCACCATCTTACTTAGTTAGCAACGTTTGCTAACATTTGCTAATTAGCTTTGTGATGGCCTCTCTCTATCTCTCCCTCCTATCTACCTCTCCAGTCCTCTCTCTTTCAGGAGTGCCAGTGCTAAGAGGTCTGTCAGAGTTTGCTGGCTGCACCTGGAAGGTGGGAGGGGCCAAAACCACAAAAGGGCAGCTCTCCCAGGCTGTGTTGGGCAGCCTCAACAGATCCACATAGCCGCCACACCTTTTTAGTTTGGTTTAAGTTGTATTTGTTACAGCACTTACACACATCCTTTCACTCATCATCATGAGTCACTCATCCCCTGACTCATAAGCACCTTTTTCACCTTTCATTAGTGTTTGGACTCTCTCCTTTGTTGCAAGTCCTGACCCAGGTTTGTAAAAGCTTTAAACATGATGCATAGCTATAGCTGATGAGAAATGTCTTTGGTTTTGCAGGTCTTTGGTTGTAAACCAAAGTACTGGACAGATTGAAATGTTACCTGGATATGGCACTAGAGGAATCATCAAAGTCAGCAGTGTTCATCCTCTGGGGACCATGAATGTCTGTACGACATCTCATGGCAATCCATCTAACAGAGATATTTCCGTCTGGACCAAAATGGTGGACCGGCAGATCAACTAACGTCATTGCCATCCATACAGCCACGCCACTAGCAGTGCTAAAAATACATTGCACTTTAAATTAAAGATATTATTATTAATAGATGACTAAACCATTACTTGCCACAACACTGTATACATTGTAATACTGATAAAAATCCAACGGGCTACAACAGTGTGGCTGAGTCATAAACTAAAGTCATAGTCTGAGGTAGATGCCTATATATCGCCTGCAATAGCACTTTATCTCACTGCACATGCACGCATGCACAGAAACAGACGCACTACACACACACAGAGAGACATGTATGCAGGCCTCATTCAGGGATCAGCACAAGTTAACCACAGTTAACTGCAAACCTAAGAATATAACACATACACACACATATCTGACGGCACTAATAAGGGAAACATAATACACACACATTCTGTGGTTTGACAGTAAACTGAGGCTCTGACGCTCTCAGACATCTGGCATCCACAGATAAACTTGAACAACCTCAGTCATAGATACACAGTGCCATGCACACCAGGCATGACAGAGGGCAGAGGTGCTGTTAAAGAAGAGAAAGGGAGAAATAACGCTGCAAAGCAAAAGATAAGACAGATGGCTGAGGAGGAAATAGGAGATGTTCAAAATACTACAACGAAGGAAGGATTCTTGCAATAATAAGAACGTAAAAAACAAGATGGAGGCAAACAATGGTATGATAAAGTAAAGAAAATACTTATAGGCTACTTGAGAGAAGGGGGAGTAAAACACACAAAGAGGAAATAGAGAGGAAGGGGGTGACTCTTTTCCTCATGCAGCAGAGGAGAGTTTAGTGTTTCTCTTTGAGTCTTTTGCCACTGTCTATTGTCCTACTGTCCATATGTTTCCTACCATCAAGCAGTTATCTGTCAGACCGAGTTATACTAACGGGACTGGGATTAACCTCTGCCAACAGACAAGGGCACACAGGCCGAACAGCTTGTGTGGCCTTGTGCAGTCACTGTGCAGTATCCTTCCTCTTTATACTCAAGTGCACATTAGCGCTGTGTCCGATTCTGTTTCAGTGTTTCAGAGATGAAGATGGATTGAAACGTGTCCTGTGTGTATTTCTGCATGTTCAGTACTCAGGGTAGGGCCAGCTCCGTTTGACCACTGAGCTGCTGCATATCCCCCAGCAGGCTTTGCTGTGTCCAGCGCCAAGAAAAACAGCACAGGCTTTAGACCTGGAGAGGCCATATCCTGCTGCCTCATAGGAGTATACGTGTGTACGTGTGTGTGTGTGTGTGTGTGTGTGTGTGTGTGTGAGTGTTTGTGAGTGTGTGGATTAGCATGTAGATACACGTTTCAAGTTTTACACATTTATATATATATGTTCGTGAGACAAAGAGAGTGTGAGTCTGCATGCGTGTGTGAACAGAAGTGTCAGGGTGAAAACACTGGTGTGGACATGTGTTTACGTGAGGCTGCTGGCTGTGTTGCATGTGTGATTTGAGAAGTACAGTTTATCCCGGGTTCTGGCCCGTTAACTCTCTCCTCCCTTTAAACCCAGCACAATCCAGCAGTAATGACGTCATCGTGCTGCTCTGTCTCTGACAGGATGAATGGGCCCACAGCATCACATGACTAAGAAGTAGTGAAAAGCGTCTAAGTGAGCTGGATTTTCACACATACATTGCTGCACAGTAGACACACACGCACACCGTAAACATCCTGCTGTATGAATGTGCTTCTCTGGGTATGAAAGTCAACCCTAGTGTAACCCCAAAAGGAATAACACATCAGCTACTGTTTAGGCCTGCCTATAGTAGGAGCTGCTCATTACGTAACCATCAACAGAGACAGTGTTGTGTATGAGAGGAAATGCTGTGTGTTCCACTGGTATACAGCAATTATTGTATAAATGGACGGTGTTTCGTAGCAATTTCAGGAATGCAGCATGTCATACTGTATCTTCTGCCTGACCCTCTCATTCTTTCATTGAAGTCTTTGATAGTGACTAGTTTTATAACTGTCACACTATTAGAAGATGAAATCCACAACACATTAATTTATCCTGCATAACAGATTTGTCTTATTCTGCTAGAGACCATTAACACTCAACAGTAAGGAATATACTGTAACGACAGGCAGTTTGCTCCGTCTTGTCATTATAATGTGTGTAGGTCACAATGGCCAATTGAAGCCCTGATACTCCCAGACCATCACATGATAAAACACAGAGTGATATAGCAAAGGAAAGTTTATTTAGCAAAGCAAAAAATGTGGGCAGGAGGGGAAATCTCCCAGCCGTCAATAAGTTCATTACGCTTTAAAGGAATATGAAAGAAAAGAAAGACCTTACCCAATTGTACTCTAGATCATGAAACAACTGAGATTAAAAAAATGTATAAACATTTGTGTGTGATTCTGAGTCTGATATTAAAGGTTTTGGAGGAACAGGGGTGTATGATGTAGCATATCCTCGGCCCTCAGGGGTACTGAGAGGGAAAGGAAAGGACAGAGACTCTCCGTTGATACTTAACACAAACTGCTGACTGTTCTCTCTCTGTGGGACAAACTCTCTCCCACTCTCATGTTGCTTTCCTGTTGTTAAAATAAAAGACTTGACAGTTTTACTCAGGATGCAGAGTTCACTGGCGGGTCTCTTGTGTCGCCTCTTTTTTCCCCTCACCCTTCCATTCCTTCCCACTGCAGACCTCTCCAGAAAATGAGCTGCCAGGTACCAGTCTTTCAAAATTAATCAAAGATCAGTCAATGTGCCATATAGCAGATACATTCCTTTTATCAGTAGGAGTATTGCTCAATGGTAAAATCATTTCTGTAAATGAACTCAGGGATCTCTGGAATCCTGTGTTGTAGGTTTTTCTGCAAGTAGTGGGGATGTTTCCTGTGAGCTTCCTGCTGTACTTCAAAGGTAACTTTGTGGTTAAAGAAATATGTTAGGTAAAAACTACAGCTGGAGAAGTCGACCTGCGCTCCCTGCTCTCTCTGCCTCCCTCTGCCTCCCTCTGTGTGGCAGAGACCACTTAAACCTTTTCTTTTCATCTTTATTTATCATCATTTGCCAGGCTGAAAGTTGAAAAAAGTGCTTTTGCGATCGCAGATGTGTAATCAAAACTAGAAAAAGCTGTTAAAGTCATTGGGTACACTGACTTAACTTTTCTTTACTTAAAACAAGGATAAAACAAAATAACAGCATTTTATCAAAGTTATTGCCAGAGTACAACTAAAAGCAATTATTTCACCGCTTAAAGGACAAGTTTTATCATTGAAAACTCATTGCATCATGATTTATGAGCTCATCATAATCACTATTGATGTTTACTTGTGCCCCCTCATCACAGCTTGCATGTCTGTGAGTTGTGAGCAGTTCAGTTGAAAAATGATTTTCCTTTCTCAGATTTTTCCATTTGAATAATTTTAGAGGCCTGAAGAGATAAAAAAAAAACATGTAGTATTTCACAGGAAAAAAAGATTTGAGAAAAGTCCAAAACATAATCACAATTTTGTGTTTTTTATTATTTTCTACCCCAGCAATGACCTTCATTAAGATTCATCTCTCATAACCTTGGGGTTCCCAATCCACCCCCAGGTTGGAAATAAATGCTAGTTCTTAAAAGTAAACAGTACAGGCATCAAATAAACATGGTGGCCCCTGTGTGCATTATTATAACCACGATAATAAATGTCCCCTAACCTTAACCAAGTAGTCTTCTACCTACTTTTACCCAAACCACTGATTTTCCCTAAACCCAGTTGTTTTCATGTCTTAACAAAACCCTAACCATAGCGTTTGTGCATCATAAAAAATATTTATTTTTTAACAGTGATTTTTAATAGTTTTGGCAGGTACAAACAAATGATGTCATCCTGCTGATAGATCAGAAGAAGGCTCTATGTGTCGTTCTAGAGAGCATGGACAAACAAAGTTTTAAGTTTCCAAAAATGTAAGGCACAGCACTTATTAAATACTTAACCGACCAGGTGGTGCTGTAATCATGAGGTCAGCATGTGTACAGAATGTGTGCATCATAACTATAATCAGATGCTGCCCTTCATAATAATGTCCTGGAATTTTAATACCACAATGCCACGTGGTGACAGACAGGCCCTTAACAAAGCAACACCGTCTTACCTAAACACCCACGCACACAAAATCACACTCACATGCGAGCACACACACACACCTTATCTTCTACATCACATACTGAGGCAGTTAAATCTAATGGCCCTGTTCTTATGTCGCATTAATGAGGAAAGCAAACTGTTACCCTCCCTCCAGAGAGCTGGTGTGTAGCTGGCCTCAGGTTCTGAGTGATAAAACACTCATCAGCGAGGGAGTCAGGATGATCTCATGTGTTGTTCTATAGTCTTTTCTCCCTATCTCCAGGTCAGCACACACACACATAACACACACACACACACACACACACAGCTTAGAGGCTTAGCAATTGTCTTGGAGTGAACAGTGAGGTCCCAGTGGAGGTGTCAGGCAGTCACGGGTTAGCACCGTGAGTGATGTGAAGGGCTTTGTTGGTGATATAGTTTGCCAAAGTGAGCCTCGTAATGTAAACACACCTGTGTCCTGTAATGATGCCAGCTCCACTCCTCCTCACCCTCAGCATTCGCCTCCCTCCTCATCTGTTTCTCAACATTCCCTTTTTTCCGTTCCTAACATCCCTTCTTTCCCCCTCTCCTATGATTTAGTTACATTTTGGTCTAATCAACTTCTCCGTTGCCTCCATCTTTCCTCTCTTCTTGCCCATTCTCAAAAGTGCAATATGTACTTAAAAGCACCATACACACGCATTAAACACACACACCTGTTTTGTAGATAGGTGATTTTCATGGAAGGCACTGGTGTGAGAAGAAGGGAGGATGAATGCTTTCAGATGCAGAGGTGAGAGTGTGAATCCTGAAAGATATATCTTTTGTAAGTTAGACTTTTTATATCAAGTGTGCACATGCATGTGTGTGTGTGTGTGTGTGTGTGTGTGTGTGTGTGTGTTTGTGTACCTAGTGGATGGATGGATACATGGGAGATGAGNCTCATCTCCCATGTATCCATCCATCCACTAGGTACACAAACACACACACACACACACACACACACACACACGCACACACAACCACAAATACACACTGCTGTTCCTCCATAGTGGTCTCTGTAATATAATCCTGCCATGTAATAATGCCTGTAGGTGACTGATAAATGTAAAATGAACAGAACCTATAAACATGAGATAAGAGCCTCTACCGCGGGGAGGCATGAGGTCATGGTGACGGCTGGATGGAAACCGCTGAACTAGTTTGTGATGAGGTTAGGATAATTTGGACTGGACAATGGATCCAGCTGGAGGTCAAAGGTTACTGGGTCAGTGTGTCAGGACGGTCGTGTGTGTGTATGTTTTTCTGTCTGATGTATTTCGCCTGTCACACACAGTGTTGGGCAAGTTACTTGTGATCAATCACTAGTTACTTATTACTCATTGAAACAGTAATAACATTACTAATTACTAAACAGCAGAAGTAATTAGTTATATTACTGGTTACATTGCTTTCTGTTACTCAGCCCGGCTCCCTCAAAGGTGCTTTACCCACACATTGCATCTCCTGTGTTTAACATGTTCAAATGATTTAAGAGAACAGAAGTGGAACACGCAGCCTTATATGGCAATTTTGGGGGCATTGATTATGCTGATGATGAAATCTTACAAATGTGCATCTCCAACTTACAAATGTGCATCACTCATAGCCAACAGTTTGACCAGGTCTCTCTTGAGAATGAGGCCCCGTGTCTCAATGAGATTACCTGTATAAACAAAGGTCAAATAAATGAAATTTAGTCACCAGGGAGGGGACGGGGGATACATACTGTACTGCAATATTTCCATGAACCAGCATTCCTACCCCCCTAAGTTGGCGATCTCTTATCAGCTGATGATAGGAAAGGATAAGTAATAAATCCATGCTGAGGCTTGGCCAAATGAGTAGTGCCAGTCAAAAGAGTGGCCTGACCCAAAGCCCAGGATAACTGCTATGAGATCCGCTCTGCGTGTTTCATCTCCTCATGAACAAGCGACATTCATCAGGCTGAAACAAGCAATTTATGACAAGTTTGTCCAGTTAGAAAAGTTTGGTGAAGCTGGCTTGGAACACTCATATGATGCTGCAATGCAGCGTCATCCAGCAAGGCGCTGTGGTGGCCAATCAAATCCACGCAAGCACACATTCCTGGTAGATTACTTTGTAATGTGAACAGTTTCTTTCTACTGTTTACCTTGTGATCAACACATCAAAAAGTTAAATGATCGTCCCGTGATAAATTTCCAGAGTTGTAAAATCCTGTCTTATGGTATTATAAACTGCAATGTCTTGGTTTCTGATGAGACTTTAGACTTATGGATCTACGACTCAAACTGGCCTTCCGTGTTTCACCAGTACCTGGATCTACATGCCCCCACAGGCACAGCACCTTGGATTGTTTTAAAGCAGGGCTACTTTTGGTCTGAACGCCCGCTAACACTTTACTGAGTAATCCGTAACTGCTAACACTGCATTTAGATCTATAATAGCATGCAGACAGACATTGCAGACACCCGTTGTAAATGTGACGTGATGCAAATGTGGATGCACATGTAAGTGAATGCAGACCCTCCCACGTCAGTGCTGTTTCTGGAGTCTGGAGGTAGTTTGGTCGCATCTGACTGCATCATTTAAAAACAGGACTTGTTTTTGACCTGTGTGTATGTTGCAAAGTGTGTGTGGCCCCATGTGATTCAATATAAACAGACGTCTCATTAGCATTACAATATCTTGAAAAAGCTCTCTGCCCTAATGACAACCTTCCGAGCGAGCCAAGTCAATGATGGAGTGCTGCGGTGCTTTCATTAGCTCTTACACAAGAACTGAATTGAAGAGACCTAGGGATTGATCCCTCAACCCTGCTGAGTAGAGTTAAATTACGTTTGTAATAATACACAGACAAAAAAATCATACACATGTGTGCCTGGAGAGGGAATCGGACTAAAACAATAGCAGTTACATAACCTAATAAACACAGAAATGTGAAATGGTGCTTTCTTTATGAGGTCACGCTGACAAGAACTAATCCACTCGGCCTGATCTGTGTAACCTGAAACATCCCTCAGTAATCGGGGAATGGAAAAGGCCCAGCCAGACTTTTTCTAACAGAGACACGGAGCAGACCGGAGTCCTGCACCAACAATATGTTTTAATCAATCAAGAAACCTTTTAACATATAAAATATAACAAACCAAAACCAAAAGAGGATGAGCGCCAACTCTTATTGCCTTATCCACAGACATGAGTCTGTGATATTGGCGGGTTGGGTGTGTGCAGTCATGTGTGATTACAATTGCGTAGGCTATAGTATGTTGTAATGTGACTGCCAACTGGGGACAATGTTGCCCTCTCCAACAGGAAACACTCAGAGCCAACAGTTTAGTCACCAGGGAGGGGACAGGGGATACGTACTGTACTGCAATATTTCCACGAACCGGCTTTCCACCCCCTCCTCAGTGGGCGATCTCTTATCAGCTGATGATTGGAAAGGATAAGTAATAAATTCATGCTGAGGCTTGGCCAAATGAGTAGTGTCAATCAAAAGAGCAGCCTAACCCAAAGCCCAGAATAACTGCTACGAGATCCGCTCTGCGTGTTTCTGTTAAGTATCAGTCATCCTCTCTCTGTGCCTGTCTCATGTATGACCTATGATAATGATCCATCTATGCCTCACCTCCGACCCCACAAAACTAAACCAGGTGCGTGTGCGGTGTGAGTGCAAAAGCGGGAGGCATGAATGTGTTTGTGTGCATGGAGGACCCCTGCCTATGCTGAGTGACAGGTCTGAACTTTTCCTGGTACCACAGGGCTGATGGAGGGGTGCAAAGAGAGGAGGGGAGTCTTCTAGTTTCCTCTCTTCCTTCTACCCAGTAGGACGCATGCCTGTCCGTGTTTTTACCATCCAGACCTTACCCTGCTGACTTCACTGAAGATTACACTGACAACCATTACTGAACGATGAAAAGAAAACAATACTTGAGCCGCATAGAGGAAATTACAGTAGCACAGACAGTATGGACAGTGTTTAGAGTCATGACTACAAACAGTACATCATCCTGGTGGCTCTGGACCAGGGACAAACAGAAGCCAGGTGGCCTGAGCAGGGGATCGTTGCCAGGGGTCAGGTGCTGGTCTCACCCCCCTCAGACACACAGAGCACCAGGTAAACAACCTGCTGACAGGAAATCCTGTCTGTCAAACACCAGCAAGATAGTGACGTCAGACTCCTGACCCCAGAGTCAGCAGCTTCCCCCCTCCACCCAACCACCCCATCACGGAGAATTGACATGTCCACACACGCAGTTCATTTTCCTTTTATGTTTTGGCCATTTATCATGCAATCTTTATACTTGCTACATGCAAAAAACTTTTTTGTTTAAAGTGTTAGTTCACCCAAATCACAAAAAACATATTTTTTCCACTTTCCTCTAGATTTCTTAGATACCAGCGTCTGCAATTTCTTCTGCCACCTTAAAACAATAGAAATGGATGATATTGTGTTTGTGGTTCAAAGTCATGCTAGAGGCTCTGTGAGGCTGTACTTATCCACATGCTTTGACTTAATTGCTACTGTCAGCATGCTAACATGCTCACAACGACAATGCTAACGTGCTGATGATGTTTAGCAGGCATAAAATTTACCAGTTAATGCTGAGTGACTGGGACATTGTTTCTGTTAAGACACATTGTTGCTGAGTTTTTTTAAAATGTAGTTTTTCATTATCCTGAGCGGCACAAATAAAACAAAAAAACCGGTAGCTCAAACACCAAGAGCTCAGTGATTTGGGTGAACTGACCCCACAAAATTACTCAGTTTCCAGATGAATGAACACACACATACCCCAAGATGATGCATAAACACTTCAATGTATATTGAAACCAACAGGTTCCTGCAAACACGCCTCCTACTTCCGCACAGACCATTTACGAGCAAACACTCCCCTACCAAGCCCGAGGCCTCTTCTCTTATCCCTCGAAATCCACCTTAGTCACTGACCTGGCAAATCCTCCAAGGCTGTCTCACAGCAGAGGTCATAATACAGCTGTACTGTTGTACTCAGAAGCTCACATGAAATGTTGAAAGATTGCTGTTCTATCTTTCTTATTTCTAGATGTTACAGTATTGCATGTGGCACAACTGTGGACGGAGAGCCTCTTGCAGAAGGAGTCTGCGGGTTGTGTTTCCCCCTTTAAACAGCACAATGACTAGCAGAACCTGGCAAACATTATAAAAGAGTGAGAAAAAGTCGTTAACGCATGTTTCTGTTGTTAAGTCATTAGTCAGTCTTTTGTTGGCCAAGAATGATCAAAGCCCAGGGGCCCTGTGTATTTATGAGGGTTGGGGGGTATGGTAGCCAGTTGCGAGCTTTATGTGTGTGTGTGTTTATGTGCAAATATGTTGTGTGTCTTTTTGTATCTGGGTTCAGGCCCAGTGTTATCACACTGCTGTGGATGGATGGATGGACTCGACTCAATGCTCCCACAGGATGCCGTTTTTTCCAAAGGTTTGTGTTAGTTAGTGCTGCAGCACCAATGTCCTCTGATCCACAGCCAGGCACATAAACAAGCGTGTGTCTGTGTGAGGTGTATGACGGTGCATGTATGTGCATGTGTGTGCGGGTTCCTGCTTTTGAAATGTGTTTAGTTTGGACTGAGGGGTAAAGCAGCAGTTTGCCAGGGAATAAAACAGTCCTATCTGGCTTGAAGAGGCCTAGTGGGGGTCTCAAGTAACTGATCTGAGTTCAGTGGGTGGTAGTAAATGGTTTGATCAAGGGGTCAGTTTGGTGGTCAGGGTTCCTCTGGGCTCTAACCGTGAGATTCAGGATTTTATATAGATGCCAAGTGCAGCACAGCCTCAACGATGTGTCAAATTGTCTTTCTAAACAGATCTTCAAACAACAAACACGCTCACTTCCTCTTCTAACACATCCCCTTTATCTGTGCTCCAAACCCCCGAGGAGTCTCTACCAAGGAGGCCTGAGACTTCTGCCTGTCCACCTCACAAAGACTCCACACAGCAAAAGCTTTTCACCATTTATTTCTCCTTTCACTTCCCTTCATCTTGAGTTTCCTTCTCCTCTTCCTCTCCTACTGTCGCTGTCCCTCCTCCTTCCTCTCATCCCCTACTTCTGAGCATATGGAAATCTCATTCTGTATTCTGTGTGATAGTCATTCGTGGGACTGTCCCTCAATGTTGAAGAGGACATCCGCATGAGATTGGAGTCTGGTGCCTCCCTGGCTCCTGGCGCTCTCTTTGACAGAGCTATTTCAGAGCTGTGATACCGGAAAACACACACATACTCACAGGCCTGTAAATAGAGCAATGGACTATGATGCCCTTTAAGAAGCAGAGTGGGAAGCTGCTCGGTGGGGATAGAATTTCCGAATGGGATCCAAGACAGGATCCCCTGTTGAGTGTATGGAAATGACTCGATGAAGAGGTAGAGGAAGGGGAAGAGAGGACAGGAGACGATGACAGTGGAGACACAGTTGTACAATATCTTTGATGATATCGCTTTTTCGGTGTGTTGCACGTCTCACTCATAATACCTTGCCTCCAGGGCAAAAACACACACACACAAATGTGAAGGTGAAATATACAAAATATACATAAATCTGTAACTTTTGATGATACCACAACTGAGGCCACTAGTGAGAAGAGACTCTCCTCACCAGGAAAACAACAAGTTGTTCAAAAATGCAAAACCACCTATGTTTAAGTTTTCCTTACAAGTGGCCTCTTGTGGTCTTGCAAATAGAGATAGCACTGCAAAATCTCTGTGTGGTTGAACAAAGTCTTGTCTCCTACCATCACTCAATGATTGACCCAGCCAAGTATCCCAAGGAATTATGTCCATATTGGACGCTTCTGCACCTCACGATTTAGGTCCAATGCCAACATTTAGTGCCCACACAGGAAATACTGTGCTCTTTAAAAAGCAAGTCTCGTCACAATCCTGTAAACACAAATGATGAGTCGTAATCACTTTGGTGATCCTCTGACTTTATCTCATCAAAATCATCATCAGAATTTCAGTTCATGCACATTCCCATCAATAAAAAACAAATTAGCAA
>NTHP01000015.1:2484113-2506220 GCA_003416845.1 Oplegnathus fasciatus
ATTTTAAAATCAATTCTGCAATATATGGGTAACCAATGTAGATTGGCTAACACTTGTGTAATGTGCGACCTACGTTGTGTATTAGTTAAAAGTCTAGCGGCTGCAGTTTGGACCAACTGGAGCCGGGACACAGAAGAACGATTTTTTTCCAGATCTTGAAAGGATAATACAGATTTGATTTTGGCAATGTTTCTTAGGTGAAAGAAACAGGATTGGACCAGTTTCATTGTGTTCAACTCAAAGTTCATATGCTGGTCAAAGAAAACTCCTAGGTTTTTTGAGGCAACATTTTTTGAGATAACATTTGCCACTAAAGGACCAATATACTACTGTATTCTATTAGAAATGCTCTCAGGGCCAATGATGAGGACTTCTGCTGCTGGACAACTGTGCGGGCCATGTCAGAAGAAACTGTCTATNACAGAAGGCAAACATACATTACAGGACAAAGTGCTTACGAAACAGGTGAGTTTTTAACAGCTACTTAAAACAATCCACTGACTCTGCATGTTTTATAAGTGGGGGAAGACTGTTGCAGAGGGTGGGAGCCACAACTGCAAAAGCTTGATCACCTTTGGTTTTAAGCCTGGATTTAGGAACAGCCAGAAGGCCTTGGTCAGTGGACCTCAGTGATCTCACCGTGGCCGGGGGACACAGTAATTCAGAAATATAATGTGGGGCCAGCCCGTGTAGTGCTTTATAGGTGATTAAAATCATTTTAAAATCAATTCTGCAATATATGGGTAACCAATGTAGATTGGCTAACACTTGTGTAATGTGCGACCTACGTTGTGTATTAGTTAAAAGTCTAGCGGCTGCAGTTTGGACCAACTGGAGCCGGGACACAGAAGAACGATTTTTTTCCAGATCTTGAAAGGATAATACAGATTTGATTTTGGCAATGTTTCTTAGGTGAAAGAAACAGGATTGGACCAGTTTCATTGTGTTCAACTCAAAGTTCATATGCTGGTCAAAGAAAACTCCTAGGTTTTTTGAGGCAACATTTTTTGAGATAACATTTGCCACTAAAGGACCAATATACTACTGTATTCTATTAGAAATGCTCTCAGGGCCAATGATGAGNACATTTATGAATTGTGTGTGTGTGTGTGTATTGGGGGGCAACCTGTCCTGTCCTGTTGAATCTGCTTTTATGTTTTATCTATTTTATATATTGTCTCTGTGCCTTGCTCTGTAATCTTACTTAATAATTGTCTTTTTCTATACTAATTTTATATGTACTATTCCATCAACCTGCCCAGGGACTACAGGTGGAAAATAGCAATCTGCTACAACCTGGCACAATGCATCTTCTCTTGTTGTACAAGATTAATGTTTCATTGTGCGCTGTCCCTGTTTTGAAATAAATAAAATTACAAATTACAAATTACTAAAGGACCAATATACTACTGTATCTGTATTCTATTAGAAATGCTCTCAGGGCCAATGATGAGGACTTCTGCTGCTGGACAACTGTGCGGGCCATGTCAGAAGAAACTGTCTATCAAGCCAGTAAGGCCAGCCGATGTAGCTTAGCCTAAGCAGATACAATGTAGATATAAGGTCTGTTCAAGCAGCTGGGTATCTGCTCTTTGCTTGTGGGGGGTACTAGGTCAGGGTTAAAGGATGGTGTCCACTGTCAGAGGGCCCGCTAGATTTATGACTTATTTATACCTTGTTTCCATAGAAATGCTCACTCAACTTCTGGCACATTTCACCATCTGTATTGATAACTACATTGAAATTCTGACAGTTGGCGCTACACCTGAACTCATCTGGAATCAAAGTCAGAATGACTCAAATGCTGCTTCACACTTGGAATGACAGTGACTCATACACAGAAAGACTGTTTTGTTTTTTTGGTCATGTACACCCAGTCCACCCACTGGTATGTGATGTTGACACTTCAATAAGAAAAAAGTTTCCAAATCATTAAAAATACATTGAGAAAGTTGGTGTGGGAGCCCAAAAAGAGACAAAAGAACCACCTGATATTTTTGGCAGACTTCACTTGACCACATCATGACCTGAGCACAATGTTACTGTAGCACAATCAGCTAAAGACTACAGACTAACACACACAGCAGAACTGACCAGGTAGCCCAGCTGAGCCAGGTGCAGTTATGTTTATGTTCTCTGGGTAATTATGGCAAATATTATTGCAGCCTGCTGCCCTTGACTCTGCTTTTCTGGTGCGCTTAGCTTGGACAACTGGCCAAAGCTCATTCACACAGAGAAGGACCAGTTGAGAAAGACAGAGATAAATCACAGCGGCTCCAGATGGTTTGGTCCAGATCATTTAAACATTCAGGCAGTTATGTTGTTACATAGAATAAGACAAAACATGCTCAATTGATTCAATTATTCAAGCTAAGATATATTTTTAAAGTCCATCTGCAGGTCTCTGTGTCCTTTGTACAGTTTGTCCCTTGGCTTTCTCCCACCCTTACTGCTCATATTGCCCATGAGCAGAGGGAAATGAAAGCATGTCTAATTCAATGTTCTGTTAAATTTCTCTCACACTCTGCTCACATGCACTCACTGGTAACACAAAGCAGAACATTTTCATGTCCTCAGTTGTTGTCTCAGTTGAGACAGCTTTATACTGGCTGTATTACAAGTAAATAAGTACACATTATGTTGCACTTTTAAAATGAGAAGTTACAAAGTGGTTTAAAGATGAATTATAAGAAATGAGAGAAAAACGAAAAGAGGTAAAAAAGAGGTAAATAAATAAATAATAAAATCAGGTTTATTGCCAAGTAGGTCTACACATGCAAGGAATTTGCCTTGGTATTTTGATGCATAACAATAAACATAGTAAGAGCATAGAAATAAAAATAAAAAGCAAGTACTGCAACAGTCAAGAAATATAAATAGAATAGAAAAATCAACAATAAAAATATGAAACGGTATTATATAAAATATGTACAATATATCTGTTTTTTAAATGGAAGAGCTGTACAGTTTGTGCAGGAATGTACAAGATATTGACCAGGGTATGTGCAAAAGTTCACAGTATGAAGTACAGAGAAAATGTGCAATTTAAAGAGATGCTAAGGATTTGCGTTAATGTAATGCATAGAGTCAGATGTGGAGGCTTTACGTTAATGTAAGTCAAAGAATATTCAATATTCAAAGGAAAACAAGTCTGTTTTAACATGATTTTCAAAACAGTGAACTGATTTGGCAACAAGCAGCAACAATGGCAAAAGCACCACCTAATTTTTAGTACATACTGTGTATGTGCAATGATAACAAACAATGGGTTTATGTGGCTTTAGGGAAGCATGAACATGGAGAACAAGACAGAACCAAGAATTGACCCCTGAGGCACACCACAAATTAAAGGGGTCGATGAAGAAACATGATTCACAAATCCAATGGATATAGCGTCTTCTATTAGAAAGATGTGATTTAGATCATGTATGTGCAGTTCCTAATATCACCTGGTTCCAGACCTCTGAAACGCTGGCCAGATCTCAGATTTTTTCAGTGATCCAAATAGTAAAAAAGTCAAACAAAATGGGAACTTAGTCTGTTTATTAGACAATTCCAGATATACCCAAACACAGCACTGATACCAAGCAGAAACAGAATGTAGCAGTCATGCATCAGCATGTCATTTGTGACACTCGTGCAGTTTGATTAATCCGCATTGGAATCCAGATTTTTTCAGAATGTCCAGGAGGAATGGGAGGTAGATCTGTGAGGGAGGGATCTAAATTGTTTGTTTTTTTTCTAACAAGATAATAACACAGCTGTTCGCAACTGAATGTAACCTAGTGTGGTTCACCAGCCTATCAGCTGTCTCGAAAAGCAACCTAATATTTTTGTAATCAGCGATCAATTCAAAGAAAGCTCATGTGTCCTGAAATCTGGTTGTACAGGCAGAAGCTCTGTCAGAAATATCTGTGTGCTGCTTTCAGTGAGGCTTGGCCTTTCTGCAGTCAGGATTCATCAGTTCAAACTACGGTATGCATGCTATTTGTTATCCATGGAGAATGAGAACCATGGAACTGGAACAGACGGTGCAGTGGAGATCAAAGCTGACAAACAGTTACTAAAGGTTTTTGTAGGTTCACTATTCGCCAAACAGTCAATCTTGCTAAATCTCAAAGACACAAGTGGAAAGCAGAAAGAATACAGAAAGAATGGTCTATCTTTGTGTGTGTCATTACTGAGAACTGAGCTAACATGGTGTTGTGCAGTTTGACTTATTTTCTGGTTCTGAATGCTCGTCTCATTTCAGAACAGGCTTCGGGGCCTTCATACCAAGATGAGTCAACTTTGTCCTTTTATGGCTTCCGGACACTTATTACTCACTTGGATGAGCTAATGCACACATGCTGAAGTAAAACACAACCATGCACGCACACACACACACACGCCATTCTTCACACAAAAGCCCTTTTGGAGAAAATTCTGAATTGTGAGCTAACTGTGAACTACTGACATTTTACTCCTGATAAACAGGATGTGACTTGTTAAAAAAGCCACTGTCCCCGCCAAAAATCCCCTTTATTACTCAAACATGGTGGTCTTAAATGTCTAAATAATGAAGTGATGGCTGCTATACTGTACATGACAATTTTCGATTATTTGGCATTCTTATCAGAAGGAAATTAAAAAGAGTATTACAGCACAATAAGTCTTGCTACCAAAAGATGAAGAGGAATCACTTCTTTTAAAAACAAAGACTTTTAAAGCAGCAATAATAGATTTGTTTGAGCACTTGAGGCAGGGGAATATACGGAAGCCGAGAACGGCTGTACTTGCAATTTTTTTTTAATGCCGTTTTCTCGAGAAAACAAGCTTTGTTATCTCGATATAACGAGATAATCAACCCGTTATTACGAGAAAACAAAAGGTCGTTTCCTCTTATTACTTATAATGTTTATATGTTTATTTACAGTTTGTTTACAGTCAACAGGTGTCTATAGGCTTTGTGTAGATGCTGTGGGGGTCATTATATACATTGGGACGAGCTTGCAAGTCTCATGGCAAACCGGATGACCTTAATAATGTCTTGATATTATATATATATTATATTATATTTGCCGCAATTCTTATATAATGAGGGATATTTATATATTGTAACAGGCTTTATTGGAGCAGCTGCTGGCTGAAGCAGAGAGATGGGTCAACCTCTCATCTTTGGCTACTATAAAATGAGATTGTTTGCTCTAATGACGTAACTGAAGCATAGCTACACATTTATGCCTTAATTTACTGTTCAGTTATGGATCCTCCCTGACAGTCATGACAGTGATCTTTAAGGCTGAAATCAGGTGTGATCAAATGAACCAGACATTCATTATATAAATAAATATAGGCCTAAATATAGATAAATTATCTCATTATCTCGAGATAACAAAGCTCGTTTTCTCGAGATAACGAGATAAATTAACCCGTTATCACGAGAAAACGAGCTTTGCTATCTTGGGATAACAAGATCATTAACTCGTGATCTCGAGATAACGGCATTAAAAAAATAAGCACAGACGTTCTCGGCTTCCGTAGGAACAAGCTGTAAACACATTGACACATTATCACCTTAAAAGGTTGTTATAGCAAAACATGCCAGCAAACAGTTGACAATTAAAACATCTAGCATCTAACATTCATCTGGAGTTGTGTTTCTGGTGACCAAATGTTAGCCCAGCAATGTTTTTCAAAAATCCTATGAAATAATGTCCTCTTCTGTTAAAGTCTCCATCACTACCATCATTATAACAGAGATTTGAAGTGTTTTGTGTATGAAATGTCCTCCCAGGTTTCATCAGTGTCACTGGGTGTGCTACACACATGCACAGACAGACACATACACTGAAGGCTTTGGTGCCAAAGAGTCTGAGAGTGGTTCTAAAGGGGGGTCTAAGAGATGCTGAGTCCATTTAGACATGGTGCTGGACATGCTGCACATGAAAGCAAGACTCTTCGCAGAAAGTCAAAATGGGAACACAAACAACAGCTGCACTGGGAGACACACCAGGACTAAACTAATATCACATTTTAACTAGGATTACACAGGACAGTTCTCAGGTGTTGCTGGTTATAACTTCCTGCAGAGAAAGCATCCTCAGTCCACTTTTCAACCCCAGGAGTAGAGCTGGATCTGAGGCTGGAGCCAGAGTCTGACACCCTGACTCTCCCACCTGCTGAGAACGGCTGGGCTCTGTCTCCCATCCAAAATAACGCTGCACCTACGGTTTTGTGCCGTAATCCCATCTGGTCTCGTTTTAGATTTGTAATAATGAAGTGACGGTGTGGACATTTTGGTACAATCAAAATGGATTGCATTCATCTAGCATTGGTCAAAGTGTTCCAAGAACTACATACCTGACAGACACTGGCTTTTGGGGTTAGAGTTTCAAAGGGGTCAGATGTGACATGTAGGTTTTGTGCGTGTTCTTGCATCCGCCCATGTGTGCACAGTATATGATGAAGGTGTGAGCAGCAGAGTGAAGTGAAGGATCGTAGTGCCAAACGTTGACCTCATGTGGCTTTTCATGCCCTTCTCGTAGAAGGTATTTGAAGTTTGACTCAGTCCCTCAGATCTCACATGTGGCTTATATTTGCACTGAAATACCTCCCAGATCTATTGGCTGCTTTGAAATGGATGTAAACATGAACCTCTTTGCCATTTATCTCAGGCCATTTGGCTGTCTTTATAGTGTCACTGTTTTACAGGGGCATGGGAGGGTATTTAAATGTCTTCCAGTGCAGTTATGGAGAGCTGTTTCTCCCATCATGGTCTGTGTGTGTGAAAGTAAGTGAAATGGGATAAAGAGAGATTTCACAATACTACTAAATGTGTTGACATTGCCCAATTAAGTGAAATGCTAACTTTGAGCAAGGCTGAAAAACACAGAACAAATGTGGTTTGAAAATGGCTTTTTGAGTGTTCGTTCTCATTCATGAACACAGCCGAACAGAATTTTCCCAAACTTCGTGCTTGCTTGTCAGTTACACAACACTGCGGTGTGGCATGCTGCCCTGTTATTGTTAACTGGCCCAGACTCCACTTTAAACTTATGGAGAAAACAGCTCCTTTGCTGCAGCTGATGACGGACATGTGTTTAATACTTTCTCAGTTGCATTTCTGAGAGTCTCCCGAGGTCTGTCAGACCAAATCAAATTGAAGCTGTATCATTTCAAAAGATCTGAATTGGAATAATTTCTTTGTTGAGTTAGATCTATTTGGTCCATTTTGCGTAATCTGTATTTTAAGTTGATTATATCTATAAGTTGAAGCCACAGTGCAATTCAATCAAAATCATTCCTATGTAACTGATATATAACCTGGCATTGTATGTGACATATGTTATGATATCTTTAAGCATTGTCTCAGCCTTGTATGTGTACAGTAGTGCATGCCGGAAAAAGGGATGAGGTTTGCAGAGGACTCATTGTCTGCACAAAGTCCCCTGCTGTTTGCGGTGTATTTCAACCCTGGGAATCAGCATTTACATTGTGGACAGGGATCAGAAATGAAAAAAACAAGTGAAAAGAAAGACTTCATTTCTGAGGAGCAGAGAGAAAGCATGTGTTTTCTTGTTATTACAGTAATCAGTTGAGAAAATGGCTTGTTGGTCACTGAGTGCAGCTGAAAGACCCTCATTCTGAACTTATATAGGGTCAAACATGATCATGTTACATGATGAGGATGGAGAAACACTACAAAGACCAAAGTGATAAACCAGGTGGTACCTAATGAGTCAGCAAGGTCTGACAAAACTTTTCTCTCTGGAATACACTACCTCCTCCACCTAACCATCACATAAACAATAATTAACACAAGTCCATGAGAATAGACTCCATTTTGAGAGTAACATTTTCCAATACACTTGGCTGAAAGGTAATTTTCTATGTCTACAAGCAAACATTAAAGGAGTAGTTTGATGTTTTGGGAAATATGCCTTTAGTTAGATGAAAAGATTGATACCACTGTCATGTCTGTATGCTAAATAAGAAGGTACAGCCAGCTGCTGTTTAGCTTAGCTTAGCACAAGGACTGGAAACGGGGGGAAACAGCTAGTCTGTCTCTGTCCAAAGGTAAAGAAAACTTGCACCAGCGCGTCTTAAGTCCACTAATTAACACCTAATATCTCATTTGTTTAACCCATACAGAAACCGAGGTGTTAGGAGGGGTTATGTGCTGAACTGTTTTTTTTTTTGGTATCAATCCCAATCTTCTCATTTAACTAACCCATGGCAAGAAAAGAAATAAGTGTATTTCCTAAAACGTCAAACTATTCCTTTGATGGTTACTTGCTGTATGTATGTATGCTCCATTTGCTACTAAGTCACACTGCTTATAATGCATGAAACTACACACACTGCATACAGTATACACACACGCACAAGCGAATAATCACAATCAGTGAGACGCATTTTCAGTTATCACTACCATGAAATCATTACACATTCCCTCACTTGTTCTCGGCATGAGCGTGGCTGTTGGATGATGCTTCAAAGTTAAGTCTCCACACGCATGACCAGTGGCATGTGGGAATACTTTCCTTATTAGGTCTCAACTGGAAATATATGGAAAAGGAGATAAAGAAACACTTCTGCGATGACGATCATTCCCGTACAGACTACTACATCAACCCAAGTGGGTATGTCATTTTTGACGTATATTTCTTTTGTTTCGCTGCTTCCTTTTCTGTATAGGCAACACCTTAGAATAACAGCCCTTTCTTTTGAAAATATGAATTCTTGAAGATGGCGAGCAGATGGTGTGCTGTAAAAATGTGATGACCACATACTCATGTACAATAGACAATTTCTTCTAGTCACAATTCAATTAATCACTTGAGTTATACCTAGAGTATAGGCCTGACCTCAAATCTGTACCCTGTACCAATTCTTGCATCTGTACTTTCCATCCACCCAGTCTTAAAAAAACACTAATATACACTTCGTACAGAATATAATTTGTTTCCACACCCAAACTATATTGCTGCAGTATGGTGTACTTTTGCAGTACTTCCCAGACTAAATGTAAGAAAGATTTACCTATGATTACTATGTTACCTTCTCTTCTATGCTTGACTGCCTCCTGGCACTCACGTTTAGCTTTCAGAAAACAACCCCAAAATCATTTAATAGACCTGAGTTGAGAGCCTTTGGGAGGAGGGCTGAATTTATGCCGCAGGGCCCTGGAAAAAGGCAGGGAAAGGGAGAGATGGAAGGATCACAGTGCAACAGTAAATAATGTTACAGTATGAATAATGAGCTCCCTCTGTGCCAGGGCCTCAACTGGACTAATGACAGAGACCTGTTTTAGATTAGGTCTTGCACAAACATACACACACATGCATACATGTGCATGACCCAAAACACACAAACCCATGCACACTCAGGAGGGAGGTCCTGTCAGTTTAGATAATCCGTTGCCCACGGCTAAAAGAGCTCTGGGTTCTGCTCTGGGACAGCTAATATAAAGAAGGAAACAAAGGAAGCAGAGGGCATCACACACATCTTTAGTCACCCATTCACCCTTCCCTTTGAATTGTCAAGTATGTGTCATCTGTTTCCCTCTGTTGGTCTGTCTTCCCAGAGTTTTTCTTCTTCTGAGAAGGCTGAAACTCAAACTTCCTTCAGCACTGGGTCAGTTTTTCCAGAGCCATACAATATTTGATACCATGCGTCAATTCAAGACCCAATCATGGTGCAGTTCTGCCATCTGCTGTCAGTGGTAGGTTCATTTTAAGGAAACAGTCTGCAATGATGTGCACATCATGGTTTATTAAAAAACCTCCAGTTTTCAGTGTCAGTGTGTCCAGATAGACATAATACAATAATTAATTTATATCAAATACCTTTCATTTTAAACCGCAAACTTTAAACTCACTCTACAGAGATAGTGTGATTTTCAGCTGCTCTCTACACAGTAGCATATTTTGTAGCAAACTCTCTATAAGTTAACCAGTTTGTGGTGCTGTTCACTCTGCCCGGACAAATAAAGGTGTAACAACAAAGAATCCCAATGTGCATGACAGGCTACTATTACTGAGTGGAAATCTGTCAAGAGGAAATTATCAGACTAAGAGGGCTGAGACATTATTAAACATGCATCCATGAGCATGCTTCATCATATAAATATCTTCATATGATAAAAGTGTTATTATATACTCCAGTGGTACAAGTCTCTGCCAATCTGCTGTGTTTCTTTTTGTTTATTAGTAAATTTGTATATTCTGATTCCACCCCTCAATGAGGATATGCTGGTTATTAGGCAGATTTATTTAACATAAAGTGAATCTGCAAAAGAACGTGGGTATACAACCATACACTCTGACATCTTGGCTGCACAGCTGCTGCCAAAATCAGTGATACTGGAGTTAAATCTAAGCCAAGCACTGCAGTACTAATTCATGTGCCTACAGCTGCTTCCTCCTTGGTCGATTCTAGGTGTCAAAGTGGCTCTGACTATTTGTTGTTTCAGTTTCAGTTCACATCCTTCCCGCAGCTCCTGGCTCCGCTGGCAGGGAGAGGAGAAGGCAAGGCTGGGTTAAAGAAGGTGAAAAGGCACCATAACTCTCTCAGTCTGCCTCTTCTTCCCCTTCATCGCTTCTCCAGTTTTTTGAATCTGGCCTCTGTAAAGATAAGGAAAGACAGGGATGTAGCTAATGGCTGTTAAAGTCCAAATGCAACACGATCAGGTTTGGCTGTCTTTCTAAGCTGCAATGTAGAAATATTTAGGTGAGGAATTGTCTGTGGTGTCACAGCACCATCTGCTGGTGGACTTCTTTGCAATATGAGCTGATTGACAGAGGTGGCTATACTAGTATTGGTCTGTGCCACACATACCAGAGGAAATAGCCAGCACATAGAGAAAGACAGCGTTATGTTTCTGCTGTCATGCAGTGTGCTCTGAATTACAAAGAAAATTTCAACAAACATGGTGAAGTAAAGGAAGCATATTGTGGAACTCTACTGTTGTTGATTAGACTAAGTCAGTAAGAATGTCATAAATGGGCAGGTACTAACTTAAATTTTAATTAATATCAATAGAATCAGTCTCACTCCATATATATATATATATATATATATATATATATATATATATACACACACACTGAACATATTTTACATGCACTCTTCTGGACTTCTGTACACTAAATGTCTTACCCAGTTTCTTGGAGTACGCGTCCAGTTTGTAAGCGGCCTGTTCAAGCGAAGACACTTGCTCCTCAATCTGATTTATCTGGTCCAAGTAGGGCTGTAGGCTAGCATCTAAAGTAAACATACATACCAGCCAGATGTTCATGCTGTGGTAGTAGAAATAATATATGAACTAGAATACACAGAAATATAATGACAGAATTTCTTTGTTTTTGAGCAGATAACGCATCTCACGCACACTTGTTGTTGAGATCCTGCAGGTTACGGCTGATGTTGATGCTGATGTCCTTCATTTCCATGTACTTCAGACTGGTAAGTTTGTTCATGTTCTCCAGCAGACGGTAATCCTCGCAAGTTCCTGAACAGGTGTGGATATGGGGAGAATATGCATGAGAGAGAAGAAAACAGACACACATAAGAAAATTAGAAATGAAAGAAATGCATCAGTCACGGCAATTTTATTTATATAGCCTAATATTACAAATCACAGTTTGTGTAAATAACTGCTCTGGAGGAGAATATAGTTTTGTCTGTGTGTGCAGGGGAAAGAGGAGAAAATGAGGACGTGTGCAATATGTTAAAACACCTGTTAGTTCTCCTTGCAGGAAGATGGCCATCTTTTCAAACATATCAGTGCACAGCTCATTGATATCAGGCTCTGCAGGCTCCACAGCCTCCTCTGCTGTCTCCACACCACCATCACCTGGACACAAGCATCAGGAGCAGGATAAACAGAACTCAGCTTGTCAGTCCAGTTCAAACACTACATGTATGCATGAAAAAGCAATAAAGCCAAATATAGGTAAATACAAAAGTAAGGAAACTGACAAACTGATTTGGCTACTGTATGCTACGTTAGCATTAGCAAGCTACGGAAGCTGCAAGGTGCAACACCACTCACTGTTTGTGCTGGGCTTTTTGGGAACGACCGCCGGGCTTTCCGCCACATCCTCCGGGCCTTCTGCGTGACTGCTGGAGCTTCCAGCCGGGTTCAGAGCCGCTAAATGGGCCGACGGTGCCCTGGAGATGCTGTCCATGGCCGCGGCGTCGTCGCCCGTTGCAGCCATTTTGTTCCTGTTTTGACTTTCCTTTGTCACATGAGCTGAGTGTTCACGTGACGTCCGCCCGCCACCACAACCACCACCCCGACTCGCGCGCACTGCCACGCCCTTATGTTGCTGGAGGTTTGAATGTGAGGCATCAGGGTTTTATTACAGACGATAATATCTAATACAACTTTGTACAAATATTACTGGTATACCTAAACTACTACAGCTTCAGACAATATTTATAACTCTTCAGTTGTTAACTAATAAATCTGTTAATAATGGCAGGATCTGTAAATTAATTTCAATCAATTACTCTGTAATTTGATTTTTGGTGGTCTACCTGTTTACACTTGGATCATGAATGGCGCCTTTAAATAAATAATCAACTATCAAGTAAAAAAAAAGGAAAAAAGTACACTTATTCAAGGAATAGGGCTTGGTCATCAGTCATCTGTAACTATGCTGTATGGAGGCTGCAGTGTGCCACTGGAATAATTACATACATTTATCATTTATGCACTAAGTCGAATGTTTTTTCTTAAATGACTAAATTTGCCAATTAATAAATTGCTATTGCAAAGAATTTTAAAAAGGCTTTTAAATTTAAAGATATAATCTCAAAGATTTTCATTTAAATAAATGTCTGTTAAGTCACTATCACTGAATGAGGCAACACAATGGTGATTGAGCCTATGGCCAACTGATGAAAGCCCTTGCATTTGCGGTATTACGACCCGGGTGTCGGTGGCGACTTTCCCGGAAAAATCACAAGCGGCGCACAGTTGGCTAGGCTTTTAACAAGGCTTTTAATGCAACAGACTCGCTCATCAGCTCACCTGTGTGTGAAGCAGCGTAGTGTTTTTTCCGGTCTCTGTTGGAGTTGCGAGTAAACGGTTACTATGGCCGAACAAACAAAGAAAAGATCGATGGCTACAAGCGATGAAACTTGAGAAGTGAGGTCCAAAAACACACCTGCAATTACCGCTTATTGCCATAGGTGCCGCGAAAGAGAACGAAATGAAAATCTTCGAGATTATAACTACTAAATGATCTTTTCTGCTTTAACATGCTTTTTCATTTGAGCAATCACAGTTATCTGTAATGTTAAGGTGTGAAAGCACCTGAATAGTTTAATAAAGTCTAACACACAATAAAAGAGCACTAGTAGGAACACAGATTGGCGAGATTCTTTCCAACATATAGCAGCTGGTCAATCAAAGCCCTGTCTGCTGCTCTGTAAAAGACGTACTCCAGAATAACACTGCTGTTTGTCCTGATGTTATGCATGAGTGATACCAGAGGAGGTGACGGCTGCAACCTTTTAGTGACAAGCTACAAGAAAAGTTGACATGGCATTTGTGAGTGATGATAGCTCATGATGCTATTCACATTGTATGGGCTTTAGTCCAATACACCTCAAGAAAATTTGTTGGTTCTTCTCCAACATCAGTTTTGACCGTCAGATGGATCCCACACTGGACCCCAAAACTACATTATTGTTCCCTAGAATTTTAAAAACCCTTCTTCTCAATATTAGGCTTATGTTTTGTTCCCCAAGAACAATAAGTAAAACATATTTAATAATAATATTATTAACTTTTTACAATTAAATTCCCCAAACTTAATTGTTTTCGCAAAATTAGATACCATAACCCATTCAAATCAGTGTGATACTCACCTCATCTGAAATACAGGGGAGGCTTTTTTCAGCAGCTAAATTGGCACTGTTGAGTTAAGTTTCTCAATCAACACTTACAATAGTGTCTTGACAGTGTGAATTATCATTACTCTCGCCTTGGCTGAAATAACAGGAGATGCATCTTATAAGCTATATCATTATTATGGAAGGCAGTTTCCGACAGAGAAAAAAAATGCTAAAAAGTTCAGACATCATTTAAAAATATTTATTATGGAGATTTTTTTTTTCATTTTCAAAATTATGAGCTAGAAAGTCATAATCTCACATTCTGATTTAGGATCTATACAGGATATATTTCTACTATTTCTACTACTATTATTTCTATTACTACCTCAACAGTATTATACCTCCATTTTATCACTTCTGCACACCTGCCTCAACAGTATTATATTTCCATTTGTATTATATTCCTATTTATATTCTATTTTATATTTTATTTTATGTACTTATTCTATTCCTATCTTTTGAACTTTTGCACTATTTCATATCTTATGTCTTAGGCTCTCCTTTGAGCATTGTTGGGGGGAGCCTGAGATGTAATAATTTCATTGCCAATTTGATCTGTGTATTTTTCATTTTCTATTATGCGTAACTTCATTCCTTCATAAATTTTGTTTCTTGGCGAAAATGGGCTTCCATACATCACAGATACACCCGATAGTAAAAAAAATATACCGCTGTAAAACAGTAATTAACCGTAGAAATCATTACAACGTGTAGGACTTTTCGCTGTGCGCGCTCCCGCGAGGAGCTCGCAGTTCTTGGCAGACAGAACTCGCCATAACACCTGTGTCGGCGCTGTTGTGGGGGAAGCCAGATCGTGACAGGCTAGCAGCAGTGGACTGTAAACATGGCGGCGTGCACAGCTACAGGGCTGTGCCGAACACCCCGTTACTATTAGTCTGAGAGACGGAGTCACCACAAAAATGGAGACCGAAGAGGAGCAGCACATAACGACGCTCCTCTGCATGGGTTTCCCGGACCCCGACGTGATACGGAAAGCGCTCCGGCTGGCAAAGAACGACATCAACGAGGCTGTGGCTCTCCTGACGAACGAAAGCCCCGGACTCGGGTATGGATACGAGCCGATGGAGAGTGGGCCTGCACCCGGCTTGGGCTCGAGTGGAGACGGGGAAAACAGCGGGCGGACTGGGACAGGAGGGTTTGATCCCCCGCCCGCATACCACGATGTAGTGGATAGCGAGGTAAGAGCAACTTGCGTTTCACCAAGCGACAACTGGAGGAGCGGGCGAGGGGAACATTGCTAATTGCAACTTACTGGGAGAGAGTGGACTCGCCCATTTAACTAGCTAAACTTAGCTGCTTCGATGCTAACCATATGCACCGAGCCCAACGTGAGCTGTCAGAGCAGGAGGTGAATTACCCTCCAGTCCTGCGGGACAGGGCATGTCGCTGGCTCATAGTGACTGGAGAATTGTCTGCTAACTTGCTACAGCTACTTAAATTGAGCTAAATAGCATTTTTTAAACTTACGAGCTAACCCGGCTAGCTAGTAGCTGGCTAGCTAACGTTAGTTGGGAGTTGAACGCGCCAGTAACTGGACCAGGTGTAGCAGCGCGGAGGCATCACTCTGGAGGGATGCAATCACAGATTTTAACTGGGAGTGCTCTGGTAGTGGGTAACCAGTAGTACCAGTTAGCCTGCGGCCAGTTTGCTGGATCTGTTCGGTGTGCTTTGCAGAGGTTAGCCGACGTTAGCTGGCAGGTTGGCTGACAGCGTCAACCGTGCTCAGCTCATACCGAGATTGCAGTCCACTCGAACCGAACTTAGAAGCGGTTTCGCAATGTCCTTGGCATACGTGGCCATTTTGATAATTCTTCTGTCCACATTTTCAGCTGTAAAACGTCAATTTCTGTGTCACTTTGTGATTTTTGGTAAAGAGTGTGAGTGGGGACCGCGGCATTTGATGCCTTAAGGCCAGTCATCTGTTCCTTGACAGCCATATGACAATTGTCAGTAATTTACCTACAGGTCATATCACTTGGTCCTAGTTTGCTGTGTTTATGTGGTGTTGACTGCATTTGCTACTCGTAAAAACCTGTCTACATACAGTAAGTCATTACAGGATTGCTTTGACTGACACCTCGAGGCTGTTTGCCTCCAGCAACTTGACCTCAGACCTGTTGCTTTCCTAGATCTCCAAAAACCTTGCAGGTGCTGTCAAAAGAGAGCATTGCTTTCTTAGAAAATCACAAATCATTTGATCTGCAAGATTGTTGGTTCAGACTTTTCAACCACTTGTTGTACCCCTTTTGATGGTGGTGCTGTTTGAGCTGCTGTGGTTATGGGTCTGCAGAATGGGTGCAAATAAACTACTATGGCCTCAATAGCTGTTGGCCATTTCCTTTGCATCTGCTTTCTCCTCTGACTTTCTCACAGCTGTCAAATTGTGATGCAGGCTGTTATAGTAAGTGTCTTATAAACAACAGTTGGTACTTACAGTATGCAAAAAATAGCACACGCTTGCAGGTCACTGTAAATAATAAGCCCGTTTTTGTAAATAATCCAATAATGGTGTTGTTACAAACTAACACAGCCCAAAGTGACTCACTCTCTCATTTCAACAGCTTCCAAGATTATTTTTTCCAATACGTTCACATGCCAAAGAAATCAAATGTGAACCTATTTTTCCATTTAAACCGACTTGTCTAATGAATTATTTATGCATGTTTCAGCCATTAGTGTAATGAATATGCCCTCTCATGTATATTATTGAAGCATTTACAGAAATGTATTTATCTTGAGACAGAGAAATTAAAGTGTCACTCCCGCATGTCATAATAAGTTCCGAAACATGCGTAGCTGCAAGGATGAAAGAGCTTTATTTCCTTTCTTCTCTTCCTCTTATTGCTGTATTTGTGCTTAAGAGACATGTCATAGGTCTTTGGCCCCATGTTATGCTCCTAAATATAGCCCTGCAGTCTCCCTGACACACACAAACACATTGCAGTTTTTGCAGGGGGTCCCGGGAGGGTTACAGGGTGCATAGTAACAGAGTGGCGCTGAGTTACCTCATCGTCCTGCGCAACCACACACATGCATACTGTGCCTTTGAGACCTGAACATTTCCCCTAAAGGCCTGAAACACTGAGCACTTCCTGTTTGATTATTATTTGTGAGAGGTTCTGTGTATTTTATACAGAGATAGGAAGTTTCCTCTTTTCCTTATGCTGTCATTCTCATTAAAATCAAATGAATCAGTTTTTCTACTACTAACTTAAATTGTCAATGAGTTCTGATTTGGAAAATCTGCCAGCAATGAAATGTCTCTTCTTCCGAGTGTTTTCGGAGACCAGTATTAGGTTAGTCTCTCTCTTTCCTTCCTTCCTTCCTTTCATCCATCTATCTGTCATTTCTAATTTTCTTAGAAAGGGAAGGGATGAAATATGATGCTTCTCCATTGCTCTCTACTCCCCTTCCCTCCCTCCTGTTCTCCTCTTCTTTATGTCCAGTCCATCACTTAATATTGTGTATGTATCAGTATGCAGCGCAGTAAAACATGCACTAAACACATTGACCATTATGTATGCTAATATGTGGAGATGTATTCACAATGGTCAGACTTGACGCATCTATACTTTGCTGTATTAATGTTTGTACTGTGCACTGCCCACAGGCAAAATGGACAAATGAGTTTTATAGTTTATAATGTAGTGAGAGCTGAATCCCAGGGCTCAGTCATCAGTTTAAGATACGTTTTCATACAAGACAGCAGCGCAAGCCTCCATAGTGTACCATGCTTTGTCAAACGCTTCCCACAATTACTGTTGAAACATAAATAATTAGTGGATTTCAAATATGACGTGCTTTAGTGTCGCACACGTGTTCTGAAATGTTCCACTGAGCAGCGCTATTTCAGAGGAGGGAGTTCTGCAGTTAAATCATGAATATTCAGATAACTTCATGAATATGTAAACAACTTTATGATGTAAATAATTCAATAATCCTTTGTCTGTTGCTTTCACCACACGGACTCAGACTTTTCTGCCACTGGCCATTTTGTGTTCTCATAGCAGTAGTAGGCTGAGCCTGAACGTGGCATTTTTAAGCATAAAAGGTGACTTTGAGTGAGTTCAGTTTTACCTGTCCTTTTCATAACCTGTTCAGATATAATGGCAAAAAAAAAAAATCCATCATGGGTAGCATCATACTGCTAATAAGACAGTGTCATGTCATGTGGCAGTGTGTTCATTACATTTGACTTTAGCTCTCACACCCTGTCTTACACATCACAACCCAGTGAAACACTTGAAAACAAGCACCTTTCTGGACTTGTTTGGAAAGCTCCTTGGGAGGAAATAGATGGACAAAAAGATGCAGAGATGAAGGGCAGATCGTTGAAGAGAGGCCACACTTTCAAAATGACTGCTATCGCTCTTCTCCCAGAGGAAGGAAAAGAATCGAGCATCATCCTGTCTGGCTTTCTCATTGCTGGAGGCCGTTTGGATTGTCCTCGCACAGAGGACAGATGCAGTGTCATAAAACAGTGGACGACGCAGGGACCAGCTGTGTGAAATATAGTCACCCATTGCATTATGTTCTAATTTGGTCATGTATGTGTGCTTACAGAGGAGCAATGATGAGAATGGGAACTGCTCCGGGGGCAGCATGGAGTTTCCCACCACCAACCTGTACGAGCTGGAGAGTCGAGTCTTTACCGACCACTGGTCCATACCGTACAAGAGAGAGGAGTCCCTGGGCAAGTGTCTCATCGCGTCCACCTGCCTCGCCCGGCACGGTAAGACTATGTCTGTGTGGGATAAAGATCTTTGTTTTTGAAGGTCTGCATTAAAATAAATGCTCTCCATCTGCGTTACTGTGTGGGCGGCATGTTTTGTTTAGACTGTTGGGTGTTTTTCACATGTTGTTATTTTGGACACTTGTGTTACATGGCTCAATCTGCATCTCCTTCGTCACAGCTATTTTTTTTCCATGTTTGGATGTGGGATAAATACGTGAATCTAACATCTCCCTCTCTGTCAGGTCTTGCTGACGCTGATGAGAACTGCAAGCGGTTTATGGATCGGTGCATGCCGGAGGCCTTTAAAAAGGTGGGCAGTAAAGACCCGGAGATCTAAGTGACTGTGTCATACTTCATTAATTCACATACATTTCCCTGACTTTCCTCCTTTCTGTCTGTCTTGCGCCCCGTCACCAGTTGCTGACCAGCAGTGCCGTACACAAATGGGGCACCGAGATTCACGAGGGAATCTACAACATGCTCATGTTGCTGGTGGAGCTGGTTGCAGAGAGAGTGAAGCAGGACCCCGTACCCATAAACCTGATGGGAGTCCTAACTATGGTGTGCTCTCTCTCACTCTCTCTTGATATTTGGCTTTTAATACCTTTCTACTGTCTTTTTGTATTCTTTCTTTAAATATTTTTCAGCTTTGAAGTAAATAAATTACCACAATAGAACATCTGGGAAACCCTATGTTTACAATTTAATCTGCCACTGTGAGTAATTGGCCAGTGGTGTGAAGATTCAATGCCAGTCTGTCAATTTGTCAAAGGTAGTGGGTTGAACAAGAAATGCTTATTCTATCTGTCCCTTGGAAAGCAGGGCATGAGACATTACATGGTTGAAATGTATCAGAACTGTGTATTTATGTTCTGTGTCTTTGTTGTTGCGTCCAGGCCTTCAACCCTGATAATGAGTACCATTTTAAGAACCGGATGAAGGCCTGTCAAAGGAACTGGGCTGAAGTTTTTGGAGAAGAGGCCAACATGTTTGCTGTCTCTCCTAGCAACACCTATCAGAAAGTAAGGGACACCCCGTTTGTCTGGACCCTCCCTGTACTTCTGCCCTTGTTTTATTGGAGTGTGTGTGCCAATTTATCCAGATGGACTTGCAAGTATGTAAAGCCGTGCTAGTATTAATATACACACTTCCTTATTAGTGTTTGTTTACGTTCATAGTCATGTGCAGTGGAGACAAACGAGTTCTACATCCCCGGTGTTGTGTAACGGAGCCACAGGGGCTCAGCAGAACATGTGTGACTGACACACAACAGCTGTCAGAAAACTTAATATGTGTGTGTGTGTCACAATAATTTGCAGTGTCACTGTTGAATAAATCCATTGAAAGCATAATTATCTCTTTCAGGAGCCTCATGGTTGGCTGGTTGATTTGGTGAATCGAGTGAGTAATGAGCACCCAGATATTGTCTCCATATACATATGCCATACTTGTATCAGTTTTGCTTCATCTGTGTCCTTTCCTCTTCTTTTTTTTTCCAAGTTTGGAGAGTTGGGGGGATTCACTGCCATCCAGACTAAGCTCAACACCGATGAAATCGAGATTGCTGTAAGCGTAACCGTCCTTACTTTCATCTTTTTGCCTTCCTTAGAAGTGGTCTGACGTATCTTTAGAGTGATGAAATAGTTCCAGCGCGGGTGATGGATGGAGAGAGGGGCCGTAGACAGACTTTGAGACAGCCTATGCAGGCAAAAGGTCACCATGTTTACCCCCACCACTCTCAGCTGCAGGGTGCTGAATGTCTCTCTCTTTCCCCTTCTCACTAATACTCACTTACACACAAGCACACTCTCTCATCCTCCCGCTGTGTGATGGTTGAAATGCTCTGTTGTGTTATGTGTTCTGAGGCATCCTTGTACTGATGCTTCCTTCTGGGAACCTGGCCGGAACCACAGCAGTGCACAGCCATTGATTCACTCACATGCACACACGCTCCCTCTAACCATTAGCATATTAATAAGGCAGAGACTGGTTGCAGACCACTGTTGCATTCTTCAGTGGCAGTGGGAGCTCAGTAGAGTGTGTAAGCTGTCAGATATCTAACATACTCCAAGCACAGGAGAGAGAGACTGAAAGTGAAAGGAAAAAAAGATAATGGGAGGAGTGCTCTCTCCTCTACTGACTCCCAGGGGTGACTCATTCATTTCTCTGCTTTGAGCAGGAAGTCATCTGCAGGGGGGTGGGGGGGATTCACTGAGTGAATAGAGGAGGAAGGTGGAGGAGACGGTAGCTGCTCGGAGAGAGCCCAGAAGCAGAGATGGAACATAGCCAGAAAAAAAAGCAGACAGGAACACGCAAACTATTCATTAAGCTCCTGTGATTTAACACTGAATGACAAATGACAGCTGGGCTCTGATATTGGAAACTCACCCTCACATCTGTTTACGCTCACTCCCGCTCACTCACATGCAACAGTGAAAACACAGTATCATTTTAAACACTATTTGACCTCTGGCCGAAACACTTAAATTTCAGAGGAGTTCAAGTGCTGTTGTGTCTTCTTTAATAAGCCATCAAAAGCCCATTGATGCAAGACAGATTATGTTGCCAGTCCTACAAAAACTTAGAGATGGAATTAACTATTCTTATGATAGTCATACTCAGCTGTTATTATTGGTATTGATAAGTTGATTTCCTTTTTGGTTTGATTGCCTTTTTGGTTTGTGTCATATCTGAGTTATTCTTTCTCTTTCCACTCGCCTACACAGAGCGTGTCAGCTCTGGTCCAGCCTCTTGGAGTTGGTGCAGAATACTTAAACTCCAGCCTCGTCCAGGTGAGCTATCTTATCTACATGTATGTACACTTGTTGGTAATATACTGACTCTGGTTATTTGTATGTATCTTTCTTTTTTACAATTAGTTCAACTGCTGTGTATCTGTTCCTCCTTTTATTGCGATTCACATCTTGTCAGTTTGTTTTCTGTCTAACCTTGTTCCAGTGTTGAAATGATCAGTTGTGTTTGTTTACACGACCCTTGAGCTCCATTCTGACTTATATTCTATTTATATTTGCTGTATCCTTTTACTGTTTTGCTGCTGCAGTGGCCCATTTTCCCCATAGGGATAAACAAAGTTTCTTATTGTTTTTCCTAGCCCATGCTTGATCCAGTCATCCATAAGATGATCACGTATGTGCAGAACCTGGAGGAAAAGGACCTTAAAGACAAGGTAGTGACTTTAACCATCTTATGATTTTTGCAATTAAATGTATAGAGAAATGGCATATCTACAATTCCTGGGAGTGGTACGTCCGGCTTGTTTGTACATTCGGGTTGGGAAGCTAGTGAGGACAATCAAGTTCTTCAGATTGGATCTGATCAAAAATAGATACATTTATGTATATGTTCAAGATGAGTCATAAAAAATATGTTAATGTATTACAGGAAGAAAAAAGAGAGGGGTTTTGCTATAACAATACTTACTTTTTTATATACTTTTTTTT
>NTHP01000015.1:2506228-2539895 GCA_003416845.1 Oplegnathus fasciatus
TTTTCAATATAACAAGATGGATAATTGAACATTTAACACAGGGTCACAGGATTAGAATTTGGAAAATGTATTTTTTATTTTACTGTATCTTAAGGAACTTGTGTGCATTGATTGTGACTTAACCAAGATGTTACAACTTAGCTGTTCCTCATTTGTCTTTTAACCTCAGCGCCTGGTGAGCATCCCAGACCTGCTGTCGGCCATCAAGCTGCTGTGTATGAGGTTCCAGAGGGAGCTGGTTACGGTAGTAGATGACCTGCGGCTGGACACACTGCTGCGCATGCTCAAAACCCCCCACTTCTCTACCAAGATGAACTCCCTCAAAGAGGTCAGCTCTTATAGGATCACAACTGTCAAGTCTAAACTAGACAAAATTATTTTCAGTGTTTGATTCGATCTCACATTGTTTTTGTGTATCTTTTTCTCTCAGGTGACAAAGTTAATAGAGGAGAGTACAGTGTCTAAAACGGTGAAAAATGCCATTGACACAGATAAACTTTTGGACTGGCTGGTAGAGAACTCAGTCCTATCAATAGCACTGGAGGGTAAGAAAATAAATCACTTCCTGTCACAAACTTAAAATTAAGTGTGACGCAAAGTGCTTTGCAAAACACTTGGACAAACAATAAAACTTTGTTGCCACTTACAAACAAGACCGAATTCATCAAAATGCTCAAAAAGGCTTTTGGCCTGAGGTGGACGGTATTCGCTCTGGTCATTAAATATTTTTATGTTCCAGGTAACATTGACCAGGCTCAGTACTGTGAGAGAATTAAGGGAATCATTGAGTTGCTGGGGAGTAAACTGTCGCTGGACGAACTCTCCAAGATCTGGAGAATACAGGTCTGATTTTAATTGCAAAACTTTAAACTGAACTGTTACATAGAAGCATTGCTGATGCTGTATGTGTTCATGTTCCTTTGATGGATATATATATTCTTGTGTGGGCATTTCAGGCAGGCCAATCATCAACTGTGATAGAAAACATTCATACAATCATCGCTGCTGCTGCTGTGAAGTTCAGTTTTGATCAACTCACCCACCTCTTCGTCCTCATACAGAAGGTCAGTGCTGTCCCTGTGACATTTTGAGAATAAATAAAAAGATAAATAACATCTGCGTATAGTATTAATAATGATCTGTTTGCATGTTGTTTAGAGCTGGGAGGTTGAGAGTGGCCGCGTGAGGCAGAAGCTGCTCAGTCTGATCGGGAGGATCGGCAGAGAGGCTCGCTCTGAAACTACAACTGGAAAGGTATGTTGGTACATCTGTCATTCTGTCAAGGCTAAGAACATTGAGAAGGAATTGGAAAAACAGATGAGGAAATCTACAGAATGTTTCATTATTACAGTGAAGTCTGAAGCATCTT
Organism: Oplegnathus fasciatus; assembly: GCA_003416845.1. Lineage (NCBI taxonomy): Eukaryota > Metazoa > Chordata > Actinopteri > Centrarchiformes > Oplegnathidae > Oplegnathus > Oplegnathus fasciatus. The sequence goes on from NTHP01000015.1 coordinate 2,507,598, forward strand.
GTGTCTCTGTGTGTCTGTTTAGGTGCTGGAGGTGCTGTGGGAGTTGGCTCACCTCCCCACCCTGCCTACCAGTCTCGTTCAGCAGGCGTTGGAGGAGCACCTGGGGATTCTGAGTGATGCCTACGCTGTCAAAGAGACTGTGAAACGCAGTTACATCATTAAGTGTATTGAGGACATTAAGAAGGTGAGACAGACATGCTACAGATGCTCAGTATTGCCTCTGTAGACGTGGAGGCGGTTTAGTGTTTTACAAGGTCATTCCAGGATCAGCTCTAAGAGTAAATATGTTTATTGTTTATTTTGTATTTACAAAACAGGAACTGTTCCTTGTGCAACTCAAAACTGCAGCTCAACATGTTTAAAGGAAACGCTACATTGGGCCCCTACATTTTTCTGCCTGCTGTGACAGTTTTGTTCTAAAGTTAGCATGTCTTTGTTAGTACTGCATTTTACCCTTCAACTTCAGTTTGTTTACGTCTCTTCCATCTGAGTGTGCCCCAGTCTAGCATCCATGGAGCTGCAGGGGGTTACGGAGAAGGGCACAAACGCCAAGTGTCTATCATGAGTTCATTGTTTATTTCAAAGCTTTTTTGACAATCAAGAAAAAGGTCTGATTTCCTCTCTTGGTTGATTCAGTCCCTCTGACCACGCCAGAAACACTGTGACACTACAGAGGCCGATGTCACCCAATCCCTCCCTTTTTACTCTCTCCAGCTTCCTGTTCCGTAGCTCTGCCTCAGTATTTACGACACAGTCAGTAGAGCTTATTTATCTAGATTACAAACAAATTTTCCATAATTCCTTCATGTTCACGTTTGTATAAAAATAGGATTTGTCAAATCATTTTGACAGATTCAAGAAAACTACAGGTTATGATTAAACTTGTGAGTTCTTTAAAGGAAAACCTTTCACTTTTATTGATTAAAGTTATTATCAAATAGTCTGCAACGCTTTACTTTAACTCCCAATTTATTTGCATTCATAAGCAGTACATAAACCATTAATAAATGGTTTATAACACACTATAATGTAGTTGTAAATAGGGATGGGCATTTCAAGCAAAAATACTATTCGATATTCACTGGGAACTATTCGACGATTCTTCGAAGATAATCACCTACCAAGTTATAATTGTTGACAAATGCTGTACATTAATAAACACTTAAAAATGTTCTTATATGTGATTACAACTACATTATAGATTATATTGCAACTTTAAAGGAAACTCGACTGCATTTAAAATGTCTGTCAAATATCATTGGTAAAGGTAAATACCAACTGGTGCACCTAAATACAACGGAGCAATCATGAATGTTTTTTGCTTTTTTGTGCTTTCGAAGATAAGATCAAAATATCTGCCATGAAAAATGCCTGTTTGTTTGACTGTTGCCACACACACTGAACAAAATGTCCTACTCAGCCTTACAAATCTCATTTGTTATTGGGTGTATACACAATCGTCACGCCTCAATGAAATGTATGTTTCTAGACTCACACTCAGGAGGACAGTAAAGGCAGCGACAATCAAAGCTCATTTCTTACGGGCACTTGGGGCAAGAAGAAAGCTAACTCTTTGGCCAAAGTAAGAGAAGAAGCCCATATAATTTATAATTCCACTGACCAATCTGTATCCGTTCTCGCTGCTTCTTGTCTGCCAACCAATCGTGGAGGAGGGCTTGACCACAAAGGGGTTTCATTGGTCACAGGTTGATAATTTCACACTTGATTGTAACATGAGGTAGTTTAACCAGGTGTATGTTAATCTTCTGCTTGCCTCACTAAGAGGGCTTTGGCACTGGCTAATGATTGCACAGTGGTGTTGATCTTGTCCTGGATGAGAGCTGGCTGAATTAAATGAGTGATTTAGCTGCTGGATGAATGGTCAGCTTTGGTGGAAGCGCTAGCACATTTACTCATGCAAAGAGAAATTTAATCAGAGCCTTGGATATATAAAAGAAGTACATGTTCGATATTTGATTTGGACTTTAAAAGCAGTTGTAAGAGAACAAATTTAAACTTGAGCATATTTGAACAATCCTTAAACTCTTTGCCAAATGTTTTACATCCCTGGCTCTTATTTTCTTTCTCATATTTACACCACTACAAAAATAGTGGGTCTTTGATGACAAAGCAGTGACACTTGATATTGTCATTGGGTATATTATCACAGACCTCTGTTTTTGTAGCATGGGTTTGTGTGCTCATTCTGCTTTAGTGGATATCATTATCTGGAGTGTGTGTGTGTGTGTGTGTGTGTGTGTGCGCGTGCGTCTCAACAGGCTTCTCAGCAGAGCAGTCCTCAGGCAGTCTGGGTCGTTCCTGCTCTCCGTCAGCTGCACGAGATCACCCGTTCTTTCATCAAGCAGACCTATCAGAAACAAGACAAGGTAACACGAACGCACACATGCAAACAAAGAAACGCATCATCAAAATGATCCATTGTGCAGTCAGTTGTTATTTTGCCACGGTAACCTCTCCCTGCCTCCCCGCAGAGCATCATCCAGGACTTGAAGAAGAACTTTGAGATTGTCAAACTGATCACAGGATCCCTCGTGTGCTGCCATCGTCTGGCTGTGACTGCTGGGGGAAATAATGGCCTCTCAAGCTCGACTCTGGTGGATGGACGATACACCTACCAGGAGGTTTGTCTACATCGAATTTTCTTTCATTAGCTTTTTCCTTATTTAAATTTAATATCAGGAGTCAGGACTATATTTTGTTTTTAATTTCATTTCCCATATCGTTTTATTGATCATCTTTACTGTTCTGGAACTGTATTGCAGCTCATGCAAATGATTGATGTTACAATTCATAATTTGACATTGATATAAGTAATGTCATTAGAGGCATAATTTTATCTGAGCGGGTACTAGGTTTACACAGTACACAGGAAGTAATCATACTTGAGCAGAACAGTGTTATACAGTATGTTGGCGGTGTGTGTTTGAGGGTCAAGATGACTTGTGTTTCTCTGGATCTGTGTTTAGTACCTGGACAGCCACCTGCGCTTCCTGGCCTTCTTCCTCCAGGAGGCCAGCCTCTACCTGGTCTGGAACAGGGCCAAGGAGCTCTGGGAGTGCCTGGTGTCGGGGCCGGATGTCTGTGAACTTGACCGTGAGGTATGGAAACAGTTAAGCAAATGAAACCCTTGTCCTTGATCATTTGTTTGTGATTGCAAGCACCTTTCTCTGGGTGATTGCTTGGGAGAAACAAAGGCAGGAGCACTGCAAACATTAGCCATTCACTCTACTCTCTCCTTTCTTTTAGAACAGTGTTCAAGGCAGGTACAAAAACACGTTAAAATGAGTTAAAAATGCAAACTTTTACCAAATTATGGGTCATTTTAAAAGATCATATGTAGCTTTTAGATCCTGGTTTATGATATTATCTCAGAAATAATTAACTATAAATTTGATTGTTAGTGTGTTCTTGTGAATTTGGCATTAAAAATAATTAAGTAGTGAGTAAGTAAGCAAGAGTTTCAGTTATTTTAAGAAACATTTTAGTTTAAGTATTTAAATAAGTAAAGATTTATTTAAAACACTTTTCAACACAAAAGTTACAGCGTGCTTCACGATAAAAAAAAAAGTTAAGAGAAGCAAGGAAATATAGGGGAGACTTGAGAAGTTTCTTTTAAAGTTTAAATTCTCCATGCTGTCCCTCGATGCCCTTTGTCAGTCGTCAGCACTTTGTTATCTGGTGTGTTGAGTGTTTGCTGTACATTTTGGAAAGAAATTAGTCTCTCCAGCAAAGCACTTAAACCACACATAGGATAGAGCAGTCAGAAAATGCACAGATCAGTAGTCTGTGTGTAATTTTGTTGGAGTAAAACCGTTAATATGAGCACCCTTCCTCCATCCCAGTATGGAATCTAGTCTTTGCATAGATCAGTGTACATGTTTACATTTTAACTAAAAGTAGCATCTATAACAGCTGCTCTTGTTAACCAAAGGAAAATAGGCAGATTACCCTCTGAGGAATTCACAGTAGAGTGCACCCTGAGTCCTGTGTCCAAAATTTCATTAAATTAAGCTCAACCATGGTATGTTTATATGTTTTGTGTGCAGATGTGTTTTGAGTGGTTCACCAAAGGACAACACGACCTCGAGAGTGATGTTCAGCAGCAGCTCTTCAAGGAGAAGATCCTAAAACTGGAACCCTATGAGATCACCATGAATGGTGAGAGACTCTGCAAGGAGATGCATTATTTACATTACATTACATTACAGCCTTTCAGGATTAGTTTATGAATAAGTGTGTGATACATCATTACCACATCATCATTAACATGTTTTGTGTGTCTCTCAGGTTTCAATCTGTTTAAGACCTTCTTTGAGAATGTGAATCTGTGTGACCATCGCCTCAAACGCCAGGGAACTCAGCTGGTCAGTCCTTACTCACATGTATCTCTGCATTCTCTCTGCATCTGCAATCTTCTTTACAAATGATGCACAGCTTGTTTCTTTGTCAGTGAGAGCTGAAGTGCGCTGAAAATATGTATAAAGGTAAAACACATCTTGGTAAACAATTATATTTAATGTATCATATGGTCTGATTTCAGTGTGTGGAACGCCTTGACCTGGCAGGGATGGATTTTATCTGGCGCATCGCCATGGAAACCCCTGATGAAGAGATAGCCAATGAAGCAATCCAGCTCATTATTACATATAGCTACACCAACCTCAATCCCAAGATGAAGAAGGTCAGTATACGTGTGTGTGTGCACACTCCTGTGACCCACTCTTCTTGCAGTCCCTTCATGTGTGTCTCAGCATCTGTGAATGGAACTTAAGATGCTGCCATCTTGTTTAAAGCCAGTAAAAGAGGCCACTTGTTTGATACAGACCCATCATTTTGCTCTGAATCAAGTGTTTTATAAGGGTATATAAGTTTGTATAAGTTTGAGAACAGGAAACAAACAAATACTGTATATAATCAAGTAGCTCCGGTGTTATCATATTTGATATATGTATCAGTGTGTTATGTCCCTTTTTGAAACCACATGTAATATAAACTTTTCTTGCAGGATTCCGTGTCTTTGCACAAGAAGTTCATCGCTGATTGTTATAAGCGACTAGAGGTAAGTAGTCGAATATGTTACTGTTAGGAGTGATTGCGCCATTTCACAGAAATCAACACCTGAAAGCTCATTTCTGTTTCTCTTTTTCTCAGGCAGCCAGCTCGGCCCTGGGTGGGCCTACTTTGACACATGCTGTTACTAGGGCAACCAAGATGCTGACGGCCACTGCCATGCCGACTGTGGCCACATCTGTACAATCACCATCCAGGTACAGAGGGGGGTTTGGGTAAGAGCATAGTTACTAAACCTATTACAACATGTTTGTTTAAGAGTGTTCCTTCTCCTAGTTCTCACTAACTAGTCATCATAGAGAGTCAATTTATATTTTACTACCATAAAACACAAAGGAAAAATACTTTTTTTCAGTGTTGTTGAAACTCATCTGTTTATGTTCATCTCTAGATCCACTAAGCTGGTGATAATCGAAAGACTGCTGCTATTGGCTGAACGCTACGTCATCACTATAGAGGTAGGCCCTGTCGTCTTCACTTTAAGGGTCTCATTATCATTCTGACAGTAAATATGTTAGTAATATATGAGAAACAAGGACACACAGTCATAGACACTAATTGTGCTAAATAGTTTTAACACAATCCACGGGAAGGAATTTTTTCATGTTTGAAGATATCGCATTTTTAATTTTTTGTGTGTGTGTTTCTATGTAGGATATGTACTCAGTTCCTCGCACTATTCTACCTCACGGGGCCTCGTACAATGGACACCCTGTTACTCTTCACATCACCTATGAGTCAACCAAAGACACTTTCACCTTAGAGGTACTGTAAGACTTCTCCGAGTGCCCTGTAATACACCATTATCGTTTAGAGTAACTAACCCTGCTCTGTGTGTGTGTCCTGCAGACCCACAGTAATGAGACAATAGGAAGCATCCGTTGGAAGATAGCTGAGCACTTGAGCTGTCCGGTGGATAATGTCCAGATCTTTGCCAATGACAGTGTGGTAAGTGTTAATGACTCTGTAAGTGACTTTTGTTTAAAAAATACAGTTGTGCCTGTCATTCCCTCATCAAAGTATTTTACTCCTCTCCCAATGATGTGTTTCCCCTGAAGCCAGCACACATTACAAACTAAAAATCAATGTACAGTAAAATCTTCTAGGCAGGGTGCCACCTCCTCTTTCTTGGTGCATTGGCCTGCTGCATCTTATCATGTGGCAGGGGAAACACAGCCTCGAACAACCTCAATCCCCGTTTTTCTCTCACTCCGTCCCTTCACTGCTCCTCCACCATGTGTTAGTTGACCATGAATCGGGACCAGAAGCTACTGTCCCAGCTCGGCTTCAGTGACGAACAGAGCCTGACTGTGAAGAGCTCGGGCACTGGCACTCCATCTGGCAGCTCCGAGTCCTCTGCCTCCGCCTCCAGCAGTTCCAGCTCGGCTGTCTTCAACTCTGCCTACGCCTTGGAGCAGGTACCAGCTCAGACATGACTGTGTTCCTACAAAACTGTGGACACACTCAGGCTTACATCAGTTTTGACACACTGTGCCCATGTTTTTTCTGTCTCCAGGAGAAGTCCCTGCCCGGTGTGGTGATGGCTTTGGTGTGCAATGTGTTTGAGATGCTTTACCAGCTGGCTAACCTAGATGAATCCAGGTGAGACAGTACAAATCTAAGTTACATACACAAAGATAAACATATACCAAGAAAGGACTGCATATTTATCACTCAGTGGTATTTATTAGTGGTTAATGGTATAAGTAATTTTTCCCTGGAATTACTATAACTGCCTTAATGCTATAAGATACAGTCATATTCATGTTATCCAGCTCTTGTGTCAAAATAAGTGTGTTGAAAGAAATATTTCATAATTAGTGCATTAATTACGGAAGTTTACGAGCTCCTTAGTTGAACTGGTTAAGCTTAATGGAAGACAGCGACTATGGCAGGACCTCACGCAGCTGAAAGGCCTTTTTTTTTCATGTTTTCTTTCTTTCTTTTTTTTGTAATCTCCAGGATCACTCTTCGTGTGAGGAAGCTGCTGCTGTTGATTCCAACAGATCCAGAAGTGCAGGATGCTCTCGACAACTTTGTTCCCAAAGAATCCAGCGTCTGGAGCCACCAGGTACGTCACACTGTCTGTGATGCATTGTGGTCAAGTGGCAGCTGCCATGACTGAGCACTGAAGCTCTCAGTTCTCTACCTTTCTATTCTTATTTGATGCTTTTGGTCTAAGCACCTATGTTGTAATATGTCTATACGAGTCTTGCCTCTCTCTGGTTTACACACTCTCTTCTCTGTCATCTGTCTCTTATTTTCTAAACTTCCTTTGTGTCTCTTTTCTGTAGAAGACACTGTTCCAAGGTACAGGCTCTCGTTCTCCGTCTATGGCCTCCAAGCAGCAGCACCAGCCCAGTGCCGCATCCATCTTGGAGTCCCTCTTTAGATCCTCGGCCCCGGGCATGTCCACCTTCAGAGTGCTATACAACCTGGAGGTACGTACACATGTGAACAAACGCAGCACATCATTTTCCAATATATAACTCCTCTTTTCAAACTTCAAAGGTAGATTAGTGACTCTGACATCTGTTTTCCTCCCTCTTCCCTCTGTGTGTTAGGTGTTGAGTTCAAAGCTCATGCCCACATCGGATGATGAGATGGCCAAAACCAGCAGCAAGTCCTTCTGCGAGAACTTCCTTAAAGCAGGAGGCCTCAGGTAACAGAGAAAACAGACCTGTTAAACAAAAGTGCCATCACTGTCTGGTACTTTGTTCCACTGTGACATGTATTGGCAGACTTGTCAAGCTGCTTCACATACTGACAATATCTTTTTTATTTTTAGTCCTGAGAGTAGTGTTTCTCTGTGTTTCCTCTGCAGTCTGGTGGTGAATGTTATGCAGAGAGATTCCATCCCGTCAGAGGTGGACTATGAGACCCGACAAGGAGTCTACTCAATCTGTCTTCAGCTGGCCAGGTGCAAAATGCCTCTCTCAAACACACACACACACACACACACACAGGGGTGGATAATCTGGGCCACATACTCAATCGGCTGTGTTTGCAGGTTTCTTCTGGTTGGGCAGAGCATGCCTGCAGCACTGGATGATGACGTCATCAGGGATGGCGAGGCGCTGTCATCTCGTCCGTTTCGTAACGCCGGACGGGCTGGGCGACAGCTGTCTCTTTGTGGAACTCCAGAGAAGTCCTCCTACAGACAGATGTCTTTGTCTGAGCGCTCCTCCATCAGAGTCGAGGAGATCATACCTGCCGCTCGTGTAGCTATTCAGGTACTGGGCAAACACACTTTCACTTTCGGTATTGAGCTGAAACAAATCCACCCTTAATCCTGCACCCAGATTGATCTCATGAGTGTAGAATAAGCACAGTGTTTGCTCTGTCTCTTTTCCAGACCATGGAGGTTGGTGACTTCACCTCTACTGTGGCCTGTTTTATGCGTCTGACCTGGGCAGCTGCAGCCGGCCGATTGGATCTGGTTGGCAGCCCGCAGCCAATCAGAGAAACCCACAGCTCCCTTCTGCCGCAGGGAGTCCGCACCAGAGTCAGCAGTACAGGTGACATGGAAACACACACTTTCATTGTTATTGTAGGTGCCAGCTCTTCTCATTCTCCACCAAGTGCTTACATATAAACTGAGAACTTGTTGTGGTGTCAGCTAGATGTTAACAGTCAGTATGTGTGGTAATTATCCTGCACAGCTTCATTCCTGATCTGTGACCTACAGCATTTTTGTAATGTTTTGTTGCCAACAGCTCATGGTTGAAGCATTTCCGGTGCCACAAACAAAAGCTAAAGAAACAAAAGTAAAACAAATGTCTTTTGTTTGTTTGCAGGAAGTAACTGCAGCTCCAGCAGTGAGGGCGAGACCACGCCAACAGCATTGCATGCTGGGATATGTGTCAGACAGCAGAGTGTCTCTATCAAAGATGCCATCATCGCCCGCGAGGCTCTGTCACTGCTGGTTACCTGTCTGCAGTTACGCTGTCAGCAGCTATGTAAGACTCGAGCAGGAGTTCAAACGCACTACAAGCATACACGCTCACGTTTTTTAAGAATTCCTCTACATTGCCATTAGTCCTCTGGCATAGTACTGTACTGTACATTTTCTTTGCTATGTAGGTTGTGTAATTGCTGTGTTTGCCAGACTTCTACATTGACACTAAATCCCGTGCTTGGTTTCTTTCTCCAGGTTCTTTTTACAACCTTCCTTCCGTCAATGATTTCATCATCGATATTCTGCTGGGATCTCCCAGTGGAGAGGTAAACAACACCCTCTTTTTGTTTAACAGACTGCACAGAAGAAATGTATCCCAAACATTGCAGTGTGTGTTTACGCTCGCTGCCTCTGTCCCTTCCTCCGTCAGATCCGCCGTGTAGCTTGTGATCAGCTCTACACTCTGAGCCAGTCTGACACTTCAGCCTTCCCCGAAGTCCAGAAGCCCAACTTGTTCCTCCTCTCAGTCATTCTCACTGCTCAGCTGCCATTATGGAGTCCTACATCTGTCATGAGAGGGGTCAACCAGAGGTAGTTCAGCAAGAAACATGCAAAATATACATCACTGAAACTTTAGCAGAGGTCTTGTGTTGATGTTGCTTTTTCTTCTCAGGTTGTTGTCCCAATGCACTGAGTACTTTGACCTAAGATGTCAGCTTCTGGATGACCTAACCAGTAAGCTGATAAATTCTATTTTCAGTTCATCAATACCTAGATACAAAGTATTGTCCCAGATGTAGGAATTGGTGTAATAGAGAGGTTATAGTTGATACTCTTGTTTCAGCCATTAAAGGTCAGTGTTTCTCTCTGCCTACTATTCTCTCTCCGCCTGCCTGTCCTCCTCCAGCATCAGAGATGGAGGTGGTAAAAGTGAGTGCAGCCACCATGCTGGAGGACGAGATCTCTTGGCTCGACAACTTTGAGCCCAGTTGGAGCTCTGAGATGGAGACCAGCGAGGCGGACAACATCCTCCTGGCAGGACACCTCCGACTCATCAAGACCTTGCTCTCACTCTGTGGCAATGAGAAGGAACATCTCGGTGAGCCCACGCAAGGTTACGTGCATACCTAACGGCACCCATTAAACACATTTTGGAAGTTTATTAAGTTGAGAACATTAATATGTAATGAGAGGATGTGTAACTCTTTTCCTCAGGTGCATCTCTGATTCAGCAGTTGCTGGATGACTTCCTGTTTAGAGCCTCACGAATCATCATCAACAGTTCAAACCCCACACCCTCCCCGGCCCCCAGCCATGACTTCCACCCCAAGTACGGCATCTTAATCCTATCCATCAGTTACATTTTGTTTTGAGTCATTTTAATAATGTTCTGCCATTTGTTGTTTTTTGAAACACTGGACAAACCACTACCTTAATCTTTTGTCATCTTCACCATATGTGTGTCTGGTCAGGTGCAGCACAGCCAGCAGCAGGCTGGCAGCCTACGAGGTGCTGGTGATGCTGGCTGATAGCTCTCTCTCAAACCTCCGACTGATCACCAGGGAGCTCATGTCCATGCACCACCAGTCTGATCCCTCCCTCTGCAAGGAGTTTGATGTAAGACACTGATTGAAATATTTCTTAGAATAATATTTGTTGTTACACGTAGTTTGCTAATGGTTTAGCTGTGGAACTAACTCTCTGTGTCTCTCTCAGTATCTACCCCCCGTAGAGAGCCGGTCAGTCTCAGGTTTTGTGGGGTTGAAGAACGGTGGAGCCACATGTTACATGAATGCTGTGTTTCAGCAGCTCTACATGCAGCCCGGCCTACCAGAGGTACACGTTTTCTATGTGCTGTTTCCCTTCTGTAGTCACCAGAGGGCATCTGCTCTTTGAGTCCACACAGTGAATCCAACATCAGTGAGTATGTATGTTTGGTTTTAAGGCTTTCCTGTCCATTGAGGATGACACCGATCAGCCAGAAGAGAGTGTCTTCTACCAGGTCCAGTCTTTGTTTGGCCATCTGATGGAGAGCAAACTGCAGTACTACGTACCTGAGAACTTCTGGAAGGTAACGGACAGTTTAGATTGTCTAGAAACTAGAGATGAGCTCACTGTATTTGCCCTCAACCGTTCAACTTCCATGTATCACTGCACAAATGTGGCTATTGTCATTAAGCTGGAAAGTGTATTTACACAGAGCACAAAAAATCAATGTCCTTCATGTGTACCAGGCTATAAGTGAGTTTGTCTTATTGACAAAACTAAGAAGTGTTGATGATTCAGTATGCGGTACTGCACATTATGCCTGCAAGTTCTACACAGCACATTCACAAACTTCCTCAGTGTAACATTCACTCTTTTCTCTCTCTTTCTTTCAACAATAAGACCAATCAGACAGAAAGTACCCTAATCACAAAAATATCCACCTCTTCTATAATGACGCTATTATTGTCAAAATCAAAGAAATCCCTGAACTGACCTGACAGACAGACCATGACATCCGGTTCCTTCCTGCTGTGAAGGTTTATCTTCAGCTATAGTGTGGCATGACTTAGTTCATAGAGTTTATTACCTAATAATTCTCCATGTGCAAATCTGTTGTGTCTGTTGCAGATCTTCAAGATGTGGAACAAGGAGTTGTATGTAAGAGAACAGCAGGATGCTTATGAGTTCTTCACCAGCCTGGTGGACCAGCTTGATGAACATCTCAAGGTAAAACTCACACACTCCACACCAGTTTTTAAAAAAGCACCAGCTAAGCACTTAGAATTGGTTATGATGATTAATGATGAAACTCCTTTCCACCAGAAAATGGGTCGAGAGCAGATCTTCAAAAACACATTTCAGGGAATCTTCTCCGACCAGAAGATCTGTAAAGACTGTCCTCACCGGTAAGCAAGAATACTTTTTTCTCAAACTTCAAGACTCTTGTTTCATTTTCAGACATGTCACAGATTATGTTTGACCTTTGACCTTTTATGACACAGGTACGAGCGTGAAGAAACATTCATGGCTTTAAACCTCGGAGTGACATCTTGTCAAAGTTTAGAGATCTCATTGGACCAGTTTGTCAGAGGAGAGGTGCTAGAGGGCAGCAACGCCTACTACTGTGAGAAATGCAAGGAGAAGGTGTGTATAGTGCTCTGTGTGCTTTTATTCTACTACACTGATGTCATGTGTACTTACAATGTGTACATTTGTTCATCTGCACAGAGAACCACAGTGAAGAGGACATGTATCAAATCCCTGCCCAGTGTTCTCTGTATTCACCTCATGCGCTTCGGCTTCGACTGGGAAAGCGGACGCTCCATCAAATATGATGAACAGATTCGGGTACGAAGTATTTCTAATCCCAAGATCACAAATCTCCATTCACTAGGTTACACTTTCTTAAATCCCAGAAATGTAAGTGTGATTTATATAAATTCTGTATTGTTGGTTAACAGTTCCCCTGGGTGCTGAACATGGAGCCTTACACCGTCTCTGGAATGGCTCGTCAAGACTGCAGTGGAGAGGGCGGTGAGGGGCGAGGCGATGGCACCTTAGGAGGGTCCCCCAGGAAGAAAGTCACGATTTCGGAGAACTATGAACTTGTGGGAGTTGTTGTCCACAGCGGTCAGGCACATGCCGGACACTATTACTCCTTCATTAAAGATAGACGGTAAGAGACACTGTAGTCAGACGTTTCTTCACCCCTTCTGTGTTTAAAGGGCTAATATGGATGCTAATTTGGATTCTCTGAAAATCCCAAAACACTACATGCTGCAAAGTCCTCTGATTGTATTTTCCAGCTCCTGTTCCTACTTTATGTAAGAAGCACATAACCAGTGATTAGTGGAGCACATGAATCTGTTGCTTTAGTGTTCCAGGCAGATTTTAGAGGACCTCCTTGGGGCACACGAATGCAGCATCAGAGTTTGTGTGGGCTGTCCTGGTTTAGTTTGTAAGCATCTCCAGATGTCTGGCTCTGGAAGGCAGGAATGCTCACTGAAGAAGTGGAATGTAAAGAGACCACAGGAGCTAATATTTGGCACCCTTCTTTCGTTCACTCGCTTGTTCCTATCCCCGCTTAATACTACAACAAAGAAAGTTTGTTCTCAGGACGTTGATTTTGCTCCAGGAAATTTGACACATTCTGGAGCTGCTTCGAAATCCATTATCCTTTATGTCAGTTTCAGATCTGTGAGTGTTCAGATCTTTAGACAGGCTGGTTGGCATGCAGGTGGATACCACGCCCTGGTGGCAAAATGTTGACCAGTATGTTATGTTCCATTGTACATCGTATACATGTTTTATTATGTATGTCTTTTTCGTTTCTGATGTAGTTGATTTATTATTCATTCAAGCATGTGCTGAGTTTCCGGGTCTGAAGTAGCAAATTGGGATGAATCTGAATCTAATCTGACGTTTTCCTTGACCCTATTTTGCCCTCCCTCCGTCTTTGTTTGTCCTTTTTCTCTTAGTGGTAGCGCTCGTGGACGTTGGTACAAGTTCAACGACAACGTGGTGGAGGAGTTTGATATGAATGATGAAACTTTGGAGTACGAGTGCTTTGGTGGAGAGTACCGTCCCAAAGTTTATGACCAATGTAAGTGACACGAATAGACACTGGCATTTATGTAACGAAGTGCAGTCAAGCACTCAACATAAAGATCCCCTTCATGTTTTGACATAAGTTACGAGTTACCTCGTTAAAAATTCCCAAAAATTACTGAATCTGAAAAATTCTTGAATATTCCAACATCTCTCATTCCAAAACACACAAGATGTCTGTCTCCTCATTGTAAAGTGATGCCTCAGTGTATGTGGGCTGGAGGCTTCAAGTTTTCACATCACACTTGTGTAAATTGCATATTGGACCATGAAAGACTTTCAAACGAGTTGTGATGTCACCATCATCTTGTAGGTACATACCTTAAACTGAGATTCAAGGTGAGCACAAAGAAACTTTCCCCCTTCAACAGATGAATGTGAAAACAGCCTTCTAGTGTCAAACTCTGCACATACATCATTCTGCACAGTGAAGATCAAACCAAAACCAAAACATATCTTTGAGTGAAGGGGGACTTTTAAAATATGTGAAACTCAACCACTGCACACATTGTTTTCCCGTGAGGCACACACTAAGTAACCTTGATGTATGTGTGCGTGTGTGTGTGCAGCCAACCCATACCCTGATGTGCGGAGGAGGTACTGGAATGCCTACATGTTGTTCTATCAGAAGATCAGTGACCAGAACTCGCCCGTCCTGCCCAAAAAGAGCAGAGTCAGCATCATGAGACAGGAAGCTGAGGACCTTACACTGTGAGTGAACCTCCCACCATGTACTATACTCCCCTCATAAACATTCTCATTGCGTCATTGATAATGTATCAGTCACAATTACAGTCAGCAGAATAGAGAATAAATAGTTTGTATGTATTCATGTTTGGAGAAAGCAATTATTTGTTTGTCACACAGTCACAACGTTAAAAGAAACCAGCAGTTAGGAAAATCCCCAGAAAACGTCAACAGTGCACACCCTATTGTCATCTAACCTGTGTCTCCATATTTCCCAGGTCTGCCCCGTCCTCTCCTGATGTTTCCCCACAGTCCTCTCCCCGCCCCCCCAGGGCCAACAACGACCGCCTTACCCTCCTCACCCGCCTGGTCCGCAAGGGAGAGAAGAAGGGTCTGTTTGTAGAGAAGATGCCTGCCAGCATCTATCAGGTAAAGTGGCATCAAGCTGCCTGTGTGGGGAAGTAACATGGAGGTCATAGGGAAGAAAGTTTGTGTTTACACCACTTTAACACTTGCTCTGTTAGTGAGGAAGAATCAGCTCGAACGTTCAGGTTCATCTGACTTCTCTGTTTCTGTTTTCTGTAGATGGTGAGAGATGAGAATCTCAAGTTCATGAAGAACAGAGATGTCTACAACAGCGACTACTTCAACTTCACCCTCTCCCTGGCCTCCGTCAATGCAGTATGTGCTGCTACTGTTTCTTTCAGTTCTTTTTTCCCCCCACCATAAATGCCTGTTTTTTTGATTGCTTTCACTTTGATCACACAGGTGCAAGTTGTTGATTCAAATACTGTGAGTGGTGAAGTGTAAAGTCACAGCAATCAATCAAAGAGAAAACCCATATAGTACGATAGGCAGTGATTAGCTTTGTGGCTTTCAGACAAAGATGTTTGTGTGTGTGTTACAGACAAAGCTGAAGCATCCAGACTACCAGCCTATGGCCAAAGAGAGTCTTCAGCTGGCTGTTCACTTTCTCTTTCACACCTACCTGCACACCAAAAAGAAACTCCGGTATGCACACACATACATCCACACCCGTCAATAATGAGCATCCCTCATAAGCAGCAATGTTATACCTGTTTTACATCTGTATCACATCTGTATCTCCTGCAGGGTGGACACAGAGGAGTGGATGGCAACAGTGGAGGTGTTGCTGTCTAAGAGCTGTGAAGCGTGCCAGTGGATGGTGCAGTACCTGGTTGGACAAGAGGGACGAGAGATCACCAGGTCAGTGCTTGCTGGCCAGCTTGCTTAATCCACAGACCTGGTACATATGTACAATATGTTTTTGATCACATACTGTATGTGATACATACTGTGCCAGCACAAGAAAGGGGCATCTAAAATAGGCCATTTGTCACACCAACTAGGGAAAGAAATGACTACACATTTATAAATATTTCAGCTAATAACAACAGTTGCTAGTTAAAAAAAAGGGCAGACAAAGTGAATTAAAGTGCAGCCCAGTATACCCAAGCTTTGCAGGCTTGGATATACTGTATGTTTGTAGGGGCCTTAGCCTGGGTTTAATCACTGCAGCATTTTTGTAGCTGTCCTAGTGATATGCGATACTACAGACTTGGCAGCTCACAGCATTGCTCCCTCATTGTAATCAATGCCCATTGATCTCTCTGGCCTGGGTCAAATAATTCCACCCTGGTAATGCTGCTGCAGCCACAAAAGCTTCACTCACTCTCTCTCTCAAGTACACATACTTATATACTCAAGCTTGATATATAATTGTCCCTTAGATCTCTTGTCTTAATCACAACATCTGAGCATCTGGAGTGCTCTTGAACATTTTTTTAGCTTTTAATTACATCTGCACTGACAGCAGGAGTATTAAAAATGCGCATGTTGCTCACTGGCTGGATGCTGATTGGCTGAAAGAGCAGCACATCGTCACTGTGGAATGTAAACACTCGGAGCCAGAGGATAGTTTTCCCAAAGTGTGTGTGTGTGTTTTCGAGAAAGGTGTTGTCTTACACTGTTTGGGTATGGGGTGATCATATGGTCCTCAGACATGATTGGTTGTCGAACATCGGGTGTTTGGACAACAGTCCACCCCGGCCCCCTTTACATACCACACGCCTCTTCCCACAGAAAGGAAATCCAGATTGTCACACTCAGCTGTGTGTCTCAAGGCCAAAGCCGCCAGCACAACAAGAAATTATGTTTTAGTCTGTGCTTCCTTTTTTTCAGCCTTATTCCCTCTCAAAAGATACTGGGGATGTTTTTATTTTATTATCACATGTTGAATTCAGACTGGTGTTTCCTAATAATAACTATTATTAATTGTTATTAATATAATTATTATTAATAATTTCAATTCCATTCACTCTGCTCATCATTCACAACACCGAAATTGATTATTATCATTATACCTCCTCCTCAGGGTTTGTCTGTTGGAGTGCAGTGTAAGGGAGGTGAGGGTGGTGGTCGCATCCATCCTTGAAAAGACTCTGGAGAGCGCGCTTCATTTTGGAGACCCGGGTTTGGACAGCCTGACCGATGCCCTGCTTTCCTTATTGGACAAAGATGTTCCCGAGAATGTGAAAAACTGTGCGCAGTATTTCGGCCTCTTCAGTAACTTCGCTCAGAGGGTAATAAACAGGCAACGAATAAGTAGATTTAGACTTTTCTGCTCTGTTGAGTGTTCAAAGTACAAACAGAAAATTAAATGAACATTAGATGATTTTCTTCTCTTCTCTCTCTCTCTCTCTCTCTCAGGGATGCGGTCCTTGTCAGTTGTTATTGAAACACTCAGCTTATCGCCGGATGCTCATCTTCTTGTTGGGACCCAATAGGCAAAACAACCAGGTAGAACTGCATAATATATACAATGTGTACAGTAAGCCTTGATTCACAATACAATGAGACTTTCACTTTGAGCCCTGCATGCTCAGGATTTTCTTAAGCTTAAGACTTTTTTATTCTACCTTTGCAAAACGCTTAAAATGTAAATTTAGTTCTGAATTGTTAATTGTTTTAATAAAGTTTGAAGATGCTCTGCATAAAAAATAGCTAAATATTGATTTAAGACGCAAGAGTGACATATAAATAGCTTTTATTGTCCACAACAGTACTAATTGTTGTGTAGTGTATTCAATTTTTTCTCTCTCTGTGTCTCTACAGAACCGGCGGTGGAGTCCAGCTCAGGCTCGGGAGTTCCTTCACCTCCACAGCACTCTGGCCCTCATCACACTACACTCTGACCTCAGCCCCCAGCGGACACAGGGTGAGACGCTAAAATCAAAATTTAAGGGTCGCAGGATGTTGATGTTTTTGAACAATCCAGCGCTCATTTTGATTTCTCACCTCTTTTCCTGCATAGCTCCAGGAGGGTTTAAACTGCGCGTGAATAGCGTCCCGTCCTCCACCCCTCTCCTCCCCCTCCATGCGGACATCCTGGCCTCACTCTTCACTCCAGAGGGACAGCCTTACCTTCTAGAGGTAACATACAAACCTACAACACAGACTTGATTTCCTCATAATTTGCCCTTCTTCAATCCCGACTAACGATACAACAGTCACTTTTGTCATTAAGGGATACAAAAGAACCAGAAAGTGCATTCAGAGCCATGACCTATTTATCTGGACAAACATCAAAAGGCTCAGAATCTCTTTGACTGATGTTCTCTCTTTGTCATTGTGAATATTTACAGGTGATGTTTGCCATGCGTGAGTTGTCAGGTCCTCTGTCTCTCATGATAGAGATGGTGACCTACAGTTCGTACTGTAACGAGCCTTTCTCCCTGGGCGTGCTGCAGTTGCTCAAGGTAAAAAAAAAGCTTACAAAACCTCAGAGAGAAAACTGTCAGAGCTGACAGACATTTAGTCAATGATGAGTAATCTTTGTTTTTAAAATCCTCTGAATACTTTGTGTCTCGTAGACCCAGCTGGAGACGGCTCCACCTCATGAACTGAAGAACATTTTTCAGATGCTGCAGGAGCTACTAGTGAGTGATGGTCATCATTTAACTCTGTGACCCTTCACCTATTGATTTTTGTAAAATCTGATCACTAATATGATCAAGTTTGCTAATATCAGTTAAATCTTTTACATCAGGTAATGGAAGACCCTCTGCAATCCCAGAGACTCAAGTATGCTTTTGAGTCAGAGAAAGGCCTTTTAGGTATGTCGAAGTATTTTTGTTGTTGTTTTGCTGTAATGCCCACAGTTCAGTTTACAGTCATCTACAATGTGATGTTTTTCTTATTAACATTGTTGGAAGCCACTTGTCAAAATCGTCGGTTTGTCTGTGTGTATTAAATGGATTTATTGAACATATTAAAACCTAACTGAGTGCTTTTTCTTCTCAGCTTTGATGCACCAGAGCAACAACGTGGACAGCAGACGCTGCTACCAGTGTGTGAAGTTCCTGGTCACATTGGCCCAGAAGTGAGTACATCTAAGTGTCAGAAGTTGTCCATGAGTAGTAATTCTCCTAGATATACTTCATTGTGGGTGATACTTTAATGTATTTTTGACAGATAAACGGGGCAACATAATTCTGAGCCTCCTTTTATTTTTCCCTCCAGGTGTGCTCCAGCCAAGGATTACTTCAAGGACTTGTCTGGTCACTGGAGCTGGGCAGTGCAGTGGCTACAAAAAAAGGCAAGCTTCTGAAATACTGTGTCGCCACATACAACAGAGAAATATGTTTTGTTTTCTTTAGGCATTTTTTGACTTTATTACAGAGTGACAGTAGAAGGCTGACAGGAAACGAGGACATAGAGAGATTGGGGATGACATGCAGCAAAGACAATCGTCATTTCTATTTTTTCAAATTAGTTGACCCACTCCACAATTTTTCCACATACCCCCAAGTAACTACAGAGGTACCCCTTGGGAATCACTGCTCTAGTCCACCAAAGGAAAACGTTTCATACACTGTGATTAAATACTTTTTAATTACCCTGTATGCTCATTGTGTTTTTGCCTTGTATTCCCTCTGCCCTCAGATGACAGAACATTACTGGACCCCACAGAGCAACGTCTCCAATGAGACATCCACCAATAAAACCTTCCAGCGTACTATCTCTGCACAGGTACACACACACAGAAATACTGTTTATCAGCATGATACGACCCCCTGCAGTTCCACCACCACCACTCCACAAACGCCATCACTTGTACTTGATGTTTATTTTTCTCTCCTGCTCTCTACTTGGCTCACTTCTGTTTCATTGTGTGTGTGTGTGTATCAAACTCTGCAGGATACCTTGGCCTACGCCACCGCATTGTTGAATGAAAAGGAGCAGTCTGGCAGCAGTAACGGCTCTGACGGCAGCCCAGCAAACGAAAACGCCGACCGCAGCCTCCGACAGGTAGCCCTCAACTTCAACCGTGCTAGCTGCTCGGCACAATGGTCTTCTTACATGACTCATCGCATTACAAGAGCTTGTGCTCGCTTCACGCAGCCAAAAAGAGAAGAATGGCATAAAAATGGAACATCTCTCCGGCTTCTGTCAAAAGCTGTAAAGGCAGTTTGTTACCTCCCACAGCTTTTATTAGCAGTGGATTTGAAGCTGCTCCATTCTTCTGAGTCCTGCTGCGCCTGACAGGATGCCCACGCAACGCAAGATTGTCAGACTTGTTCTGGCACAGCCATGAATACTGCTGATAGATACCGATGTGTTGTATAGAAATTATAATCCCACTGTCACTGCTTAGCACTTGACATTTCACCATTTGTTCCTTTTCCTCCACAAAAACACATTTCTTTGTTCTCAAATCAAATGTACACTTTGTCTCTCTCCCAGGGGTCGGAGTCTCCCATGATGCTCGGCGATTCGAAGAGCGATCTAGAAGATGTAGACCCCTAGCTCCTCCAACCAGCAGGATCCCTTCACGAAGGAGAGGCGGCACAGCTCCGGGGCAGCCAATTGAAAGGGCTGCACTTTGCCTCTGATTGGACAGGACATTTAGGACTCCACAGCAAGCCAATCAGAACACTCATTCTCTCGGTCGCTACGGCAACGAAGGAGCTATGAATAAATCATAAATTACTTCTTTTCAGAACAGCCAAGGCGATGATGGAGATGCATTATCATTAAGGGCAGCAGAGTTGATTACGGAGGGAAGTGCAAAAACCTTCCACAATCACGGATGACTTCAGTTTATCCTTTTATTCATTCATTCACTCAGAATGACAGCAAGGTGGAGGATGGGTTTGGGTTGTGTTTTAACAATTTTCTGCTCATATTTGCCAATGTATCTACATAGACATATTCATATTGTAAAGATTTGTTCCATAGGTGTAATTTCCAGTGTAAGATAATATTTTAAAGTCTCCTGTGCTCTTCTCCACAGCCATGCAAATAGCGAGAGGTCACGTTTAGCTGCTCTAGAGGAACTCACAGACACATGTGTGCACTTGTACAGGAACACCTCCACACACGAGCACTTGGGAGGGGGTGGGGTTAAGTATGCACTTTAAAGTCCAGCCCAGTCTATTGTGACGTACAGCAGCACTGGTCAGTTCCTCTAGAGCCTTCTCGCGATCGCGTCCTCTTCTTCTTTTGCTTTTAACAACTTATATTTTCAGTGCCACTTATGCAGACACATGGAAGCCCTGATAGCAAGCCACTCTGCCTGTGACTTAACCTTTCACCCTGGTGACCACAGTGTAGCCACGGGGACGCAGTACAGGGCCGGCCCTGTCCTAGAAACAGGACAAGTCCCGGCCCTCAGCGAATCTGAAACAAGCAGTGCCATGGTCAGCGCTCTCCCTCTACTTCTTCTTCTCGCTGTCAGGCAGCCTAATGTGCCGGATTTTATTCTTTTCATCGCTGTGTTTTATTTTCTTTGCCACTTTTCTTTGACTCTGGATGGATTGACTATTGGAGAGGATGTTTAGGGACTCAAGCCTTATGCAAGAAAAGCTGATCTGGAAGCGCACAGATCAGTCATGGTGGGCCATCAGTGCCGACTGAGGGGGAGCTCAGGAGCATGTTTTATTTTTAGGTGCCAAGGTTACACACACACACACACAAAGAATAATACACTATGATAGAACTTGTGAAAAACATGCAAATGTGTGTCACTCATTCACTGCGTTCACAAACACAAAGAACAGGTCCTCCTCGCCTCACTGTTACCTCTGCTTTATCAGGTTTGATTTTTCTGTTTTCTTTTTGCTTTGCCTTTTTGCTTTTGTCTGCCTTTGGAAACACACACAGAGGAGCTAAACCCAAATGTAGCTCTAGTTTCATACAGCGTGCATCCATCGTCCCTACCCCAATCATCGGGAGACTTGAAGTGCCTTAACCTCCCGATCCCTGCACCCCCCCACCTGTCCTGAGTGTGACACCAAACCAGTGTCTCATGTGGTCAAATAGTCTCGCTGTAGGAGTGCAACAGGGCTTCTTCATCCCCATTAGACCCAAAATAATACAGGGAAAATGTCCTCTGTGTGTTGTGACAAAGGATTGTAGGAATGTAACTGTTGGTTGTTGATTCTGTGTGTATGGAGGGGGTGGGGGGGTGTAAGTTTACCCTAATAAAACAGGGTTTAGGTGACAGGACAGGGTTTTGGTGATGGTAAAATGCTGCTTCTTTTCACTCTGCACTCAAGCAGAGACACTTTGTAGATACTGATTTATGCTAGATAGTTTTAAGGAAGCCACACTTTCACTCAGATGTTCTGAAGACATGAGCCTAAACTAGCTTTGCAGATTAGCTCTCAGCTTTAACAGGTAAATGTTTACAGTGTGAGGACCTATGAAGCAATCATGCAAAATGGTTTTTCTGTTGGGAGTTGTCACGTGATCAATCCACTGAGGCTCCTCTGCATCCTCAAAGCCTGGGAAGACACTGTTTTAGCCCTTCCACACACACACACACACACCCCCACCCAGCCCATTTCCCTCTCTATCTCACTAGATGTGAATGTCACGTCGTGCTCTCCCGCACGTTTGCATGTGTGGCAGTAAGTGGTGGTGAAGTTTGTCTTTTCTGTGTGACAGAGAAAAAAAAAACCCAGCCCCCTGTGTTGTTTGCTGTGTAATTTGGTCATTAGCACTTACTGTCACAAACATACGCCCCTTCTCTGTGGCTGGTTACGTGCTATCTGAAGGAGCTGCATGCAGTCTGTGCCAAGTGATACATGGCCATGGCAACATGAGTTGCATTCAGCCAAGAGTCTCTCTTAGGTTTGCCCCACTGCTACATCACCACAACTACTTAAAAAAAAAAGGAAAAAGAAAAAAAGAAAAAAACTTCAAAACAGTCTTTTTGTTTTAATCCTGGGATGCAGGGAGGGGTGGGTAAGTGCGTGGGTAGGGATTGGCATCTGTACGGGTTTTTACTGTCATTCAATTTTGAAAATTCACTTCTGCCATCGCAGGATTCTGTAATGCATGTTAAAACTCAGTTTTAATTTGTACATCAGAGTTTGATTAAGGGGAAATTTGATATAAAATAAACTGGAATGCACAACCTTTTGTAAACATTGTTTTTATGTATGTTTACAGATTGTCAAATTATTCACTACTTTATTCCAGGCCGGAGAGATACCTTGATGGTGCACCTAAATTTTGATTTGTACCTTTTTTTTAATATGTTGATTTCTGCAGGATTTCTTAATAACTCCTCTGATTTCATCCTACAGACAATGAACAGGCCCTTTTCATTGAAGATATTTTGACATGTCACAGAAGGAAAAGCACAGNTTTAAATAATGAAATTAATGATGGCTGAATTCCATTTAGCTGCTTCAGTTTCAGGGTCCTGGTATTGTGCATGCTGGCTCACTGTCACACTGTCGCGGCTTACTGGGACACTTGTTATTTATGTTATTAGCAACAACTGTGCTTTTCCTACTCTGACAACTCAAAATGTCTGCTGTGAAAAAGGTCTATTGAACTGAGAATCAGTTGAACATAAATTCACGCACAACCGCAGCCTCATGTCATGATTTATGTTCTTGCTTAGAATAACCCGTTCACTGATAAGACATCTGTCATTACGGGTTGTATCAGTTTAGCAGTAATGATATCAGATTTCCTGTGGCAATCAAACATCATTCCACTCATCAGTGCACCACAGCTGGCAGTGTCGGATAGATCTCCCTGTGGTGCTCCCCATGTTGAAGTCAGTGTGTTTGAATCAGGTTTTAAGTCCTAGTTGTGAGCTTGGTTTTAATGGCACTGTGTTTTTCACTCCATTGTTATTTCAACTTGAACTGTGGAATCCTAAAAGTTACTGTCACATAAGTGCAGTTCACTGCTCAGGACAGATAAATGTGTTACATTTGAGCATAAAGTGGAAGGTGCAGCTTCAGCTATGTTTTGTGAGCACCTGCTGTTCTGGACTCAATGCAAACGAAGACAGCAGAAGGTAACTGGCTTATTAATCAAGCTGCTAATCAGGCTGATTACCCAGCGCTGTGCCGGTGCCTGACTGAGCCTCCATGGTTATTTACTACAGTCTGAACTGGAAACTGCCACAGACACATTCATTAAAAAAGCATGTAGTGAGTTGTGCAAGCTCTGATTTTGACTTAAATGATGGCTGAATTCTGTTTAGCTGCCTCAGTTTCAGGGTCCTGGTACTGTGAATGCTGGGTCACTGTCACACTGTCATGGCTTACTGGGAGTCTTGAATATAACGGAGCCATCTTTAGCGTCTGCTGTGAAAAAGGCTGATTATTTGGATACTCTTTGGTTAGGAGCTGTGCCTTTAACTGTTGAAAAGCTCCTCATAGGGGCATATACACGCATAACTGCCCAAGTCTTAAAAACTATTATAACCTGTCTTATAAATCATCAAGTTCTCATTGCGTTCACTTGAATTTATGTGTTTATCAGTTTGTAAAGAGCAAACAGACATAATGTCAGATAAATACAACTAGGCCATTATTTAAAAAACACACAAATTATATGTTCGTGAAAGCTCTTTTTATTATAATTGTTTTGTAAAAGATACAAAAATATTTGGTTACACTTTACAAACTGTATATGGTTTAAAAATAGCTAACAGGACAGTACTAGACGAGGCAGCATATGCAAGTCTGAGGCATTGATACAACATATGTGCTGGAGCGTATTTTCACCTAATCCTACAACTGAAACACTCACAAACAGCTTTACAGAAGTGCTTACAGTCACTGATAAAAGACAAAGATGACAACACTGGAGACCTCTGCATCAGAGAAATATCAAAGCGGTGTGGGACCGGATCAGTGAGGAGCTGTGGCGGGCTGCTCCGGTAGTCTGACGCGACAGCAGACAGCGATGCCTGCTGCCCCATCAGCTCCTGTGGCACTGTGGACACGGCAGCTGTTGCCCCTAGCAACTGGCCCCAAGATAGCAGAGCCCTGAGGGACGGCGCTACAGTCTGTCAGAGTCCAGCCAGAGGGACAGGACACCTCGACCTGCAAGAGAACAGCAGCGATGTCAAAGGGTAAATGTCTGAGGGGAAAGTTTTAAGACATTTCTATCTATTTAAATATTTACCTGATCTTTATCAGCTGATGTGTTTTCCAACAGGTGGCACTCCAGAGACGGAGCATGGCAGCACACGGCATGTGATGTCACCCCCTCTTCCACAACACAACGCTTCCGATCACCGTGATGTGGACGGGAGCCAGACAGGATCTCAGAAGTGGACCAAGATGTGCAGCCTGGAGAGGAGAGACGAGGAGCTTAAATGAGCTCAAACGACAGAAAACTTTGAGAGTATTGTCTATTAGTGATTCTCAGACAAGCACTGACCCATCCTCCACACAGGAATCACCATGAAGGCAGTAAATGAGGAGTATAATGTAAAGCAACAAACCACTGAAGTGTTATAACAGCCTTTGACAACCCTGCTCTTTCTACTACATACATAGCTGATATTTATGCTTCCTTTCAGGGTGATTGCCATGGTAACCAGCGTATAATTAACCAAGATGTTCTAAATGCAGCCACATAAAAAGCTTGTACTCGGTTTAAAGGCATATGTTTATTCACCTTCTTGCTGAGAATTACGTGAGAAGATCTATACCATGTTCGTATCTCTCCATTAAATATGAAGCTGGTGGCAGGAGACAGTTAGCTTAGCTTAGCATAAATACTGGAAACGGGGAAACCGCTTGCCTGGCTCTGTCCAAAGATCCTCCAAAGTTCACAAATTCATTAATTAACTGAAGTTTGAAAATGATAAATTTTCCCTTGTTTCTTGTCTTTATGCGAAACTAAGCTAAGGGACTGTTCAAAAATTATTAGGGTCAGAAAAGAGGAAGGACAATTTATTTTTGGCATTTTTGCAAGTTAGTCTGATTTATTTGGGGGGGGGGAGCAGGACAGGGTCTATAATGTTTCCATATGTTCCCAGATTTCTTCATATTTCATCATTTTCTTGTAAGATTTACTTTAAAAAAAAAAAAGATTGACTAGTTATGTCTAAAATAGTTGTGACTAAAACTTGCCTTGTGACGGCGCCATGGATCATAAAGGTGCGTTCTGCCATACACAATCATGTCTCAGTAACAGGACTTTATTTGCTTGATAGTAGGACCAAAATGTCAGTTTTGAGAAACGGTAGGTGTAGATTATTAGCGTTAGTGGGGATTGAACATTATCTCTCTAAAGAGCGTGGCATTTTTTTAATAGCCCACAGCTGCCTTCACTTTATTCTGCATTATAACATAACTATGGTTAAGTTAAATTTATCACATTGAGTAAACCCATAATATAATGCATGTTTAGCAGCTAAAATATTACAGAGCTGCGGCCTGGACCCTGTTCACTCATTCTGTGACAGTGGTAATAACAGTTCAGTTAGAAGTTCTTAGTTCAAAAACAAAGAACAGCTGGAATACCCCGTAAACAGGACGCATAATTTGTGATGTTCAAGTTCATTTTGGCAACCGCTAATGATTTGGGCTATGTAAAAAAAATTTTATTAGAATTTAGGGGCTGTTTCAATTTTTATAATTTTTTAAACACTTTTTTTAAACACTTATTAATAACTCTGGGGTTGGTCTTGCTTTAAAAAAAGGCAAACATAAGGTTCTGCCCCTCCCCACCCCAATATTTTTCATACAGTCCCTAAGCGGCTGCTGGCTGTAACTTCATATTTAATGGACAGACATGAAAGTGGTATCGATCTTCCCATCTCGGCAAGAAAGCAAATGAATGTTTTTCCCCAAAATGTCAAACTAATTCTTTAAACCAGAAAAGCAACACCAGCTAGACAGATGCGCTTGTATCATTTAAACTACTGCAGATTGCACCTGTGACTTACCGGTCAGGTGGTGCTGAGGGTCGACACACTCGGCATCTTGCCCGGGCTCGGGACTAGCATGGACCTGGCACTGCAGACCACCTATCACACAGCAACGCGCCACAGCATACACACCTTTACCCCCTAGGCCGTTATAGGCAACACACTCCATCTGCCCGCTGTTCACCTGTAAACACACAGAGAAGGGTTTTGAAACAGTCGACCTTAGATTTAAGTGTTTTTAACCATAATGAGGTGAACTCACAGTGATGGTTTCTCCAGCGTGGACACCGTCAGGAGCGTAGCTGCTGCAGCTCATCATCTCCTCCCCCAGACGACAGCGACTGATAGCCTTGTCAGTACCTGTGACCCCTGACCTCTCTGACCACACTGACCGACACAGAAGCTCCCCATCTGCACACCCAAACAGGCACACAGTGTGAACTACTCGCCGATGCTGTTTGTGTGCATGTGTGTAATATTAAGTGTTTTGAGTCACTAACTTGTGCTGTTGGCAGGAGGCATGGCTGCTACCAAGTTTGGAGTAATGAGACGATGTGTGTCAGACAGAGAGAGGAAGTTGACTGTGTTGCTGGTGGAATAATGCAGCATTATTTGCAGGACCTGCACCGGTGACAGGCTCTGATTGGACGACAGGATCACCGCTGCTATACCTACACATGTACAAACCAAAATATAAAGCACTTCTACATTTACACACACAGATTACTTATGTTTTAGGTGTGTGTGTGTGTGTGTGCATACCAGCAGCATGTGCAGCAGCCTGGGAGGTTCCACTACGGGAGGTAAAACAGGTGCTGCAGTCACTACTGGCACTAACAATGTCATCGCCGGGTGCAAACAGATCAACACAGCGGCCAAAGTTGGTGCCACCCGCTCCCTGTGACATGAGCTGGTCCGCTGAGTTAACTGCCCCCACCGTGATGACCTGCACACACAAAAGAAACTAAGGTAAGGGTTGAGTGTTAAAGCATCCATCTGGCTCTTTTAGATAAAGTGTTACGTAACCTCAGGCTCTGAAGCAGGTGAGTAGAGGCAGGCATCATCTCTGTAATTCCCCGCAGCAGCGATGACCACAGCTCTGTTAGCCACCATGTCCCGGCAGGCTGTGTTTAATGAACGGCTGAAACCACCAATGAAAGGCAGCAAGA
The DNA here is from genome assembly GCA_003416845.1 of Oplegnathus fasciatus. Lineage (NCBI taxonomy): Eukaryota > Metazoa > Chordata > Actinopteri > Centrarchiformes > Oplegnathidae > Oplegnathus > Oplegnathus fasciatus. The sequence continues at coordinate 2,535,256 of NTHP01000015.1, forward strand.
CAACCGCAGCATCCACAGGACAGGTCAGTAACATTGCTCGGATATACTCCATACCTGAGCGGGACAGGAGAAGGATGTTCAGAAAAGAAAGTACACTTAGTTTCAAGACAAATGTAAATCTTGCTGCTGCAGAAGCATGGCCCTCCCTTTCCATTTGCATTTGTGTTTCTGCGTAATGATGCATGCAGCAGCAGCTCCATTTCCATACCTGCTTTTCATGTAAAATGACCACTGTGAATGGGCTAAAAGCGTGATCTAACAGGCTGTAAAAAATGCAAAGAGCTGTTGGGCTTATTGAAGGCATGTATCTCAAACATGCACAACCAATGGACAATGTTGGGTGGCTTTGGCCATAACACAATCGCCAGTTCATAATACAACAATTTTGTCCTACCCGCCAGAGCTCCTGACACGGTCCCTTTCCCCTGACAGTTGAGCACACGGACCAGGTTGACACCGGCGCCTCGAGCAACACCAGAGTCTGACCCACTCACAACCCCCGCTATGTGTGTGCCGTGACTGTCGCACTGACTGGCCTGTAGAGGACAGACGGTTGGATACGAAAGTGAAACAGATCTATGTGTGCTATTGAGCAGCAAAGACAAATACAAGTATTGTTGAAGTAGTATTTCATTTGTGGGTGTAACCTGTCTATGAACTCTGACTCCATCCTCCTCAGGGACGTTGTCAACATCTGTGATGAGCACTCGTCCTTCAACCTCTCTGTGAGAACTCTGAACGCTGCCATCCATCAAATACACCTCCGCCTTCCCTCCATCATCTGCAGAGGACAGAGGGTGTGTGGATTTGAAATGTAATTACTTCAGGTGTGTGTATAAGAGACGGACACAGAGACGGACTCACTGGGTGGCCTGTATGTTCCGTTTTCAGAGGTGCCACCATGAGGCTGCAGTAACCTCTGGAGGTTCCAGGGGGCGCTCTGAGCGAATATGGACGAGTCCTCCTCTATGTAGTGGACATGAGGGAGCTTCACCGCCTGGCAGGAACACAATCAACTTTTATTATGGATCTCAAGCGAAAAATAAAAGCCTGTACACATCACAGTGGATGTCATTAGATTTTTTTTGACAGTGATCAAAGTGGAAGATGGTTCCATGGTGTGATGAGCATTTTAGCCATTATACTATCTGTGGACCATGATGTCATAATCACCCATCTGAAAAGCTACATTGGCATCAGTGATGTGATGCTGGATTGGTTTGATCTGTCCAGCAGCTCCTTCTCTGTTGTGGTTGAATATGCTTCCTCCCCTCCTGACCTTTTTTTGGAGGCATCCCCCAGGGGTCTATCCTGGGTCCCCTGTTATTCTCCCTCTACATGCTACCCCTGAGGCATATCACCGCAGACACAATATACCGTAGACGTCCACTGTTATCCAGATGATATGCAACTGTATGTGCTGATAAAGCTTGGTACTACTGACACGTCTTCCATTATCTGTATGGCCAAAAAGTTCCTCCAGTTGAAAGAATCCAAATCACAGATCCTCATAATTTATCTTTTATGATTTGGATTTGATTTACTTTGTAAACATTTTTTTTACCTTCTGTTACAGTTTTATCCTTGTTTTACTGTAAAGCATGTTGCTGCATACTCTATGTATTTAAAATATATAATGTAATATGATATATTAATTGCATAATTAATGCAATTATTTACTACTGTCATTTATATTTTAACTTAATTTAGATCAATTTGTAGATTTGTTTTATTTGTTTGTTTGTTCTGCATTGATATTGAAGAGTCCTTGTTGTTGATCAGTGTCAAATAGACCTCATTACATCCACTGTGATTCAAAGAGGTAAACAATAAAACATGGAAGCTTCCAAAGGGCTGAATATTTTCACTACTTATAAAGCAATACAATATAAAGCCAACTGTGTATTTTAAATGAGGGGCAAAACACAAATAAATGCATTTATGTTGATAAAAGTTAATCAGTTTCTTTAGTTGCTGTCCTCACACTGATCACCAGCAAGAAGTTAACCCACACCTTTATTCCCCACCACATGTTTTACAGGTAGCGGCAGCATGCTGACAGGTGAGGCAGTTACCAGTTGAAGGACATCACTGCTCATCTTGACCAGGAAGCCGTGCAGACCTCCAGAGTAAGTCTGCAGGATCTCCAGCCGGTATCCTCTCCTGGAGGCTTTGGCTCTCAGTCTCCTGATGGTCCTCTGCACGTGAGACTCGTGCGTCCCTTGACGCAGTATGACCAGGTACTGACCGGGCATGCGCCACGCTGCCTGGAGCACAGCACGGAGAACATAATAGTGCAGGTGTCCCAATGGACGTACAGGAGAAACGAGGCATGCTTGCAAAAAGTTTTTTTGTCACTCAATACTTTGTAGTGAATAGTAAATAATTTATTTTCTGCGCCTTGTTGCTTTACAGATCAGCATTGTCCTGATAATATCGCATTAATAAGAAGAAATTTGGGAGCGCATTTGAATGGAGGTTAATCTGTATACTGTGGAAACACAGCTTTCTTTTAGCTGGATCAACCAATCAGCAAAGAGTGTCCCATCATGGATCATTTGACCCAATACCTTCTAAAAGGCTGCAAAGCATCGAGATAAAAAAAATAATATTTATAATTAAGGACGTGGCTTATTATAGGGTGAAAAGAATAAAGAGTGAAATCTGCACTGCAGTCATTTCTGCACAATAATGAGGTGATGAAGACTGAAATGTCAGGTACACAGACTCAGGTACAAACAGGCTGTTGGCAGTCTGGAGAAGATGGGCTTTAATGCCCCTGATCAGTGGTGGAGAGAAGCTAAGTACATTTACTTAAGTACATTTGCAGAGATTTTTACTTATAACGGAGTATTTCTACACTGTGGTGTTGCTACTTTTACTTGAGTAAAATCTCTGAGTAATTCTTCCACCACTGCCCCTGACACAGTTATTATTACCTTATTGCACCTGAGGAACTCGGCAGCGGGCTCGGCTTCGGTCTCAGGTTGAGTCCCGTCCTCACGGATCAGATCAAGGGTCATCTGGTCGTCCTCGGGGTAGTCCTGCGCGCTCACGGTCAAAGATGCGCACAAACACAGCGCCCAGCCAATCCAGCCAGAGGTGCGACGCATTCTTCAAACCTCTTGGACTGTTTACAGTAAAATGATCAGAATAACTATTAAACTGCACAAATCCACTAATGAGAGTTTTTATTATTATTATTAGTTGTCCAGATGTGTTGGTGTCTCCGACGGCCGCGCGTCCTGTGTGCCTGACAGTCAGATAACGCCTCCAACCATCTATTCTGATTTTGGAAAAAAAATCGGACAATTGATTCTTATAATTCAAGGCGGAGACTGCTGACGTCTCCGGGGCTCACGCCACCGCTTTTGTATCGAATGATTCTCCTCCGTTAAAAACACCTCTTACTGTGGAGGAGTCATGTTTCACGCCCCCCCTTGAACCACCCTGTAATTATCGCATGTCAATCTGAGGAAACACTTCCTCTCAGTTCAAGTTTAGCCTATTAGTTGATGCTGATTTAACATGTGCACTTGATGTGAACAATGTGAGCTATGCATTGCAAGTACTTGTTTAAGTCTGAACTGTGCAGAGAGGCTGACCATGGTGAGCTCCTATTTGTCATTTATTTGTATTATTTTTAATTTAGTCACTCTAAATCTCTATCAAAATTTGTCTTTGCATCTCTGTGTCAGTTCAACTCTCTTCAAACAACTATATATGTGTGTTCACACAGTTCAAATGAAAAACTGGAGCCAAAAAAGTAATTATTATGACATATAGTGCACTTAAAGGGGCACTCCACGAGTTTACTCATCATCAAGAGAACTACTCAGCCTGTGAAAACAGTTACATAATGTCCTCTGTGGCTCTTTAGGAACTTTGTCCAATCTGAGACAATAACCTGCATTAAAATCTTGAATAGTGCTTCACAGGGCTCTCACACCACAAGTTCAAATATGATATTGCACAGAGCAAGGACATTATTTTCAATGGAGGGAGCGGCTGAGTGAGCCATGGCGATGTACATTGCCGTGATTTTCCACCAGATTTTGTAGCAAAAGTTCAACTAAATTGAACATTGACCCCAAATATGTATGCTGACCTCCACAGTGCACATTAGGAATTGACAGGAGGCAGAAGTTATGACAGCAATAATTGATATAATTTAAAAATAAAATTATAATTATTATTTATAATTATTTATAATAATAAATAATAAAATTATATGAAAGTTAGTTTTGTGCATCTCTTAATTCCCAGTTATGAAACTCCAACATGAGTAAAAAATCTCAAGCATGAAAGAAATTATCAGAGGACGGGGTTAGTCCTGATGGGAATATTTGTCTCTTTAGCTGCTAAATGCTCCGCTATGTTCACCAGCTAGTTGCTAACTTTGTCTGTCTGCTCTTTGGTGCTGAGCAGGTAGTGTACAGTGGGTTTTCAAAGCTTTTGGCTGAAAACAGCCGCCTGCTGCTGCGACTGAAAACAACGCTATGAGAGTGGTGAGAGTGAACCAAAACAGTAAAGTTGTGGGCCGGACAGCGAAACAGTGAACTAAAACTGAAAAGCTTTGTTTGCAGATTCACCTTAAAGCAGATTAGCTGCTTTAAAGTGAAACTGACAGGAGACAAATT